>VXAB01003978.1:42420-161393 GCA_013399175.1 Odontophorus gujanensis
AAAAAAAAAAAAAAAAAGCAGGCGGTGAGAGTGTTTTTCTTGCAAGCTGAAGTGTAAAATAAGATGCTTTAAAATAATGCACCATTTTGAATCAACACTTGGCGAGTGGGAATGCCTACAAATCCTCTCCTTATTATGTCCCGGGATGGGAGCTGTGATGCATGGACACAAAACAACTTTGCTCAGCGACCTGTGAGCGAGGGAAGCTCTTTGCCAGCTCTGCCGCTGACCCAGCACTGATGTTGCTGTGCCTGGTCGCTCAGCAGCGCTCCCCGTTTCCGTTAGGCATGCCGGCGATTTTTGGACCCGCGGACCGCAGCGCCGGCCAAAGCCTTTGAAAAACATTGGCTCGTAAATTCGGCAGGTAGTTTGGAATAGAAAGGGAGTAAAGAAGAAAGAGGAAAAGACGGGGGGGAGTAATAGAAATAACAATGATAAGCAACCTCCTCAGCAGCAGCACTTGAGCGAAACTTGGGACGCCAGCAGCGCCCCGCAACCCCCGGGAATGACACCCCCGGGTCCTCCCTCCCTCCGTCCCTCCCCCTCGCCCCCCAAACAATCGCAGTGAAGCAAGTTAGGAGCGTTTCTATAATTATTTTTCTCTTTGTTCCCGGCTTGCTGGCGCTGCGGGTTGCCCCAGCCCCGTGCCCGCTCCCCGGAGCGAGGCGGGGCAGCTCCATTGGTCGTAGGGAGCGGCAGCGCCCGGCGCGCACACACGCGCAGAGCCCTGCTCGGTATTGTTATCATCGTGCTTCGGCGGAGGGCTCTGCGTGCAGGGGGAGGGGTAGGGGGAGGGAAGAAAGAGGCAGAGAGAAAGTGGAGACGGAGCATGCAGCAGGGCTGGGGCAGCGGCGGAGCCGGCACGCCCGGGGCGAGGCGCTGAGCTGAACGGAGCCGCTCGCCGGGGAGCGGCGCGGGGAGGGGAGGGGCGGGCACGATCCGGGCGTGGGGACGGCGCCGAGGACTGCCGAGCCGAGCCGCCGCCGCCGCCGCACCGGCCTGGCAGCAGCGGCAGCAGCAGCAGCTACTTCTTTCTTATCTCGCAGCCCTTTTTTCGCCCCTCCTCCTCCNGGCGCCGAGGACTGCCGAGCCGAGCCGCCGCCGCCGCACCGGCCTGGCAGCAGCGGCAGCAGCAGCTACTTCTTTCTTATCTCGCAGCCTTTTGTTCGCCCATCCTCCTCCTCCTCTTCCCAGCCCACCCTCTGCACCGCGGAGGGGGCTCGGCAGAGAGAAAAGCAGCCTGACCCAGAGCCGAGTTTCCCCCCATCCTCCGCCTCTCTCCGTCTCTTCCCCCGCTGCATCGCTGCCAATGAGCTAGAGCGGCAGGCAGCAGCCAGCGCCGCGGCACCGGCTCGGGCAGGCGGGGACAGAGCGCAGCCCCGGGAGGCGCCGGCGCCCGACCCTCCCTTCTCTCCCGCCGCACCCCTCGCCCCGCTCGGGGCTCCGGCCGCGTTCCAGGACCGCCGGGGGCCGCCCCGCCGCCGCCCCTCCTCGCCTCCATGTGCCGGATAGCGGGAACGCCGCCGCGGATCCTGCCGCCGCTGGCGCTGATGCTGTTGGCGGCCCTGCAGCAGGTAAGCGCCGGCGGCGGGCGGGGAGCGGGGCCGGGCTGCGGCTCTTTGTTCCCCTGCGGGCGGCGGTGCCCGGGGAGGAGCGGCGGGGCGCGGGCGAGGCGCTGCCGGCCACCTGCTCGGGGCCGAGGGGGAGAGCAGGTGCGGAGGGGAGGGATGCGCGCGTGTGTATGCGGGAGGGGGAGGAGGGTCCGGTTCTAGTTTTGCGCGCGGAAGAGGGGTGGGGGGGGAAGAAAGTAGCGGAGCGGACGAGGCGTAGGGCAGAGCCCCGCGTCCATCCCGGGCAGGTGGGGCTGCAGCACGGCCGGCCTCGCCGAGAAGGGCACGGAGCTCCGCCGGCTCCGTGCCCGCTAATCCCTTCCCGGGAAGAATTTAATCAGCCGCCGCCTCCGCGCGGGCGCCGCTCGCCCACCCCATGCGTGTAACGGGAATTTCCAGCGGGACGAGACGGGGCACCCAAGTGTGTAATGCGCGGCCGGAGCCCTTCCGCCCGACCCGGGACCTGAGGCGGGGCAGGGGCCGGGCGGCAAAACGGATCCCGGGGCGGGGGGGGGGGCGAAGCGGGAGCGGGCGGCGGCTGCCGCCGTCCCCCGGCTTTGTGCCGGCTGAGCCCGGCGCGGGGAGCGGAGAGGGCGGTAAATCTGAGGGACAGATGGCGCAGATCATCGCGTCTTAATGGTATTTAGGGTCGGGTCGTCCGTGACGGAAGAGCGTCCTGCAGGGTTTGACTGACTTCCATGATAGTAGCTAACCCAGCTCGGAAACTTGCGATGTGCCACTTCAGCGTTGTTTTATGCTTGTTTTTGTCAGTGCAGAACCCGAGCTCTAAAATCAGTACGGACTGATTTTTTTATTTTTTAGTGCTGTTTATCATGTGCGTTTTCAGCTCTGTTCGGTCTTCCCATCTCCAATACTCATCCAAGCCCACTGCACTGAGCCTTTATTCCATCCTCTTTCTACCCGGGGCAGGTTGGAAATGAAGCCCGAGCTGTGAACTGGGGACATGAGGGAGCCTCGCTGCTTTCATGCATCACTCAGTGTCACTGGCGTGTTACGCTTGGGGAATCCAATTTCCCCCTTGTTTGGGTATCCATTAAATCAGGTTAGGGCTGATTTTTAATAGCGTGTAACAAAATTGGAACTTGGGTATGAAATCAGATTTATAGACCTGTGTCTGTGCTGCCCTTTATTTATTTATTTGCTTTCGTGAGTACTGCAAAGAGCCCTTACAAACAGGGTGCAATGGAAACTTTTCTTCCTGCCTTGGTACCTGCTCCTTTTGGTTTGTACAAGGTTATCTGTTTAAGGTTCTTCTGCGACGTTGAAGCTTCCAGCCCTTTTCTGTCCCTTTGCAACACAAGAGCTCTCTTCCTTTATTGTCTGAAGTTATTGATCACTCATTTTTCATCAGTGATGTGGAAAAGCAGTCACGATGGTATGCTTGATCATAACTGGAAGCTTGTTTTAAGTCAGATCTGTGGGTTCTGTGTTTGTTCAGGAAACAGGGCTTTAGATTTCTGGCAATGTATAATGCACATGGGATGGAAGAGAATGTAAACTGCACTTGATTTTGCTGATCAGCCAGTTCAGTGTGAGGCTGGAAGCACTGTGTAAAGAGCCTGAGACAGGGTAGGATAAAAGAAGCAGTATTTGCTTTTCTGCCCCAAAATATCAGCTGATTCTGGAACAGGAATAACAATGAAACAGGAGCAGAGGAGGAGATGGCTTGAGAGTTGGGTTTATGGGAATAGAGCTGAGATAGTTAAAAAGTAACTGGAAAAGGGAATAGAAATTAAGTGCTCAAAAGGGGAATTACTTTTTCTTAAATACAGGGTGATGGGACCACTCCGTGGGCATTCTCCATTTCTAAATCAGAACAAATAATAATGCGATTACAGAGCCCTGTGTATGTAGGAGACTGGTTTGAATTCGAATTATGATGACAGGGAACATAAGTTATTACTCCCCGCAGGCAGTTGTGGTCTTATTCCAGGTCTTAGCAAATGTATCCAGGTGATAAAACTGCTGCTCTAAATGACATTCCTGTTAAACTGCCTCAGCTGTGAATTCAGTGATTGAGTTTCTTGTCAACCATACCACTCTTACCTCCAGCACTGGTCTCTGGCAGAGTGGGGTGAGATGCACGAACGCAGTTTTACGCGGAAGGAGTGCCGAGATCTTTTATTCTGAATGCATCTTGTAACACACGTGTCTTAGATATTATCTCTTTTTAACCAGACTATTTTAAGTAGTATAGTAGATATGTGATTGTATAAGAACAAAAACGAGTGTGAGGGTGTCTCGCAAACAAATCAGACCCAAACATCATTACTCCTCTGAAAGTGAACTGAATGCATTTTATAATGCATTTTGTAAGCCCTGGAACAGAACACTTATGTGAATGGCTCAGCCTTTATGGATCTTGTGCTGTTTTTGCTTCACCTTCAAAGAATCTGAGAAGTTAAATGTGTCAGGGTGCTGCAGCAGGGAGCTCTCTGCTCCCAGTCTGCCTGCTCTAGGTGATAGTGGTGCCACTTACACATCCTAAAAATGGTGATAATTTCAGATTTGAAAAAAAATATATATGTATTTTTGGAAATCTCTCTTCGGATATTAAACTGGATGCATTATTTTAAAACGTATATTTCAGAAAGACTTTATCTGTAAAATGCTTTTTCTGTCTGTTATGGGACAGATGTCAATGAAGTAGGCAATGTATTTTTTGGAATTGAAGTCACTGGTTGACAAAACAGGAAATAATTTTATTTTCTGTTCTCAGAACAGATATTGTAGCGAGCTTGAAAATGTATATGGTTCTGATGTAACAAAAGATACTTATTTGCTTGTACTGTCAACTTATATTTTTTCTTTTTAATAAATGATATGTATTTTCTAGAAAGCCTTCTGCTCTCTTCCTTCGTGTGTAGTACATACACATACTACATAAGCATGTGATTTAATGTGCTATAAAGAAAAGTCACTTAAATATGTGGTTTTTGTTATACCTGTTTTAAAGTATCACCCTGAATCATCATATTTTTGAACTATATGTAGTTAAGAAAGTGTAATTCAAAAACTTACCATCTATTGTCTTTCTTTCTGCTCCCAGAAATTGGAGGAACTCCCAGAAACATAAGTGGAAAAAAACCCTGTCATGTCCTATCTTAATTACTTTCAGTGACACTTTTATGTCAGTAATTTCAATTATTAATGTTTTTAATAACTGAACACGTAAGAAAATTTGGTTCTTATAGTAGTATAACAAGTAAATTTTAGTAGTATAATATTTAAAAATAGCCTGGGGAAGTTGTGAATCAAGTTATTTTTGCTCATTGCAGACAGTCTTGCGTAAGGGACTTTTTGTCATGTGGCAGCAAGCAGGAACTGTTGAATGGTTTTTCTTGCCTGAATGAGGGAATCATCTACCAGTTAAACATCTTGTCTCTCACTGTTGTATTTCTTTTTTCTTTTTTAATGCTTTTTTTATTTTATTTATTTTTAAGTTTGAATGACGTGTAATACTTTAGTAGTTTGTGGGCTACCAGCTTTTAGGATAAGAATTTAACTTACTTTAAACGATATACACAAAGAAGACATCAACTTGCTCATCTAAGAAGCTGAACCTCTAAAGTATCATGGTGTTCTTTATTTATTTATTTTTAATCTTTTTTTGTTTTGTTACAAGGCATAGGGAGACACCTTCAGTGTCCTTACTTTGGGAATACTCATTTGTCCTAGTTATGTATGAGGTGGAGTGGGGCAAATCCTATACGAATGATGAAAGAAACATCTTTTGCAGAAGAAATAATCATAGCAATTCTCAGCTTTCACTGAAGTGAGGCTCACTGCTTGATCACTGGTTGCCCATACCAGGGAGAAGCGAGTCTGTCTAGAACAGGAGAGTCATTTGAGTTAGATGGGATCCTTAAAGGCCAGGTAGTCCAACTTCCCTGCAGTGAGTGTAGGCCCCTGCAGCTTCATCAGTTTGTTCAACCCATCCAGCTTGACCTTGAGTGTTTCCAGAGATGGAACATCCACCACCTTTCTGGGCAGCCTTTTTCAGTGCTTTGCTATGGGAGAAAACTTCAGAAGAAAAGATGGTGTGTGTTAATGTGGGATGAGTTTGAGGAGGATTTGTATTTTGTCAGTGTTTGTAGCTTGTGGCTGATGGGAGAAGGACCTTACTCATCTGAGTGTTGGGCTGTGTTCCAGTTCCCTTTCTTGGGGCAGCAGCAAATCAGTGGATGACCTAATCTGCGTGATTCAAATTTGATTTGATCCTGCAGTACTCACTGAAAGATCATGGGAGCTCTGTCTGAATAAGGAGGGAAAATTAGGCTTTCTATTTTTAAATGCCTTATGAAAACAGATACAGCAGCTTCCAAGATGGAAGGTAGATCACTGCCAAGTCTTTTCAACGATTCACTTAAACTATTTGGTTTTAGTCAGTATTCATGTATTTAATTAAATATCATATATCCAAAAGGCGTGTTTATCCTCTCCTCTAGGCACTCCTTGACATATTTAAAAAGTATATTTTTACCAACAGACTCGCCTAGGGACTCCTCCATTCCTTATAATTAGCACATAATTATCACCCAGAAGCTGAAGACATAGTTAAAATTTTGTGATCCCCTAAAAGAGTTCTGCCAGATAGACCTTGCAGGGCCTCCCCTGAAGGTCAGAAAAACCCAGAGCTCTTCTGTGTGCATCAGCAGCAGTTTTCACGGGTAGAGATGCTGAACATGGGCAACGATTATCATCATGTCAGGGTGAGGAAGTTTTTAGCTTTTTGAAAAAATTGGGATGTGTGGTCAATCATAGGCCTGGTTTTAATTTTTTTATTATTATTATTAGGGAAGTTTGACTTAGACTTACAAAAATTCCATTTAATTGTGACATTTCAGTTGAAGTTTTGAGACTGCTTTTTCTCTCATAGGAACTGTAGCTTGCTTGGAGAATCATGCGCTAGAAGATGCAGGGCTCTATGTTCTCTTAGTTGAGGGAATGGGAAACTTCAAACCAGATCGAAGCTTTGTGTTCCATCAGATATGCCCATAAATGTCTCCATGTTTACTAAAGCAAATAAACAGCCCTTGATTCTCAACCGGGCTTAACAGAGGAGGCTGTGAGCATAGTTTGTGAGACTCCGGACTGCAAACAAACAGTAACCAGTGGTAGTCTAAGGCAATTAGTTTTAAAACAAATGGTAGTACAGTAGTTGTTATTCTGTTATTCCATGAAAGTATTTTAAAGCTTTGAGTATTGGTTTAAGGAACTGCGTTTTCTGGATTGAAATGTGGTTCATGGAGCAGAGCACTAATGCGAGCTGAAGGTGCCGTAATGAGAACCGTTTCTGGTGCTGCTGAAGTAGAGGTAACTGGATGACCTCTGGGAGGACTTGGACTGGCACTGACTTGGGAAGCTGCTGGCTTCCAGAGCAATTTGAGTGAAAGGCACTTTTCTTTCTCTCCAGTTGCAGTCCTCAGTTGAAAACAAACTGTACTTGACTGTATTTACTGGAGTACTGCTCAACCCTTCAGTCGTGTGAAGGTTTAAACTGCTGCGGCTCTTAGCAGTGCGTCAGAGATTAAGGGAGATGCTGAACATTTTCAAGTGTTGCATCTAAAGTGTATTGGAGATGTGGCAATGGTCGTGCAGGGTATCTTTGATATGCCTGTTACTTTATGGTCATAAGTAGTAGCTTGTCATAAAGCAAGATCCACCTTGTGCAGAATATCAAATTGTGTCAGATGATGTGTTTACCCAAAACAAAAAATGGTTAAAATGATCTCTAGAGTTATGTAAGTTGTGAATAAATACTGGATATGATTCTGGCCTTTAAATTAATGTGGAAATACCCAGTCTTTAAACACGGTCGCAGATGTTTCTGTGATCTGTGCTTAAGTTGAATATTACTGTCACAATTGCAAATTAATGTTGCTTATTAACGAGGGAGATCTCAAATACCCAGTTCCTGCTCTGTCGTACGTGTAATTATGTCAGACTTTGTTTTGAGCTTCACACAATAATGCCCTGCGAATTGGCTGGACTTGGCAATTAGCAGCTGTAATACATCCAATTATAAGTGTGTGGTATGGTATTTTCTACAATGCATACCCCTCCATTTCTCATTTTACGACATAGCTTACTCCTATAGGGAAATAAGCCTATATTCAGCATAAAAGAAAGAAGTCTTTCAGAAACAACTTCCCTTGCATTTTGTTACAATCAATATTAAGAAATCTAATGTTGTGGTACATGCAAATGCAAACAGTGCAAAAGCAGAGACTTTGATATTTCAGATGAATAGATACTGCTGAACTCCAGTGGTGTATGGCATACCCACAAGGAACAAGACCAACCCTGTTTGAAAGCAGTCTTTAAGAATCCAATTCTGCAAACATAGGATGCGTGTTGTGATATGAAATTGCTTCTACAGTCGTGTGGTGAGCTTGCATTTTTAAATAGGTGTTTCCTTACAGAACTGGATTTTAAATGTGGCTGCGTCTTAGCAAGTATGGATATTGGAGGGAGCTATTAGTCTAGAACCGTCAATGGTAATGAAACAGACCGGTCTGGTTTTATTCTTGTTTCCATTTACTATCTTTTCTCAAGTGTGAAGCCTACATTGTTTGAATACTGTTACTGGTGGTGTAAATATGTTTCCTTTACAGTTACAAAGTTTAGATGGTCATGGAGGATTTTATTTATTTTTTTCTCATTGAGCTAGAATGCAACCTTGAATTCGAGCCACAGATTTCTAGTTATGAAGCTGAAGTGACTGGAGGGGCACGGTACAAAAATGGCAGACTCAGCTGCTAGATCAAAATGACCAGTTCTGTTAATTGAATAATAAGTTTTGACAGAGGGCTTCTAACATATGTCATGTTGCTTTGTGATTGCAGTATGTCTTTTGCATTTAGTCTGAAATCTATAGTACCAAGTTTATATGCGTGACCTTATCAGGTTTGAGTAGGTTTTAGTATCTGGAGTTAACTGCGTAACATAACGAACATTATTAAAAATGACTGAATTAGCTATAAGGGGAAGCAAAATACTTTTTCAGTGGTAACTTTTGCTTTTGCAAGGTCTGTTAGTACTTCAGAAAAGAATTTTCCATGTGCTGATCTTTTTCAAAGCTTTGCAACTCTGTTAAGTAGGTTTTGTATGAGTACAAGCTAAGGTAATTGCTTTCCATCTTAAAAGATGGTTTTTTCAGTAGTGTCCTTCTGTAGATGGATGTACAACTAATAAGTGCTGGAAATATGTCTTGAGAATTTTACTAATCGCACAAAATCCTGTAAATTACAGTAATGTGCCCCCATAATCTTAGCTAGCTCTCCCCTATTGCCCTGGATAAAGGGATAAAAATATTCCAGCGTTGTCTTTTGCTTAGAGTTAAAATGGTTTAAGTCTTGCAGTACTCTCTGTCTGAACTTGATGTGACCCACTGTGTCTGAAGCTACAACTCCTGCTTAATTCAAAATGCTTAACGCGGGGTGATTAAGAAATGCTGGAAATTTAAATTCTCCTTTCCCTTGTGTTTTTATTCTTAAACAATATTTACAAAGGACTGTTTTTGGAGAGCAGAGTACAGTCTTTTGTCTCCACATAAAATTGATGGCTGCAAATGAAAGAACAAAGAGGGCTCTCTATTCATGTCCCCACGTCTTTGTTTCAGTGGGCATTGTTTCAGTTTATAAGAGTTGTTTAGTACATATAGATTGTTGGGAAGGCTGAAACATTCCCAGGCACATCAGAGCAGACTTGTTACGGAATCCTGTTATCTCCTCAGCTGCCCACCCAGGACCTTTATTGTTTCAAGGATACCCTGAAAGGCTATTTTTTTTTTTTTAACCACATTTGCTTTGAGGTTAGCTTTTATGAAATAGTTTAAACAAGTCTTAGTGTTTTTCTTTCAAGTTATGGGAGCTTTATAAAGCCTGTGATTTGATTCTAAAGCTGAGGAAACCGGCAGCTGGAATCATAATTATTATTTTTTTTTTTAACCATCGTTTTATCTTTTAAAAAATCAACTTTTGAGTGGGCTGTTGAGGCTTAGCTATAGACCCAGGTTCTAGCTTTGCAGGTTGTGTAGCCTTCTCAGAGTTTAAACTTTGTTCTTTTCTTTCATTTCTTTTGTGTTTGGTTTCTTCCTAAGGTCCCCATATTAAAGAAAAAAAAAAGTCACAGTGAAACCAGTGCCACAGTTTAGCTGCACACTTGGTAATTAAGAATTCTTTTACTAGATAGCTCACTAACTTGGAGGTAGGTAGCAAATTATTTTGTTCTTATTGCTAGTCTGTTGAGCTGCTTGGATAGGATCAGATAGGTGTAAGTGCACCTGGCTGTGCTAGGAATCCTTCCTTGCATTAGCAGTAAAATTACCCTAATAGGAGCTGGCATCCGGAGCATGGCCTTGCATGTCAATGGAGAGCAAGCACTTCTGGGTCCTCTTCCCTGGGAAACTCCTTGTTTCTGGTGCTGCTGGCCCACATCTGCTGTAATGCTCTCATGCCCTGAGACTACAGCTCCTGTTGCAGTGTCAGCAGCGTGAAAGCCAGCATGTTTTTGGTGCTGCGCTTTTGCTCATCATCAGTGCATGTTCAGCTTGTTGCCTCTGCTCTTGATTTGAGCACCATCAGTGGGCTGTCCCCATTGCGTGCCAGTGTGTGCTGCCTGCTTGGTTTTGCCACCCTAGTGGTTTGGATAAGTGCTCCCTAACCTGCCTCTGTCAGAAAGGGATTCGGTTTAGAGATGACGTATCATTAAAAGCATGGAAGCTAATCTCAAAAACTGTGGCTGCATTAAGAGACAGAGTGGTGACAGATAGCGGTGTGCTTGAAAAATTCCAGTGGAAAGTGCTGATAAACCTGTAGGCAGACTGTGGGTTATGGCTGCAGCCCTCTTGCCAAGCTGAGCTGGACCAGGCACACAGCTGTAGTGTCTCTGTGCTCAGCCTCCAGGGCTGGTGAAATTTGTCTTCAAACAGGTGGCACAGACACTATGCAATATGGGAATGCTCCTCCTACTTTCTGCGAGTTGTGTGTGAACACAGAGCTTAGGAGTTAAGTACCTGATGCCCTGAGTCAGTGCTCTGATGCTTGGTGAAGTTGTAAACAGGTGTAGCATCACTGTTTCCTTTTTCTCCGTCATTTCTTTTTTCCTTTCTAATTTTCCAGTTGGGTTTCCTTTGATAAATGTATGGTGGTGTGTGCTTATACGACTGAGTAGTTCTACTTGAGGTAGAAGCCCATTTGAAGGGAAAATTTGACTAAATACTTGATCAGCTGTAGGTATGAAATGGCACAATTGCTTGTGATGTCAAAGTCAATATACTACTGCACCTGGGCTTGCATGTGGATAGGTCTTTACACAGTGTGCATGTCAGATTTTTCAAGGGGTCTCAGAGTATCTAGAATGCTGTTCAGTGTAGTGGTGTGAGAGCTGGTCTCTACCTTGTGCAGTTTGAGGGGTTTTGTTTTATTTGGTCATTTAGCCACATGGAAGCTTGGCTCTTGTTCTGTGCAGCATTGAAATGAGGCAAAAATAATCCATTGAAGAGAAATCGTCTTTTGCCACAGCAAATTGGATGCTTTTTTCAAAAGCAGCAAACTGTCCTGGAAACCAGCTCGCCTGTCAGTATACTTTGAACATAGAACCCCCTACAGAACAAGAAAGTTTTCATGTGTTGTTACATTTCTTAATAGAAAGTCATTTGTGAAACTTTAAAAACTGTGATTTGAAGGGAGACTTTCCTCACAAGTGAGAGAACAGTTTCAACTGCTTGTATTTTGCCTTGTGCAAATTTAGTAACAAGCTGCTCTTCATTTAACTTAATGCTTTTTCAGTGGGGAGTGCATTGGAACCATTAGACTTTCTGTGATATCTGTTTGAACCTTAATGCAAATGTAAGTACTGTTAGGTACTGGGGCAACCTCATATAGAGATGTCTAAATAAGGCATTTTAAATGAGTGGTTGAAGTCTTTCCTCTCAAATCTATCTGGCCATGGGAAAAAAAAAAAGGCCATTTGTGCAACATTTATTTCCAGAGGAAGGAATGTTTTGTTCCCCCTAAGTTTCCACTTCAGTCTCAAAGACTGGTTTAGTGGAAATGTTCAGTTGTCAGAAGAATCAAGATTGTGTATTATTTAGAACTTACCAGACAAGTGGGACTTGTTTCTTCCATTCCAGTTATCAGAGAGATTAACCCTTTGCCCTCGGACTTCTAATTGCTGTCGTATAGAAACAAAGATGCTGTTTGTACAAGATAGCAGTGAAATGGAATGTGTGCCAACTGGAATGCTTCTCTGGTGAATAAGGGTTGTGATATTACATAAATTTTGTCTTGCATTTCAGGCACCAATAAAAGCAACTTGTGAAGACATGTTGTGCAAGATGGGATTTCCCGAAGATGTGCACAGTGCGGTCGTGTCGAGGAGTGTACGTGGAGGACAGCCTCTGCTCAACGGTACTGCTAGAAAGGATGTTTTGATTTTTACTGCCTAGAATCTTAGTCATAAATCAGTCTTGACCATTTTCGCTCTTGGGAGACAAATTAAGGAAGGAACATCAGCTCTTCTGTGATTAATTTTTCAGTGCTGTTTCGTTACTGGTATAGGACCTGGAAAGTCAGCTGGTGTTAGTGGTAGCACACGCAACTATGTTGACCATAAATATAATATCTCAAATCTTAACGTGATTGTCCAATAATTCGCTTTCTTAGCACAGTCTTCTCATTTATACTTCCTATTACAGCACTTAAACTGATTGGTCATCTGCCTATAATTTGAACCTGTGTTTGACTATCGAGAAGGTGTAGAACGTTTCCCTTCTGCTT
This sequence comes from Odontophorus gujanensis, assembly GCA_013399175.1. Lineage (NCBI taxonomy): Eukaryota > Metazoa > Chordata > Aves > Galliformes > Odontophoridae > Odontophorus > Odontophorus gujanensis. The sequence goes on from VXAB01003978.1 coordinate 54,836, forward strand.
TCTATACTTCATAGAAGTACTGCAGTTAGCACCCAGCCTTCATGCTTAAATCACTATGGGGATAGTTCCCTTAGCAGGGAGCTGTTCTTGGCAGCACTCTGACAGGGCTCAGAGTCACATAGGATAATGGCCTTAGCCTTGTCTCTTGTATGTATTTGTTGGACAAGATGGGAGGCTGTATGGGAGCATGCTTTTGGCTTTACGTAGAGAATCAAGTGGTTATGCTCCTTAAGTAGTTGCTTAAAATGGAGGAGAGGGCTCAATCTTTTGCATACCCACAGGCAATATAGCTCAGGAGTAGATACTTAAATGTAGGCAGCAGAATATGGTTCTTTTTCCTGGTGACCTGAGGAGAGGCACCTATGGAAGGCAAGGCACGGGACCAGGGAGTGACATCAAGAACAGCTGCCTGAGAGCCCTGGTCAGTGACCATAGCTCTTGGTGCTCAGAGAGGAGCCCTGCCAGGCAGCACAGCATCATGCCAGTGCTGTCTCTCGGACAGTGCGCTGCTGCTTTGCCCTGGCACGTATCTGTGTCTGAGTGGCACGATGCCCAGACAAAGCCTAGCCAAGTCCCCAGCTAGCAACAAGCTCTGCCAGTGTGAGCCCTCACTTCTGCGTGGGATGCACTGAAGTCAGTAGGTCTGCCCACGTGGCTGGGAGTCATCTGGGTGGGGAATTGGGTTCACTGCCCTTCTTGTCTTCTTGTCTCTTAAGGACTAGAGTAGCAGTGTGGAACACAGAGGCGCCTGATGTGAGCCTTTCTTGGATTCCTCAATATGCTAAGTTAGAATATAGAACTTTGTGGAAGAATAATATTTTAAAAAATATGCATTAGTTTCTCTGTTTTCTAAACTGCTAGCATTAGTGTTGCTTTTATTCAGTCTGATTCTGAAACTGTGCAACTAAGAGCATCAGTCAGTTTCACTTACATCTTAATAGCTAATTTAATTTTTTGTTTTCTCACACATGTAAGTATGGTTACGCAGATCAAGACTCTAGAATGAAAAATATTCTAATGACTGTGAAACAAGCAAAGTGGAAGCTGTAGTCTTTGACACTACATGCTGTATGTACCAATATCTCTCCATAATTATATTTTACAGACCTGTGTTGTGCTTTTGAGAAGTATAGTGGAAATTCGAATGCAGGAAGAATTGATTAGCTTTAGTGTGTTTTAGCTTTGGTTATTAAAGCATTTGCTGTTCAGTTTCAAGGAAATATATTTTACCACCACAGACTTTTATTCTATTGAAGAATAGCTTAGAAATTAATGCATTACATTAAACATTCAGCTAATTGAGAAAATTACACAGAGGAAAGGAATTTCCCTCACTACTCCATGGGAGTTAATATACCATTCTGCTGTAGACTTTTGGAGTAATCAACACTGGTAATTCCTTCTATAGGTCATGTTGGAAACATGGAGCAAGGGGCAGAAACAGTAACAGAGCTTAGAAGGCAACTACTTTCCAAAGATGCTGTCTTGAAATCACTGTTTGGGAATGGTTCGTTACAATGCTGCTGGTTAATCATAAAATGAAAATGACATGAATTCTGAGATCTGCCCTGTCCTGTGGAAGCTGTCTTCAGTCTCCATGGAATTAAGACCCCTCTGAAATATCTCTTACTTTTTTCTACTCCCGGGGAACTACAGTGAATTGCGTTTTAATTCTGTCTCAGTATTGCTCACACAAATCTGATGATAATATCTGACCAACCCTAACTGTTTCTGAATAAGTAACATACAGATGGAAAACTGACTTCCTTTTTCATTACTCATCCCAATCACACAGTCCCTCCTGTTGCTTTTTAAAACTTTGAAATGAGTGAGGCATACTGTTGTTTTGTCCTTGAATGGTATTAAAATGCATAGTGTTTTAGGGAAGTGAAAATAGGAAAAAAACATACAGAGCATACAGCATGCTCTGTATCACATCACATCAACTGGTTTTTGAAATGACCTGGAGGAGTTTACTTTCTATGGCTATTCTCTCAGTTGAATTACTGCAATGGTTAATTTTGAAAAATTCTGACATGCTTAAAAGCATATCATTTGCTGGTTACACAGAAACATACAGTCCGTCGTGGCATAGCTTTAACTTAAATTTAATTATACTGTCATTTTGAAATACTGTTGTTATCAAAAGCCTATTTTCTGGTTATTGAACTAGATTCAAATGATGCTACAAGTTGCATATAGTTGCATGACATTCGCTTTTTAAGTATAACCATGGGCCTGATCACAGTGGCCTTATCCCTACCTAACTGCATGATTATACTAGTATGAATTCAGAAGTGATACATATTGTAACTATAGGTTTTCTGTGTGGTTTAGAATTGAAATTGTCTTTGTGCAGATACAACAAGCATAGTGGCTTTATGATCCTCTCAGTCAGCTGCAGAATAATTTGAACTTGATTTGATGTTTTCTTGACATGTTGCTTCTTAAAATATTGAACAAAAAAAAGACAAGATGTTTAATATCTGTCATGTTTGTGTGCTTTTATCTTGCCCACTGGAGGGATAAGCTTCTTCTAAGGCCTTCAATTTCCATCTCTCACCAAAATGTAAATAAAAGTAGAATTATCATGTGACTTGTTGAGCTATGCTTTTCAGTTCTTAGAGTAATCTGAGATATCTGATTATTAAGTATCATTATAGGAAGTGCTTAGGTTTGAGAGTATGGGGCAGTGTTCTATGTGCTATGTGATACTCTTTTTCTATTCCAGTATTCCAGTTGTCTCTTTGAAGGAGGGTCTGATTTATTCCTATTACATGGAGGAAAAAAAAAGTCTAATTGGTCATGACTTTCTTCATTAATTCATGTGACTAGCATATGTTAACTTCCGCTATTTTGTCCTTCTGTGCACTAGGACATATATTAAGTTGATATCCCTGTATTCAGTTGTTATGGTATGTGAAAAATTGATGGAGAAATATATTCTGAATAACAGAAATCAGAGAAAGTATGATGGGAGGGTAACATTTTGCTAAAGTGAGCAGATGGAGGGAAGGAAAGAGGGGCAAGATTACTGCCCTTGCTATAAGGATGAAGAATCAAGAATCTATTGTAGGGAAAAGATACAACTTGTTGGTAAAGCCCAACAAAAGAAGCTGGAAACTTCTCCATTAACAGATAATGACTGAGCTGTGTAGGAGATGTTCTACAGTATGGGCTGTGTCCTGTTGCATTCTTCTGGCAGTGTGTCACTGGTGTTTGATGTTCCTGTGTTCCCCCCTGACAGCACTGAAAGTTCTTCAAAGCTGATGTCTTACACCTTGCTTTGTCCTTAGAAGACAACAAAAAATACCCTAATTCTCCTGTTGTCCATTTGTGTCAAGTCAAGAGGTAACATGCTCAGGTCATGAAATACACATAAGCAAAATACATTAGATCTGCTTCTGAATTTATAAGGTTTTATGTTATATGGTGTCAGATGCTTCAGTGGAATTATGGTGACTTCACTAATTCACTAAGGAACTGAGAGGAACTCAGAACCAGTGCCTTCATTTCTGTTAAGGAAAGAGGGAGAAAAAAAGTTACAGTTTCTCTTAATTTTCTTTCAGAGACTTTGTGCAACAGAAAAATCAAGTGTCTGTCTTACTTATAAAGCTGTAGAGCTTTTTGGGCCTCCAGTTCTAGAGTTGAATGACTTTAAGTATTTGAAGATTGAAATGTTCCAACATTAAATAAAACAATTTTTATATGAGTAACTCACCAGACTTCACCTGGTAGAAGATATCTAACTTGAATTTATAGACATAGTACTTCTTATTTGTTTCTTTATTTAAAAATGTAATTTGTACTTGAAGCGTCATGCATAAGATTTAGTGCTTGGAGAAGAAGAGGTTAAGTTGAAGAGGGAGTTCTGTTTAATATGTGAAATGTCCTTGCTTGTGCTTGTTTTATCAGTCACGTAGCTCATCCAGGAAAGAAATACTTAGGCCACTTGATATGCATGTCCAACCTGTTTATCTAATCTCTGTTCTATATCCTGCAAATTCTAAGATAACAATAATGCATTTCCACTAAAATCACCCACCTAGGAAGGTTACTTGAACAGCTTCTTGCAGAAAAATATCTTAAACTTTCGGATTCTTAGTCTGATAATTTAGTGATTTTTCTTTTTTTATGTTGCAGATATTTTAGTATTGTGTCCTGTTACTAAATGCATGATTTCAGTTCTCTGCTAGACAAATTTGTTGCCTAGAGATGATTCTTAAATGCACTGTGTGTGCATTGTGTAGGTATAAAATGATTCTAAACTCTTAGAGTTGCACAGTGATAGAGGAAGAAAATATCTTAGTGTTGGTCATGGAGGTAAACAGTGATCATGGAGGAGTAACACCGTTCCATGAGCTATGTAAGCTGAAGCAAGGTTGCTTCTGCTTCCCCTCCTTTTTGAGGTTGGTACCAAATGGTTGTGAAACCACAAATTGAATGGAGTTGGCCAGCTTATCTGGGGCAAAACTCATGCTCCCTGTCCCTAGGTTTCTGCAGACCGTTCTTGTATGATTAAATGGAGCCATGGTATTTTTGCTGCCTCTTCTTCTCAAGCAGTGAAGCTCTAAGTAAATAACCTTTGTTTTGATGCATTATCTGATGCCAGAATTTGATTTTAGCATTCCCACTGACTTACTTTATAGTTTACAACTTCATACTTAACTTTTTCTAAAACAATTCAGAAACATATTGCTGGGGACCTGGCACTAGGGAGAGGAAATTCCCCCTTGTTTGTTTAACTTTTTTCACGCTGTTGGTTCCCCTCAGCATTGGGTGACACCCCGTGTCCTGTCACCTGTGGTTCCAGATTTGCGGATGTACCCCATGTACCTTTGTGAGCATAACTTGATGTTCTCTGGTCTGGTGACTGCATAGCTTGAGATACTAACCTCTGCTGATGTTTGTTGGTTATGTAGTTGGCAATGGGAGCAGCCTGAGCATGAGAGGAAAGCACGGTGGATGGGGGTGGTTTGTGTTGAGGGAAGATTAGGTTCTGGAGATGGAGAGATGCTCTTCCAGCTTCCTATGAAGTCGCATGATGTTAGAGAGAAGTTCGTTCATTCAAATTTTACTCAATTCTGTATGGGGTGCACTGTTCCCCAAGGAACCTGGTGGTTCTCCACTGATAAGGAAGTCTGGAAGCTGGTCTTGCACTGGACACCTAGTTTCTAGGTGACCAAAGCTGAGGAAAACCAATCCCAAGATTACTTGGTATTTAAATGTAACTAATACTTTCTTCATTAAGTAGTTCAAGTAACGTGTCTTCTGGCTATCCCAGATGCACTCAGATTTTATTTTATTTTTTGGTGCTGCAACTGTTTTCATCCCTCCATGCATAAAAATGTCTATTGTCAATGAAGAGTAAAATTCCTTCTAGAAGTCGTCATGCTTAAAACATGACAGCAGAGCTTCTTCTAAGGCTTATGTTTTATTCCTTGCTATAAAGAAAGAGAAAACACCACCTTTATGCAATTGTGTTCTTCCTATGGTAGCGTACACTGGCATCTTTGATATTCCAGTGAACACCAAGAGTAGGGTCTGGAAAAGTGAAAGCAGAATCATATTTTCGAGGACAGAAATTCTTGTTTCCCCACCAAAAAAAAAAAAGTTTGTTTTTTTTTTCCAGGAAGAAAATGAAAGTAGTAACTGCTTTGTTTGAAGTCTCCTTGCCTTTAGCGAAAAAGACTATTTGACAAGTTCCTTCCAGGCAAACAGCCAAAGAATCTCAGATGGTTGGGGTCTCTCTGTAAGCTGCTGGCAAGCCGAAAGAAATAGTTTCAGTTCTTTCCAAATGTTTTGGTTTTTTTTGCTTTTTGTTTTTTTTTAAAATTCTTCTTTGCACACCCTACCCATATCCCCCAAAAGTCACTCAACAAACAGCCACCTGTTTCAAGTTATGCTCTTTTTTGCCCTAGCAGGAGTAAGGATGGTTTTTTTTGTTTAAGAAGCTTATGTTGAGAATATTTGTTTTTCTGACCACTCCTGCTTAACATTTAGTAGGTTTGTTTTTGTCTTCTTCCCACGTGAAGGAGAGTAAATTTCAGTGCCACTTGTTCATGATGCTTTGCCTGTTGACTTACTTTGTTACAGTTGTATTCTAGTTCCAACTCTCTTGCCTTTTAATCCTTTTTCTCTTCTTTTCTCAAACAGTCTTCCTGTTTGTCCTTTTTTGCGTTCCCTGCAGCATCCTAAATTCTCATGTGTCAGTACTGAGCTTACTTTCCTGGACTGGTAGAGCTTCCTCTGTTTGCTTTAACTACACAAGCACGGCACCTGTTTTATGATTTCTGTTGTCTGTTTATCTGCCAAGCTCTTCAGCGTATTCTCAGTCAGTTGTCCCCTGAAAAACAGAGTTTGCTATTAATGAAGCAAGAGAGTTTTGTTGTTTTTTTTGGAGATGTGGTTTCTTATTCCCTTTCCCCCATTCCTCAGTTAAAATGGAATATATCCTAGAGTATAAATAAAACATATGCTTAACTTAGTGAAAAGTGATATATACTTGAATAGTGACTCCTTTCTTTTTTATTTCTGTTAAATTCTACATCTGATTTGTGATACCTGATTTTCCTCTCCGGTACTGAGCTACTAATTGCTGTTGATGTTTTCTCATTGCAAGATTGTGTGTTAAACTTTGTGTATATAAAGAGAGAATAAATGATGAAATTTAACAATATTTTGGACCCACATAGAGAAAAAGCATTGAATTTCAGTAATGAGATTCCATTATTCCTCAGTGGACACTAAAGCTGCTATGGAATGTAGCATTTGGATCAGTTTGTATATCCAGTAGTCAAGAGAATTTATTGCTGAAGTTCTAGAGAAGAAGCCGTTCTGAAAAAAACCTGTGAACACACTAATCAAAATGCTTTCTTTTTATGGAATATTTGAATTGAGGTGAAAGTATATATATAGTTGTTGAACAAATTAAAAAAATCCTAAATGAACTATTGGGTCCACTTTTTCCAGATAAGGGACTTGATTCAACTCTGTTCTCTACAAAATTCTGCTCATGTTTTCACTGTGTGTCCTTCCAAATACATCTTGATAAAGAGAAAAATACTTTTATGGAGAAATTACACAGGTCCTGAATGGTTGCAGTGTTCTGGAACGTGTAAATTGCTATCTTGGTTAATTAGTCTAGCTCTGGTAGTCATTTCTGTTCATGATGTGTTTACTTGGAATACAGTGAATTAATTACTATTTATTCCCTTATCCTTTATTCAGATGGTTACTTAAGAGGATCTCAAATGCAATGTCCTTTCTCTGTGCAGAAATATGAGAAAGAGAGCTGAGCCATCAGCTGCCTTAGTAAGACTCTTGGCGTGGCTCAACAGGGGATGGCAAAGTAGGTGTTAGTTTCTGCCTCAGAAGCTTGAGTCTGTTTTTATCAGTTTCTGACACCATTTAATGTAGCCTTAGTTCTGTTTTAAACTCTGCCATCTGGCCTTGATTCCCAGAGGGACATTATTTTTCCTAGAACTGCAGTAGTTGGAGCTTTCTCCAAGGCTGACCCATGCTCTAAGAGAGTAGAATGGCAGATACAAAGCTCTGCAAAGGGGCCCTCCAGAGCAAACAAAGCTGCCCTTAAGGATGACTAATTGATTCAGTGGTAGGAGACAAGTTTTGTCATCACCTGGCAACAGCAGCATTAAGAATTCTATAAAGAGAAGAAGGATCAGTATATGGAACACATGGAGCAAAACCGTGGGTGAGACTGCCTGTGTTAGCATGATAAGATACACGTGGTATATATAATTATTCTTTCAAGTTCCCACTTTAAGATCTTCTGTTGACTAGTCATGTAGACAAAATTAGTAGAGCATCTTATTGAACTGATATTATGGAAAATACCCTTAATTACAGAACATGCTACTATAGAAATAATAAATAGAAAATTTGTTATAAATAAATAATAAATAAATAGTGCTAAATAGAAATTCAAATATTATTTAAATATTTGGTAACTGTGTTAAATAAAATACTGCTATGTTGAAGACTTTGATGTCAGTCGACAAATTCAAATATTTTTGAACTGCTATTCTGCTAGTTGAATGCAGTGAGCTGGGCTTATTATTTTTTGATTGAATATGTCATGGTCTCTCACCTAATGTGAGAGTATTTGTTAACCTGGAAACAGTAACTTTTAGAAAAACTCTCTTCCAGGCTTTCAGGGCATGTCCTAAGCATCAGTCAGCCCCACTGAACTGAGACTATAGGAGGGATACAGCAGCAGGTTGTCGAGAGAAGAAAAAGGTCTGGAGTTGTTATTTTCTTATTAACCTGTAGGAGGAGGAACTGGCCTTTAATGCTCATTAAAACCTTTCAGTTTAACGCAATGCAACTGGTTTTCCAGTTTTCTCTATATATACCATCTGGGTGACTTCTCCCTCAAAAAGCAAGGAGAGTGGTATTGAGAGATGAGTGAAGTTAAACTCTGGAGGGGGGAAAAGAGAATGAGGCAAGAGGAAGAGTCTTCTGAAGATAAACTGATCTTGCAGCCAGGACATGAACTTCACTAAAGAAACCCTCATAGCCACCCACTGGATTGTTCTCTCTTCTGGAGACAACTCTGGGTTTTGAGGTATTGAAATCCAGCACTGTCTATAGAGCAACCTGGAAAAGCACTGCTGCCTGCTTGCTACAGGTGAATTGGTACCAGTAATAGTGGTGGTGTGTTTAATTATTTCTCACTATGATTATAGGTATACAGTTTAAGTTCATGCAGAAATACAGTCTTCAGTTGAAGAGGCTGTACGATGAATGCAACTTTCTCCCCTCAAGTTGAGAGTACATTGCATCCATGTGGTTGTTGGGATGAGTGCAAGCTGTGCTGACACAAAAGTGTTCGTGATTTATTTATGATGGGCTGATTTTTCCCCAGGGATTTACAGCATGACTGATGTCCAGTTTGGGCATGGTGTAAGCAAGATTTGACCTTAAAAATGGCGTATGGACTCCTAAGTGCTCTTCTATTGCCTTCCTCTGAGGAAAATCACAGGAACAGCAGTTGATGCTACTTTCCAGTTTTCTGCCCATCAAACCAGTTCCCTCTCTGTGAGTCTGGTAAGCGATGCATTCCAAGTAGCCAAAAGTTAGAAGGTGTGAGCAGTGCCCCAGCTGGCCAACATGCGCACAGGCTGCCATTCCTTCCCTCAGTCTCATAACAGTGCAGTTAAACCAAGTTCTAGATTTCCCATGGAGGTGCCCTTCTGTGTCTGAAAATTCATCAGCAGTTGCATAGTAGGCAGAAGTAGCAGTGACACTCTGCACATATTTCCTTTTAGCCTTTTCCAGCATATGTGTTTCTTATTCAGATTTGCATTACTTGGCACCAGCATGGGGAAAGAAGAAAGGGACCTGCTTTGGGAAAGGAGATACGTTAGTGAGAAAAAGAGTCTGCTGAGGGTAATGAAAGAAAAGGAGGTCACAGCTGAATGAGTCTCCACAGTGCTGGAGTCTCTGTTAGTGGAAGGTTGTTGTGTTATGTGGTTTTTTGTTGTCTTTTTTTTTTTTTCTTTCCCTTTTTTCCCTGCAGTGTAACTCATACCTTTCTTCTGCTGTTCAATTTACTCTGGGGTTTGGCAGCACCCTGAGGTCTATTCTGGCAGCAGCTGGTCCCATCGATGTCGTGCTGCTGGTAGTCCCTGAGAACCTGGTGCTCAGGTTGAGTTCTTCCTGCTCTGTTTCACCGTCTGTGAGGCTTTAGTAGAGTTGTGAGCAGTGTCAGAAATTACGGCTTGCCTGCAGGAGCAAGTTCTTCTTTTGTGTACTGTGCTCTTTCAAGAACTAGGTTTTGTTTGTTTTTGAAAGTTAATGGCACATAGCTCTCAGGTTGTAGAGGAGAATTATTTAAGCCTCTGTGCGAGTTCCAGTTTAAACATTCCCTTAAATAGGAAAGTTACGAATCCCTAAAAGCATAATTTGTAACATAAAAGCTATCAAAATAACAGTGCAATCTGTTAAAGTGTTTAAAAAAATGATTCTCTGCAGTTTAAAATGTGAAATAAATGTACACTAATTGTTTTGAATGGAGATGAAGATGGCGTTTGAAGCCAGTCTTTAAAGGAATTAGTTAGATAGCACTGCAGTTAATGGTGGAGCACTATTTTTCTGTAACGGGCTCAGCTATGTTCTCTAATTAGCTCGCAAATTGATATTCGAATATAAGTAAACTGGCAATCAAATATAAGCAAAACATCTATGTAAATAGACTTTTGGTTTCTGCATTTAGTATACCTGTATCAAAAACGTGTTTGTGTGGAGGGTGAGCTTCTGGTTGCTTTTGGCATGAGGCTTTGTTAATGGTGGCCCACTGGTTGTATTAGGTCAATGTTTTGATTCAAGCTTATAAGAAGAGAGGAAAAAAAAAAACAAACCTTTCTTCTGTCTTTTAAACATCAGTGAATACTGAGCATTTCTGGGAGTTTTTTAGTCTTCATTTCTTTTGGGTTTTGTCACCTAGCTTTGCAGATAGGATTTGGTGCATGGCTGAGGTCAGTGGGAATTACTCTGACCTTCCTGGATTTGGATTCCGCGTACGCTCATTAATATAATAATAGCTGTGCAGTACACTCATTTATATATTTACTCTTAAGACTTATGACAGAAACCGGATGCGTAAAATGTTACTGGTGTCTGTGTCCTGAGGCTTTCTGCTGTACAGAGAATGCAGGCTCCTTACATTTGCCTTCATGCCTGACTTAAAGTAGTTAGTAAATTTATTTTCTATGAAGGAGAACCATACATAAATTTGGTTCATAGGAACTGTTGTGGGAAATAGAAAATAAAGGTCATGCTTAAAATGTGTACTTAATTTTTTTTTAATTCTTTAATTCAGAAAACGTTGTCACCATCACGCTGATAATGGCCTGGGTGCCCTCTGTTTTTGTATTCTTTGTTGATCAGGTGAATGTATGACCGTATCAATGAATCCTTTCTGCATTTTATCATTTCCACATACTTCTTACATCCTGTCCGTAGGATTTACTGTTTAACATTGGCTTTTTTTGCCAGCAGTTGTTTGGAACAGATTTTTCTAAACCACATTCTAATCACGATTCATTCATTAATTCTAATTGTTTTTGTAGCTTAGAGTCAGTTTTCAGTGCTGGTTGTAGTCTGAGTTCTTCCCAAGAAGGAAAAACAAACAAAAAGAAACAAACCTTGTGTTAATCGTTTTCTGTAAAGCAGCTGGTATGTTTTTTATACTGTAAAAATAACTTTTAATTCAACATGTGTTTTCTTTTCACATAACCACACTATTCTTTTACCACGCTTCAGTGTGTGTATGTGCTCTTATAAAAAGTTGATTAATTCATCTCTTGGAGGATGGCTGATGGGGACCACTTGTCCTTTCTAGGTCACCAGGTCAGATGCAGCCTGTCATCAGTAGCCTCTAACTGATAGATGGCTTGTATGTAGGCTCTGCAAACACTGTGTTGGTTGGTTTGGTTTCTTCTGAAGGGGGTTACATTAAAAAGGTGCCTATTACAAAAGAGTAGAAAAATGGCTGAAATTAATGGGAAGTGTGACAGCACATGTGTAGAGAGCATTTGTGCAAATGAAAGCAGCAGAAAGGCCAGTGATGTAGCAATGTTATAAGAACAGAATAACAGTGAAATGGAGTGCTTAGATGGAGAGTTAAGGTTAAGTTATGACAGGAGTTGATACAGCTTGAAGCAGAAAGCGCATCTAGTGCTTTTAGGTCTGGATGTGGTTTTGTACCCCTGGAATTGTTTCTGCATGTTTCCAAAGTCCATATTGTATTGAAATTAAAAACAAAATAAATCCAAAAACAAACAAAAAAACTCTCATTTTTAATTTTGCATGTCGCTTTCTGCACTTTGACTGTGATAAGTCTCATTTAATTCAAATCTTGTCATTTGCAATTAAATATTTGACTGTGGTACATGCCGCTATTTATAAAAGTGGATCACTTCATCCTCAGAGTAAGGTAATTTTTTTCTTTATCAGTTGTAGAACTGGTAAAGATCTGTTCTTCCTCCTGATTTTGTCTTTTTTTGTTGTTGTTGTTTGCAACAGACTGTAACTTACAGATGCAGAGCAGCAACAAAACCCAAACAAAACAAAACCAAAGTCCTGTTGGATATTAAAATATATAATGTTTCTAGCCTTTAATGGATTCATTATTTAAAAGAAGCATAAAATGGCAGAAGTGCAGGTGCTGGTGTCCTGCAGACCTATACTGTGTCATGTGGTTCCTGCCGAGCTTCCTGTTGCTGCTGTGGTCTGTCCGCATGGGGCTGAAGGCTTGCTTCAGGCCATGGCAGTCTGTGTAGCTGTGGTTTTTATATTCCAGCTGATCTTAAATTAAAAGTGCATTCCTCTTAAATAAGTGATCTGACACAAATCTGCTTCTCAATTTTTGAAGCCACTTTTATAACATAGCTCATCAATTATGGACATAGTGAGTAAGCAGTAAATGTTTGTGTTCCTTGAACAGACTGTAAACTTTCACTCGTTAACCTTTTTGTAGGGCAATCAAACAAGAGTTCAGAAAAAGCTCTTTTTTAAGCCCACGCCCTATCTACTGAAAGGCTGCTGTGTAACTTTAGCTAGGTACTGTATGAGAATGTTCTCTTGGGTTTGGTCAGGAAGAGAACAGTGTTGCTGGAGATGCTGAGAGAATGGTCAAGTCTGTTGCTCTGTCAAGGACAGGCAAGTGTTTTTTTGATTGTTTCATAATGTACCTGCTGAGTTCTGATAAAATTATCAGGGGGTCAATGCTCATTTATACACAATTTCTTTTAGTACATTTTATAATCAGTGTGCATGCAGATGAATATGGTATTTTTCATCTTTTGAATTTCTGTTTCTACAAAGTCTTTGAAATAATTTTTCTTCAGTGAGGTGAGTAAAGCCATTAAAATTTAGCTTGTAAAATGTTTTTTGCTGCAGGCTGTAGAATTCCATGATTGGATTGCTCAGGTGTCTTAAGCCCTCTCAGATAAATACTGCAGGTTCCTAGCAATAGTGTGGTTTATGAAACACACTGAAAGACTTAAAAGATGCTGGCATGTGGGCTTACTGACAAAGACCAGGAAGATTAGGAGACCAATTTAGGAGATTGATTGATCCAAGCTCCCTTGCAGTAAGAGTACTATTCCCCCAAATTAGAGTACATAAGAACTGCTGTGGAACAGTTCAGAAATAGCAAAGCATATCTTGCTAGTGGGAGGCAAGCATTAAGTAAATGTGGACTAACATAAGGTGCTGATATTGTCCAGCTTGTGCATCACTCTCATAGATCCAAATGCACCAGAAAGTTTGGTGCAGAGCTGCTTATGTGGCTGTGGATGAGGTGTCTGAATTAAATGTTGAGCTGGTTTGGGGCTGTAAGAGATAGCAGGACCAAGGGTGGTGGGCTGGAAGAGAAAAGGGGAGAAGTGATCTCTGGTGATAAGTGGTTGCATGGTACAGCTTTTCTAATGTGAGGAAAAAACTTGACAAACCGTATGCATCTTCAGTGGTGACAGAGGAGCCCTATCAGACTTAATCTTATATCCAAGGCTGAAGCCCTGTTTTACAATTAGGGTGACCTAAGGGTTAAAAAAAAATAGTCACCATTGAAAACAGCAGTCTCAACACTTATTCAGCTTTAACTTGAGGTCATGAGTGCCTCTTGCATGGGATGCAGTGGTTGTGTAGCCTCAGTTTGGGTCAGTGCAGATGAGGCAGGCAGTCTGCCTGAAGCAGGACGACCAATATTCCATTGGTTTGGCTGGATGGATTGCTTGTCCTGAGGCTGTGCTGCAGTGACTTGGGAGGGAAGAGGGAGGTGGGCATCTGAGCTGCCAAACCACCTCCTCTGTAACTGTAATGCCAGAAGCACATCCTAGCTGCATCTGCTTCCCTCTTCTGTTGGTCTTCATCCTACATCTCTGACTGGCCAACAGTAATGCTTTGCTGTCATCTTAGGTGCAATAGATCTGCAAAGCCAGAGTGGCTGATTTGAGCATCTAGTATGCAAATAGGATGACCTTTCTGCTGTGATTGCTTTTTTTTTTTAAATGAATGTATAAATCATGGATATCTCACCATTAAATGAAACCCTTCTGTGAAGTATGAGAATGACGTGCAGCATTTTTATCTTTCTCCAGTTTGCCCATTCTCATTCTCACTGCTGTGTCAATCCACTAGCAAGCCCCTAAACACGTGGCAGTCTGTTGAGGCCAGAAGTTCCGTAAGTCTTATCCACAAACACACAAAGTGGAGTGAAGTGAGCGAGGCTGACTGCTGTAGCTGGAAGCCCCTTCTGTACACGTCCATCTTGAGCCGCTTCTTCAGCCGCCCCCACTCATGTAAAACATGACAGTCTGCCTGGGCTGCTCTGGGGGCTTTCTTTTGTGTCAGGAGCTTTGAAGCACGGCTCTGCTGGAGCCTTCTGCAGTCACTGAAGGTGCCACTGCCTCCTGCAGTGAGCTGGCTCTGCTGGAGGCTGCCATCCTGCAGCGCGGCTGATCACAGGCTGCGTGCCCTGGTTCAGCCTCAGTGGGTCAGAGCCTGGTTTGAAATAGCAGTAAAGCTGTGCTGAAGCCAAGACAACGGAATATGAACTAGAATGGCTGAGATGAAATTAAACATCTTTTGTCAGGTCTTGCAAGGTGATGTTGTCAGCGCAGGGGAAGACAGGTGGCTGAGGTGGCTGAGGATGTGGCTTTTCTTCCTTTTCTCCCCACCTTGTTGTTCCTAGGGGACTTCTAAAGCAATGTTTGAGAGTGGTCTCCAGCTCTTCTCTGCATTGAGTTCCTGGGGTGGCAGGGATTGGTGCTCTTTAAGCCCAAAATGGTCAGGACTGAAGTTGAAGGCTTATTCCAAGAGTTTCTACTGTGGCAAGTGAGGTTAAAAAAAAAAAAAAATCAAATCCCTGTAATAATCAGTTTGATTAAGTTGGAATCGAAAACAACAGGAATGCTTCAATTTAATCTGAAGACTGTGGCTTGTTTTTGACCGTGTTTTTAGGTATTCTTTTCAAAATGTTTGCGTCAAAGATCTTCATACAGCACAGTCTGCTTCTCCTCTCAAATTAGTGGTCAGCATAAAAGTAATGTGTCAGAACTGGTGCGATTACAAAAGTGCAGATACAGTATAAGACAGGGAAAATTAGTTCCAGAGTTTCTGGCAGTACTTGAAATTCAGGACAGCTCTGATTAGTAGTTTAAAATCAGTGTCAAACTTACAGCTTTCTGGTATTTATATTTTTATTTTTCAGAATATCTCAACTGTTAACAATTGTAGAATCTTCTCTAGGTCTTACATTCTAGAAAGGGGATGCAAGTTATTTTTTTCTGTATTATGTGACTTTTATAGTGAATAATGGTCATACTGGCTTCGTGCTCAGAGATGAATAGGATTAGAGGTGCCTCTGGGGACTACTAATTAATGCACTGTTCTCTATGATAATGGCCGAACTGCATCTGATGGCATAGGTGTGTTTCTTCAGATAAAGATTTTATGATACCTGATTTTATTTAATCTGAACTTGTGCTCAGGAGTTAACTGCTTTTTCTTATGACTTAAATGTTTTCTCTGTGGGTTTTCACACGGGAAAAAAATCAGGAAAAAATTGTACTGTCACAATACTGATGTGCAACTGTATAGTCTAAGCATCACAAGTTACATTAGCATTTCATACTGATTTCTGTGGATTTTTTCATTTGCCCTTGACTTCTAATGAGACTGTTAGCTACAAGCGATATCAGTGCCCTTGGGCAGATCCTGATTCTGAAACTAGAAGCTGACAGCTGTGGCCGGAGGGGGGTGTTCAATGCAATACAGTGTGGCTTTGCCAATAATTTTAATTTCCTAAACAGACTCAAAATAAATAAATAAATAAAGGGTAGGGCAGGAGGAACAGTTTAATTGCTGAGGCCTAAAATTAATGAAAGTGACATTGTTTTATTAATTAATTTTGTTCACATTGTAAGTATTCTGTACATTGATGAGAACACAGAAAATGCATCTGCAATATTTAGACAAAAATATTACAGAATAACCTCCCTGTCTGAATTCAGTAACTGCCTGCCCTGCACAAGTGGATGCTTCTAGTGGTCCAAAACCTCAGAAATAGAGTTTAATAGTGGAAAAATAGAGCTGTTTGATGGAGTACTATTATTATGCTTGTAATGTTGAAATCCTGTACAAAGAACAGAACCTGAGTTTTCAAAGATGGCAAAAAATGAAGGGCTACCATTTCAAAGAAATATTCAGTGTCGACATCCTTGAATTTGTGTACCTGTTAAATGGAGTTCGCTAAGTAGTTTGTGGTAGTTGATGTGCAGCTCAGTCCTATTGGGAATATTTTGGGAGTGAAAAAAACCATGAGGAAAACTGGACTTGGAAGGAGAAGTCTCAGTTATTTGATGGACTTCACAATGGATCTTTCCTTTATTCCAACTCACAAGTTAGGAACTTTTTTGCAAGGCAAAATACAGAAATTTGCCATTTCCTTTGTGCTCAGCATACAAGTTAGGACTGACAGTGCCACAGTTTCTTTTTTTTCTTTTTTTTCATGTTTCTGTCAAACTGCAGTAGATCTGAAAACAAGGGAGGTCTGTTTTTCTCAAATGACAAACGCGGTGCCTCAGTGGTAATTAAGTTATATAGGCTTAGCTTTCATTGGATGCATTGCTTTGGTTTTCCTCCTGTACGTTCATAAAGCAACAGCAAATAGCAGAATTTAGTGACTTCCAGTCGACACAGAAGTTGCAATCAAAGCTTAAAATGATTTTATTTTGCAGAAATAACATAGTTAACACTGAAGATTAATCATTCCATGCATGTCTGGTATTTTTCCTTCTCTGATTCCAGAGTAATGCACTGTACTTCCAGTGCTGTTCTGGAGACTGTCCTGATAGTAGGACTTTATTCTTCAGAGTGTTACCCAAAGAACAACCTGACCTGTTGCAGTGTGAGTCAGAATGCCAGTACTTCTTGAACCTTACGTGTGCACTTAAAATTAGAGCTAATGAGAAGGATGCACATCTCCTCAGGCAGGTATCAGCAGTTGCTCTGATTAATCTTTAATTTGTTATTGGCGCAGGTTACAAGCTAGCATCTCACTGCTTGAAATCTTTATTTTAATTTTTTGTATTCATTCTGCTCAAGTGTGCCCACTGTATGGTGTCTCCTAGCAAGACATTATTCAAGTGAACTTACATCTGTTCTTTTTTTTTTTCACTGAAATGTAGTGAAGTTGGATGGGACTTTATTCCTGTGGAAGCCCCATCCTAAACTAGTCACATAGGGCGTTGTTTCTAGCTTAGACAAGCTTTATCATACAGTTCCTTTGTAGCAGAAGAGTGACGGTGTTGATCACGGCTTCACCTCTCCCTTACTTCTATGATGAAGCTCTTGACAGAGCTGAGCACAGTGGGAGCTGATCCACTGCAGGAGAAGTATTAAACCATAGGGAATGCTACTCTACTCTCAGGTAATCCCTTTCTTTCCCAGAAAGACACTGTTGTTGCTCTCTAGAGCTGCTGCCTGCGTCTTTTTGTGTGTCAGGAAGTTTCAAAGAGCTGCTGGTGGTCGGGAGGCAGAGAACTTGCTGTGCTTGTGGTAGGGCAGCTTGACTGGAGAACGGCAGCTGCCAGAAAGTCTGTTGTTCTGCCACTCTGCCCTCTGCAAAGAGTTTCCTGACTGCTTTCTCCATCTCCACAAAAAGGAGGGCCACAAACTGCCTGTTTTACTTCCATCTTCTTCATTATTTTCTGTAGAACGTTGAAAAGCCAGGTTCTGGTACTGTTAGCAGCTCACTGAGCCTATGAATCATCTGTGGGTTTTGCAGAACACACAGGCACTGCCACTGTCCTTTTCAGAGGTCATTTGACTGTCAAGTTATGTCATTCATAACTGTGTAACAAAAGAAGAAATCCCCTGTGCAAGTATTCATATTTTTTCCCCTCTGTCACACAAGTCCAGGACAGCCATTAATGCTGTGTGTCTTTATACTTGGGTGTGGGCTTAAATTCCTCACTACCTGATTTCAAAAGCAGTATTGTTTTGTATTTGGAAACACAAATAAGCTACACGATGTTGACCTGGAAGGGATGCGCAACTTTAAAGTACTCAGAAGAGCAGGATTTCTGGTGTTGGGATGACTGATTTAAAAAATGCAGAGCATTGTTCGGTTTTGGAGTGCAGAGCAGTTGTGCTCTGAAAACATGCTAATAAAAATGTTGAGAGGCTGATGACGTTTCAGTAATGCCAAAAAAAAAAAAAATTACTGCATGCTAAAGGCTTTAATTTAAAAATGAAAAAAAAATCAGACTTATTTCTTCCTAGTCTGCTATACAGCCCAGTCTGCTGTCTTTTTTTTAATGCCACTTTTCATTGGACAGCCCAGTATGTAAGAACAACTCTGGACATCTTGCCCAGTTTGTCATCCTCCATAATGCAGTTAAAAGAATATTATCATGCATACAGGAGATTACCACATGGATAAAAAACATATTGCTCAAACACAGTAGGTGTAAGGCTAGTTGGAAGTCATTTAGTTGCCTCACTGAAGCACAATATTTTCTGCTTGCTTGTTCTACCTTACTTTTTGTTGTACTGCCAAGCTTAGTGCTTGTATTGCTGGTCAAGGTAGCTTTTGACTTATCATTGCTTCTGTATCATATTGCTTTTCCATCTTACCAGTGCTGCACTACTGCAACTCATAACTGTGGAATTAGATGTGGAAGAAATGTAGGGTCACAGTTGAAAACAAAAAAACGAGACAAAAACCTCTTAGTTCCATGAAACTGAATTTCTTCTCCTTTCCTGTGATAGGATTAGGCACACCATATTGCAAGCTGTATTGCGGCAGCACTCCGTGTGAGTTTACTGGGACTCTGGTGGGTTAATCTAGAAGTCTCTGTGTGGTGCATTTGGAGAAGTACTCAGGTTAGGCAGCTCTGAGCGGAGTCTTACCTTGGTTTGGTCCTGCTGCTTGGTGACAGGAGAGGGACTAGAGGGGGAGGCAGAGTGGCAGTCGTGTGCCTGAGAAGGGAGGGCAGTGGGGACGACAAGCAGCTGGATTTGCTGTGGCGTAGCGTGCCACCCCTTCTACTAGGCAAGGCTAATCTCTGGCTAAGGAGCTTAGACCTGCGCTCCACCCTTGCACTGGGAATGAAGGCTCTGTTGCAATCTCCAAAGTGTTGGGTGACTTGAAATGCATGGCTTAGCAGTGCATTTAAAAAAAAAAAAAAAAAAGGCAAGTGTCAAAGAACATAATCTTCCTATTTAAGAAGGGGTCTGGCTATAGAATGAACTCCCAGATACTATCTCTAATAGAACAGCCTTTAGAGGGGAAAAAAAAAATCGTTTCAGAGATAGAGACTCTGCTTCACCTATTGAAGCATAAGAGACAATGAGAGAAATCTTAATATAAAATCTTCTTATGTTCACTTGAAATAGTCCTTTGTAAAGAAAAAGAAGTGAGAAAAATGGGGAAAGGCCCCTCACCTCATCAGAGGCTCAGAGTTGAACTTCTCATAGAATACAGATTTCAGTAACTGCTGACCTTTTACTTTTGGTATTTTAGCATGAAGATAGCTGAGGACTCCCTGTCCTCCCCCCAGTTTTTTAGCTTTTGTTAATCTAGTGCTCGACTTTGGAGAAGAAAGGTTTTTTGTTACCATCAGTTAGTGTCTGCAAGTAAGAAAAATCAAGTTATTCTGCTATTTAAACTTCATCCATTCTTTCTCTATTTTCTAACTGACTTAAAAATAATTGAGCAAAACTCAGAGTGAGAAAAGGCACATGCTTCAGAATTCCCTTTGAAAGCTACAGATACCAGGGCTATTTAAAGAAAATTACACAAAACATATGTACCTGTGAATTAATGGCCGTTATCTCCAGCCATCACTTGGATGTCGGATGTGGTGGGAGCTGCTCACGCATGTGCAGCATTTCCAGCCTCGCTGAGGTCAGTCTCTGAATGTGCCTTTGTGCATTTTGCTCGCCGCAGGGAGTTCTTCAGGACAGGATCACAGACAGCCTCTAGGATGATAACAGCACAGAGTGGCTGTGGTTTATTTTAGTGCAGTGACTTTGTATCTGGTCACAGAGCAAAGATAGGAAATAAAAAGGGCTGTGTGCTCCAGGGAGCCTGTAGTGGGTGAGATTTAGGACGTTATCTGCAGGTGACAAGGTCTTCTATAAACATCAATGTACAGATATTGATGGCCTTTTCTCCTAGGTCTATTATTAGTTGGTAGCCATTACTGTTTCATGAATTAAATACAGATGGAACGTAGAAGTGAAAACACCAAGGGAAACAATACAAATATAAAAGCTGAATATTTTTAGTAACAGAGTGAGAGGTTGACTTTTGTCTTGCATGTCTGTAGCACCTTTTATATCTAAAAGTGGAAGAATTAGCGTCCACTCTTGCCATACTGGGTGGAGTATTCACTTGTTTCTCCACTGGTACAGTCTATTTTGCACGTCCGGGTTGCTGATGAAGCATGCTGACTTGGAGATGGGCTTTATCAAATTACTTCTCATAACAGCTCTACAATATGGTTCTTCTTAGAGAATACATAGTTCTGCAGAATATGTATTCTCTAAGAAGGCTTGAACCCTCAGTTTTCCAGTTAGTCCCTGAATCATTGACAAGTGTGTTTGAGAGATTTGATACAGAATTAATACATGAGAGAATGTGTGTGTCATTGCATTAAGTCAAGATGGTCTTCTGACATCTTCTAAGCTCCCGAAGAGTGAAGAGACTTAGAATACTTTTCAACTGAAGTCTGAAGAGGGCTGAGGCCAGGAGCAAAGCTGGGAGAAAGATGTCAGGGATTTAAAGGGTTTTTGTATGTGTCTTTCCAGGCAAAATTTTGTGGTGACATTTGGGGCTTTTCTTTCTTTTTTATTTTTTTATTTTTTGTTCTTACTGTTGTTATTTGCAAAGCATGCTGCTAATGAAAAACTCTGCATAGTGCAGGCTGTAATTACTGTTATCTGTGGTCTAACCATTGCACAGTATGCATATTTTTTGATGTCTGTAATTTTCTGACAGGATGGTGCTGGTGAAATGCCACGTAAATTCCAGTCCATCCTTTTTGCTAGTTAGCTGAATTACTTTTAACAAGCTGTTTTTTTTTTTGTTTTTTTTTTTTACTTTGTGGCAAAGTTTGGAAGACATTCTGTCAGGTTTTCTGCATGTAATAACTAATGATTACTGTACAAGAGTAGCCCCAGACTTGTTTGAAAGGACTTCTTTTGCTCCACTGTTCATTTGACCTCACGTAGTCCTTTTCATAGCAGTTGCACACAGGCTAAGTTGACCTTTTTGACGTAAGCTTGTGCCATGTAACAGTGTACTCCCGAGTTAATTGAAGACTTCCAAGTAGATCTTTCCTGTACTCCCACTCTATATTCCTTACTCCCTGAAAGTGAGATGCAACCCTGCATGTTTTACATCTGCTTTCCTAAACACAGACCCCAATGTTGTTCTTTTAAGCATTTTTTATATCCTTCTCCACATCTCCCCCAGCCTGCTAACCCAGAAGGGCCTTACCTTTTCAGTGCGTGCCTCAGGAGCCAAAGGCACCAGTACTTAGCATTTCAGGAGTTCTGCTTTCCTACACAAGCAGGTGACCCTAGCAGCTGGCAACCTCATTGTGCATATGCTTAAGCTGTAGCACATCCAGATGGTGGAAAGCTAAAGCTGCCATCTGCTGCTAGTATACACCAAAAAAGTTGCAGGTATATGGTAGATATTGCTAGTCCTTTTAGCTCTAACTAGATCATTCTGCAGTTAATCTTTCCTTCTTTTGTATAGCTGTTCTCTTGTATGAGATAGCCACGTGCAGTGACTGTTAAAGAGCTAAGACTTCACATCCCTTAAGTGGGCCTGCTTACTCAGAACATCTCATAAGGCTCCTGAATTCACACTGTGGTGTAAGAACTGTTTTTCTTTTTGAAAAGATCCAAGTTAAATGATAAGTTAAATAGTAGTACTGTTTGTGATGGGAGGTGGAGTGCATTCTTGAGAGTGTAATAAAAGAACATAAATATGGAGGTTACACAACAGAGGCATAAATAGATCTGAATGAATGGTGAGAAAAGTTATGCTGCAGTTGTCTGTTGCTCTCTTGGGATGTGGTGCAAGACCAAAGTTAACTTACTTTGTCATAAAACCCATAATCTGTCCAAATTACTTAAATGTTTGTGGTTTCACTGTATAGTAAGCTTTTCCACAAGGTGCCATACTCAGAGGGCTGTGCTCATTCTTGAAGCAAGATTACAGGGTGGGAAGAGGTAGTGTCAGCACAAAATAAAAGGGGAGTGAAGATCCCGCCCTGACTTTCTTGGTAGCAACGTAAGGCTAACTAGACTTTGAAGTCAGACAACATTTTAACTTAGTGATTTCCTGAGGGAAGGAAGTGTTTCTGGTGGTTTTACTGCAGAGATTTCAGAGATGACCAGGATGTTGCAGGGTTTGCTTGGATGCTCTTTAATAAGAGCAAACTCAGTTGGGTCTATTGCATTTTGGCTAGTTGCCTCACTTTTCCACATCTTCAAGGGATGAGAAGGGGTGGTAAGAGCCACTGCACAATTGCAGTAGCTTCCTCCCCTCTGCACGCAGGAAAGTAACAGCATGGTTTTGGCCATTCCTCTTCTTGGTGTGGTTGATTCTTTCTGTGATTAAAAATGGTGGTGCACTGAAAAGCTTAGGTGGCATCAGCTGGAAGGCCAAATATATCATTTTTAAGTGTAGATCATGTCATTTGCAGTGCAGCTCCTCTATCCAGAAGCACTTTGTGACCTCTTTGCTCATTTTTTTTGAATCCCCCGGTTTCCAAATTTCGAGGAGGAGAACAATGACATTTGCTCCCCAAGCTGTTAACAAGAGCACATAAAAGCATTGTATAAACGTAGCTTTAAAAGAAATAGGGCAAGGCCTGTGGAGGAAGAAGTCAGTTGGATGGAACTAGTGCCAGCTCAGATGGGATTTTTGAGAACATAAAGTAATTTGATCCTTTAGAAACAGCTCCTGGAAATTCAGAGAAGGGAGAGGCTGGTGGGGGTTGTTCCATGCAAAGCTTTTGTAGCACAGATAAATAATGTAGTTTTTTTTTGAGCAAAAATTGAAGTGCAGAGAAGTGCTTCAGGCTGCAAGCACCTTCGCCTTCAGAACACACTTGGTACTTGTGTTTTTTTAGTAACCTCGTGTTTGGCTTTGATGCCATAGAGGCCTCTGGTGCCAGCTGGGCTAAGTCTGGCATCAGCTGTATGAGGAAGGACTGGCAGCAGCCGGCTAGGCCTGGCCTGCTCCATGCACCCATCGTGGCAGTTCCTGTGCCCCCACTCACTGCAGCTGGGCCTGCTTAGCAGGGTGCTGTTGGTATGGCTTTCAATGGCAGCTGAAAGAAATCCACCAGCTTAGATAACAGTGATGAGAGTGTATGTTAAGAATCTGCAAGTGTCCAGAAGAAGTTTACACACACTGATGTTTTGAGTGGTTGGTAGCTTATAGTAGTTTATTTTTTTGCTGCAAAGGAATCTTTTGGTAAAATGCCAAGCCTAAAAAAAAAAAAAAAAAGACTGTTTATCTTATTACCATTTGTAACGCTCACTGAACATCCAGATTTTTAATTAACTGGCTTGCAAGCCGCCTCTCCCTCATACTTCTTACTTTTCCAATCTCCCCGGTCTCCCCCCCATAGTTGTTGGGTTATTCTTTTGTTAGTGTAGCAAAATGAAACATGAAGATTGTTAAATAGTTTCAATTAAGAACTCAGGATAATTAGCTTTAATTTGTGGCAGAATAATATCTGTACTGTAAACAAGCAGTTATTTTGAGATAAATCTTGTTGGTAGCTACTGGAAGGATACTAAAGGAACCACAGTCTTTTAAATCTCAAAGTAGGAGGGCTTTTCTTCTGGTTGACGACAAAGTGCCAGCTACAGAAGATCTTAATTGTTAGTCTTCATCTCCTTTCTGCTTGGCAAGCTGGTTAATTAAAGAGTATGAAGAAAGGTTTTGGCTATTCTTTCCAGGAAAGTGTTCATCAAGAATGAAGCATTTTTAAATGCCCTCATATTTTCTTGGAGCAAGTGGGCTAAAGAAGCAAGGAGTAGGTTGTGTGCAGTTTTAGGATCATAGATTCATATGTAGTTGTCTATATGCACCCCAGAATTAAAGATTTACAAGCAAATATGATTTCTAGTACAGTAAAACTTCGCATTATTAAACTGAATTTCCTTACACACGTTCTTGTTGGGTTTCTTTTCTGATTTTTTTTTTTTTTTTACGTATGTATTGTTGTCCGCTTTTCAGTAGCTTGTGTGTGCAAAATTATTCACGAGTGGTTTTTGGTTTTTAAATGATGTTTCATTTGGATTCTGTGCCTGTTGTTTGGATACTGAACCATGCTTTCCCATCATCTCTATCAGTTATTCTGGCATATATGAGAACTTATTGGTTTCCATGAGGTTTTGAGATGCTGATCATTTTGAGGCAGTTTAGTCATCCAGAAAGGAGGTAGCCAAAATGTTGTGCTGTATGTTTTTTCACTCCACTTATAAAAGTGAACTTGTTATACATAATGTTAGCTGAGGAGGGCATGGCTATTTGACCAAAAACCCTTCTACTCTCTATCCCTTTTTTTTTTATTTTTATTTTTTTTAATTCTAGCTCAGATGATTTCATTTCTGATGGCATTCAGAGTTTGGTAAGGTACTTCTAAATAGATAAAATATGCAGATTTGTTTAACGATTCTTCCCTACTGTAGAACCGACTGCATAAATTATATAGAAGGTTCATCCAGGAAGGTATTTAAAAATACTGAGCATCACTAATTGGGGTTTGTGGATAAAATTCACTGAATACAAATGGCCTGCTTAAGACATCACAACTTTTGCCAAAGGTATGTTTGTGTGGTGTGGGATGGTAAAAGGATGAAATATCATCTTGAAATGGTGTAAAAGGACTAACTATAAGCAAGCATCTTACTTTGCAGTCTGTCCAGAATTTGGGGATCAGATAACTTTGGGACCATTTCCTTCTGTTATTTTTGTTTGTTTTGGAGGCTACAAACTGCATGGCTAATAGAAGGAAAAGCAAAACTGTGGTTTGGGCTTTAAAACTTGATTATTTAAGGGAGCAGGAGCCAAACTAAGGAGTAAGAGTCTCATGACAGTCTGATTGCTATTCCTCAAACAGGACAAAATCTAATTGGTATCTAGTGTGTGGAGCCAAGGGACACTATATTGAATGAAGCTTTAAAATAGGACTCTAAGAAGAGAAACGTAAATTCTGTGAACTGCACATAAGTTACAGTGAAATATGGGGAGTGAGAGGCAAGCTGGCAGCAGGGCTGCAGGAGGAGGCCCTTGGGGTGAGTGCCACCCAGTTGTAAAAGCAGCAGGCAAAAATTATCACCTTGCATTGTTAAAATAAAATTGGTCTTAGATCTCTCTTTGAAGAATAAGCATCACATAAATCTGAGATTATTGAGGGGCTCATAGTTGCATTTACTGCTATTAACAGATAACTATCACATTTAAAGGAAAGTAATGATGCTTTACTGATTCTAGAAGGTAATTCCTGTAAGTAGCAAACATCAGAGGTCACTGTTGCAAGAAAACTCTTTGGGGCATTCTGACAAGCTATTATAAGTTAAGTGACTGTATCCCATACCTGAAGAGTATGGTTTTAAATACTGCTTAAACACGGAGGAAAATCTTATAAAAGGTATTACAATACCATTTTGGTATTGTAGCATTTTATAGAATGGAACTCATTCTGGAAATTAAATGGAAAGCAGTATTTTCTTGTCATGTAAAAATGAATGCATTCTGGAAAGAGCGTCTGTAAAAGTGGCATTGTATTTCTCAGTGCGTTTTTTGTCACTGAGATTTACATCAGATACGCTTACGTTACAACTCTAATTGTGTTCCCTCTATTTGCTAGCCTTGCATTTTCCATCTGGAACCTAAAGTTCAGCTGCATATTTCTGTATCTTCGTCAATACTAAAGAAAACATGTGGATTCAGCTAAGCTCTGGTTCTGGCAAATTTCTCTAACAATGTTAGTACATCCATATTGTTCACTGATAGGCCATGTAAATTAGTGATGTAACTTTCTCCTGGTACTTAATCACCACTCTCCAAAACCAGTTTTACCCTCTGGGAGTGTGTTGACATCTTGTGTTAGGATCACACTTTATAATCTCTGTTCTGGAAAGCATCTTTATTTTTGTGTACATGTGAGCATCTCCATCGCTGTATTATATTTAGATTTTTGGTTGTCTTGGATTTTTGGTCTTGTTTGTTTACCTAGACTACTAATTAACTTACTGCCACACACTTTTGATAGATTCATTTTTGCATCTCCATCTCTGATTCAGTAAATGTGAGAACTGTAGACCCTTTGAAAGTCCAGATGCAAGTTTATCATCCTTGTTCCTCTTGAATGCTGTGTTCCTAACCTTGAATCGTAGCAGGATTTTTCCTTGATCCTGTAGAGTCATTCACGGACTTCTCTTGAGTTGTGATACAGCCAAAAAGCCTTTTTTTTCCTCTAAAATAGTTGTTCTATACCAGTACAACTTTAAAAAAGGAAACAAACAAACAAAAAAAAACAAACTGAAGATACAAGGAGTGGTTGCTGCATAGAACTACGTGAATTTCTGAGATTTGAATTATTTATCCTTTGTAACTGTACCCTTTGTCAGTACTCTGGCTAGAAATCAGCTGTTCCCAAGAATAATGTGAGAAGTGGTTCTTCAGGTCATTATAAAACTACGTTAAAACATAATTTGCTTTCTTCCCTTAATTTTTTCCCTAAGAGGAGCTTCATTCTACCATCAGTTCTTCATTAGACTGGTTGATATCCGTGCAAGTACACAGGTTCAGCAGCCCCACTGTTTTTTCTTTTAATGATTGTGCACTGAGTCTGGAAAAGTTGTTCTTAAAACATTTGTACGAATGCCTTCAACAGTGATGATGTGTAACCCTCCCTCAAAAAAAATAAAATTTGCTACATCTTGCTCAGAGTCTGAAAAAGGAAAAAAGGACATGCTTCTTGCTTCTCTCACCCTGTCATCTGTGGCAAGGTGTTTGTTCCTGGAACACGTCAGAACATTACCTCAAGGTTCTTCAGGGGAAGTAATTTTTTGCGTTTTTTTTTTTTTTTTTCCCTTGCTTGAGAAAGATTCTCTGTAGGCTTTTTTTCTTTGCTATTTCTGTGTGTGGTTTTTAAAAAAAGGAAAAAGCATCTTGATTTAGTATCACTACTTGTTTGTTTGGCCAGTGATAGTACACTCTCTAAATCCATGTTTTACAATTCTTGCCATACCAGCAAAGCCCATGTGNTAGAACATTCCCTCAAGGTTTTTCAGGGGGAGTAATTTTTTGGTTTTTTTTTTTTTTTTTTTTTTCCTTGCTTGAGAGAGATTCTCTGTAGGCTTTTTTTCTTTGCTATTTCTGTGTGTGGTTTTTAAAAAAAGGAAAAAGCATCTTGATTTAGTATCACTACTTGTTTGTTTGGCCAGTGATAGTACACTCTCTAAATCCATGTTTTACAATTCTTGCCATACCAGCAAAGCCCATGTGAGAAAACAGAAGAATTAGAAAGAAGAAAACAAATTCTGCAGGTGAATAACATAGACTGGCTATTGTCACACAGCTTGCGAAGTGACAAATTATTGTTGAAGTTTCCTTTTTCCCATCTATTTTAGCTATTTCCCTTATAATGGCTTTTTTATTCTTTATTTTTATGCACGACTGCGAAGTAAGTGATTCTTATTGAATGTTTTCCCTGATACTCTGCATCCATTTCCCTTATCTAACTTGCCTTGTACTCTCTTTCTACCCTCCTGGGTTATGCTCCCTTACAGAATCCCTCTTCCTCCCTATTCTGTGTCCTTAAAATACTTTGTAGATTGTTATCGTGACTCCCTCATTTGTTGCTTAGCCAAAATACACAGTATGCTTAGCTCTTTAATCTTCCAATGTGAATTACTCTTGCCAGGCTCCTCCTTATTTGCTTAACTTTCTTTGATTTGTTTTTATTTTTCTCTTTTTTAGACTTGGAAAAACAAAGGCTCTTGGAGGACAAGTAAGAGAAGATAATAGCGTAGCTGGAGCCTTTGTCAGTTGTTATGCTGCATTTAGGCTTCCTGGATGATGGAATCAAAAACAGCGTTTGCTATACTCCTTTTCTCTTGTAGGTCATTAGAGAAGGAAAGACATCACAAGTATTATTGCATTGACTTAGTGTCAGCATCAAGTGAAAAGATGTAATGAATGGAAGGGTTTTGTTTTTTTTTTTATTGAGGGGAAAATGATTTAAAGAAGCACAGCATCCCAGCAACATTCTGATTATGAGACGCTTTAGGTTTGTAGTCCTTTGTGGCTTTATTTCCTTGACCTGGTAATTTGCAGTCACCTTATATATTAAAACTGTGTTTTTTAAACAAAGATCAAGGAGCAGTTGTCAGGAAGGACTTGTTACGAATGTAAATGATAACAACTCTTCTTCTAGTGAAAGCTAGGGTAATTTTTTTAGCAAGATATGGAAAAAAATACAGCTTATTGCCAGACATTTTATGTCAGACAATTAAAATTGTTTAGGAAAGTTAGGTACCTGAAACAGGATCAGAAAGCAGATCAGTCTGGGGAATTGTTCTGTCTGGCAGCTGTCTGTAAGAGAACACTGTAAGCAAGAATGATCTTTTCTTTTCCCAAAATAATGTATGCTTTTCCAGATTTAACAGCAGCCTTTTAAGAAATATGTGTTTGAGTTTCATTGCCCCACTGGGTGAAAATGAACACCAGTGAGGATAAACTGATCTCCAAAATTGTCCTAGTTTCAGACTGAAGCAAATAAAGGATCGTTAACTTCCAGAAGTGTTATCTAATAGGTGAAATCCCTCAATCTCCAATTGCTTTTTGACATAACAGACTTTCTGGAAACGTCTTATGTCAAAGTAAAGCATCAAATATCATAGGATTTAAAATGCATTGGGCATCTACTTCCATGCTTATAATAGAGCGCCAGCTGCTTTGTGGCTGGGATAGATCTCGCTTTTAATGAAGTTAGCTATTTAATTACTGTGTTTTCAGTCTGTTTGTGGATCTTGATCTACTAAAGATGCATTAAGGAGATCTTCTGTCAGTAAGTCTGAGCTTGCTAGATTTCAGGTCATAGAATCTTGTAATGTTCCAAGTTGGATGGAGCTCACAAAGGTCATAGAGGCCAACTCCTAAATGCCTAGGATGTGTGTGAATCGTTCATACATCCACAGAAAGAAATAACACTTCCAGAAAGTACACGCTTATGTTATAAACTAGCTTTTTTTGAATGTGCTGATGAGATGATGACTCTGCCTGTCTTTTCCCCACTGGTACCTTGAGCTTTGGTTGTGAAAATAGTCACCATTCCGGATATTCTCAGTGAATTTTAGCTTCCTTCCTGAAATCATAGCCATTTTCTGAATACCGTTTCCTTTCTTTTATCTTGAAAGATACGTTTGCAAACATATAATCATTGACAGGTGGGTGCGGAAGTGGGTGGTGTAATACTTAATGAGCCTTTTGGCAGTATGATTTTCAGCATTGCATTCATTATGAGAGCATTGACGTTTTTTAGTGTAAATCACCAAATTACACAGTCTTACCTGAAATATTTTCCCCTATGCTTAGGAAAAACTCCTGGGTGATCAAATGCTTGAATTTTTAATTATTATTGAAATAATTCTCCCAGTTCAACAGAAACTGTTCAAGATAGCAGAGTTATTGGCAAGCACATGCATTTTCTTTACGTGGAAAGTAAAGCTCATTTGCCATGTTTTGGTTTCCTACAGCTTGATTATTTCCTTCTGGAAGTCATCAACATTTTATTGACTACCACATGTAGAACGGAATGATCCCTTACAGCAAGAAGCTAACTGGTTAGATTCAAAATTATTTCAGTCATAAATGTTGGCTACTGTATGAACGTGTATGTCTGTACCCAAAGGACTTGATTCTTTGGGAAGTTATTTCTATACTAGAAAAAAAACAAAAAAAAAAAACCCTGTGGAGAAATCCTGACAAGTGTTATACCACATAAAAGCAGTTTCTCTGAAAGTTTGTGGTTAAACTTCAGTATTTTCAAGACCACAGTTTGTCTTTGCTCTTTACTAGAACAGATGATGTCCTGCATAGGGAACTGAAGAATGGCAAAGGTAGAAACCCAAGAGCAGAAGTCTAGATTTTTCACTGCATTTCAAAGACCAAATTGTTACATACCTAACTGGTCTCCTTAGCAGCAAGAGAAACTCACTCAGCTAATGAGATCAGCATTCTGAAGCCTTCAAAACATAAAAAGAGAGAATAGTGTCAGATACAGGAGAATGTTTATTTAATCCTTACTGTTCCTATTTTCCTTGAAAACTACTTTTAGCAAAATAATTTTGTAAATAGTTGTGTTCTGCTCTTGTTCTCATGGTAGTGGAGGTCTTGCTTAATTTTGGCCAAATCTTTTGCTTGCTGAAGGAGCACCAGACAGAGCCATGCATTACACAGTGCATTTCTCAGCCTTGGTTGCAGTACACAGCATTTTGCCCTGACTTCAGCACGTACTGATGCTGTGTTGTGCTAGGCCACATGAGGAATTTCAGCTATTGTGACGAAACTATGGGTCACATTGCTTGTGACCCAGGAATTACACTGTGATCTGCAGTGCTGTGAAAATGTTATTCAGTGGAGTCCTGTACTCATGGAGAAATGTGTCCTGGAATGTGAATTCTGCTCTGAGTTGAATAATACATTGTCTTTCCGAACACCCATTTCACATCTCTCTGTTCATATAATTATTCATAAATAAAAAGAGAGTAGAAAGGCAGCTTTTCAATTCACCATGTCCCAAGGTGCTGAAATAATGTATTTTTAAATGCCTTCATATAGTGTTGTATTTCAGATTTTTTCCAGTTCTAAGTTGGAACTCCTTTTGAATTAAAGAAGGTTGGATGGCTCAGTGGTTGTCACTGTGACCTTAATACGAGCTTGAGAAGTGTACCTTTAAAGTCACTTTGGGTTCAGTATTGTCAAAAAGTCTGTGTTTTCTTTGTTAAATATAATTGTGATTACTGAGCTACTTTTGACCAGTTTAACAATCCTTGAAACTTGAGAGGTAATGTTATTAAGTTGGATCTGATATTCAGCTATGCATGTTGCTCTTTATGTGACTGTAAAGAGCTGCAAGGTATTCTCTGGCTGTTTATGAGAGAAGCATGTGGTTCCTTGTTCCCAGAAATGGGAAAAATGTGTTAGTCACACAGTTTTGCTCTCCAACGCATTTGCAAATTTTCTACTGAAACTGAATTATGTGAAGATGAACTTCCAAATACCACAAAAAAACAGACAGCCTTTTTGTGAAATGTTTTAAAGTAATCTCCTTGAAGTGACTTCTGTTTCCTGAGAGAAGTCTTATAAAAGCAGATGCTAGGACTGTAACTCAGACTTGCATCTAGTCACATCAAGTGAGTGGGAAACCACACTGCAAGCCTTGACCTCCTGTAATGCTCAGGGTACAGCCATGCACGTTTCTTGCATGAGTATGAAATTCAGATTGTGCGGGTTTGACTTCAGGATGGCTGCATCAGTGCATGTACACAAACCAAAAACAAAAAAACAATATCATTAAATAGGCTCTACATGGACAAAACCCAAACCTGGTTCTTGTCAGTCTGAATTTTGTTGCTGTTGTTGTCCTTGCTTGCCGGTCACTCTGAACAGAGGTACAAGAATAGGAACAGTGCAAATGGAGAATAGCCTTTCTAGCAAGATGGAACCAGTAACAGTGAATTAGGAATTTACTGATTGGAAGAACCAGGGAAAGGGGCTTTACACTGGGGAGTGCATTAACAAACCAGACAATGCATGCACATTGGTGTGCACACAAGTATATTAGCAGCATTCTGGTAGTCTTTATCCTTGTCGTGAAATCACATCTCCTGTACGTTTGCTGGCTTGGTTTGACAGGCTGTTAAATGGATGACTGAATTGCCATATAAGTTAAATAATTTGAGACTTAAATTGTAGAAATGAATCCTGTCTGGAGTCTTTGTCTAGTGTTAAAACTTCATTGAGCACCATTGCTAAGTTTTAGGAGTAAATTCTTACTATACCCACTTAAACTTTAATCTGCCTGTGGAAACAAGCTTTTACATTAGTATTTGTAGTGGAAGAGAAGGCAAGAAACCTCTTCTTAGGACTAGAACAGCATGTGGTGGTGAGGCAGCCCGAGCTTTGCACAGCAGCATGATCAGTTGATATATTGTCAGTCAGACATGGTTTTCTTCATAATGAAGTTTCTTTGTGCAAACTGTGTTTAACAAATTGTGAAAATAGAAGAGTAGAAAATAATGCAAGTAGAATGAGTGCCACGGAAACCAAATTGGTTATTATTGAAGTCCCTTGCAAATATTGAAGTAGAAAATTAGGTATAGCTGTATTTGTTCTTTCAGGGGAAGATTCAGGAAATTGGTGAGGCACCTTTCATTGTGCTTTGTGTGTAGAAACTCTTCGTATGCTATTTAAAAATCTCTCTTCGAGGGAACACTGCATGAGCTTCTGAGAAAATGCAGTACGTATCAGTCTGAACCTTCTGCCATTAGCAAACAAAGTGGTCTCAGCAGCAGATTGTCAGTTCTGTGCTTTAGTTATGTGCTTATTCAGATTGCTGAGGGAAAAATGATTATGGAAATAGTTTTGTTGGTTTTTTTTTATGTTTAGTGTATGTTTTTATTAGTAATTGCCCTTCTTGTTTTTTTTATCTGCCCCATACTTCTCCGGTGAAAATGCATTTTACATGCAACTGATGTTAATCAACCCTCGCAAATCCATTTGACTCAGTTCAGAGGAACAAAACTGGACTGACTGTCATGATGCATAGTTCTTGATTTGTCTTTTTTCATATTAAGAAAATATATGGGGAAAAGTGAAAGCTAAATCTCTTCATTTGCTCTGCTTGCTTTAAAAGAGAGTACAGCAATTTTACTAAGAATTTTCATGTTTGATTAACTGATTCTTTAAATGAGTAGTGTTTCTTTTGAAAGCAGTTGCACTTCTGAATTCTTTTAATTACCAGTATTGTTTTCAAATGAAGATAAGTTTTAATATAGCGTGATGTGCTTGTTTTCTTTATATGATAAATTTCATTGAAAACTGTATTTAATAAGTCATTATCATAGAAGACTATAATAGTGCATTAACCAAACGAATGCTTGACAAATACGAGTTTTAAACATAGATTTTTTTTCTTTGCTCATAATTGTAACATTGAAAGTGCTCTTACTGTAAATCAACTTTAACTATGAATGCTTTTAACCAATTGAAAACAATAACGTTATGCAATTAAAGTATTTTTACCAAGCAGCTAGATTATTAGCTTAATATGAATTATTTTGACCAACATGGGTGAAAATAAAGCTCTGTACTTTTTAATTTAATGTATGTAATGTACTGCTACAAAACAAGCTAAAGTTTGTAGGCCTGAGTTATATTGCATTCATGGTATAAAAGCTGTCGTTTTGTGTTGAAAGGACTAGTTTACCTAAAGAGAATAATGTAGAGGGAGTGAGGATTTACATGAGAACAACTGAAAACCAAATGACTTGCCTGTATTTATTGTTCTGTGCCTTGGAGAAACGTATGGAAATGCAGATTATGCAGGTAAGGTAATCTCATTCAGAAGGTGGGAGCTAGGGGAGCATTGCCCTTCCTGTGTTTGTTAAGCACAGATGAAGTTCGTGACTACATAAGGAACCTGAATATCTGTAAGTCTATGGGTTCTGATGAAATGCATCCCAGCGTCCTGAGGGAATCAGATGATGCAGTCACCAAGCCATGCTTTGGTGATTCTTGAATAGTCACGACAGACAGGTGAAGTCCCTGCTGACTGGAAAAATAGCAATTCAGCACCCATATAAGGAGGGAGAAAGGTTGACCCAGTGAACTGTTGACCTGTTAGCCTCACCTCAGTGCCACGGAAGATCATGGAGCAGATTCTG
This sequence comes from Odontophorus gujanensis, assembly GCA_013399175.1. NCBI lineage: Eukaryota > Metazoa > Chordata > Aves > Galliformes > Odontophoridae > Odontophorus > Odontophorus gujanensis. Next base: position 88,859 of record VXAB01003978.1, read on the forward strand.
CTGGAAGCTTTTCTAAGATACATGGAAGAGAGAAAAGTGATACGAGGTAAGCAGCATGGCTTCACCAAGGGCAAGTCCTGTCTGACCAACTGTGATGATGGTGTAACTGTCAGTGGACAGAGAAAGAGTCGGTGATGTCATCTATCTAGACTTCAGTAAGGCATTTGACATGTGCCCCCATAACATCTTTCTGTCAAATTGGAAAGATACAGACTTGATGGGTGGACAGTTCATTGGACAAGGAGTTGGTGGTGAGTGACTGGGACCACTGTTCTATAATATCTTCATTAGTAACATTGACAGTGGGCGCCCTCTGGAAGTTTGCAGGTGACACCAATCTGTGTGGTGCAGTCAGCACACCCAAGGGATGCAACGAATCCAGGGAGCCCTAGACAGACTTGAGCAGTGGACACAGATGAACCTCATGAGATTCAACACTCCAAGTGCAGTGTCTTGCACCTGGGTCATGGCAACCTTGGCTATCAGTACAAGCTGGGAAATATAAGAATGGAGCACAGCCCTGCTGGAAAGGACTTGGGAGTACTGGTGGATGGTAAGCTGGATGTGAGCCAGCAGTGTGCCCTCACAGCCCAGAAAGCCAACTGCATCAAAAGAAGCATTGCCAGCAGGGCAGGGGAGGTGATGCTGCCCCTCTGTGCTGGTGAGGTTTCACCTGGAGTACTGTGTCCAAATGTGGAGTCCTCAGTACAGGAGAGACATGTGGACCTGTTGGAGAGTGTCCAGAGGAGGGCCATACAAATGATCCAAGGGATGTAACACCTCCCTGTGAGGACAGGCGGAGAGAACTGGGGCTGTTCAGCCTGGAGAAGGCTCTGAGGTGAACTGAGAGCAGCCTTTTGGTATCTAAAAGGGGGACTATAAGAAGGAAGGGGACAGACTCTTCAGCAGGGTCTGTTGTGATGGGACAATGGGAAATGGTTTCAAGCTAAAAGAGGGGAAATTTTGATAGGATATAATGACAAAGTTTTTTACAATAAGGGTGGTGAGGCACTGGAACAGGTTGCACAGAGGTGGTGGATACCCCATCCCTGGACACACACAAGGTCAGGCTGGAAGGGCCTCTGAGTGTCCTGTTGTAGCTGTAGGTGTCCCTGTTCTTTGCAGAGGAGATGACCTTTAGGGGTGCCTTCCAACTCAGAAGATTCTATGATTCTTAGGTAACCTATACAAAACATAATCTCAGAATGCTTCTATACCAACGTGATCTAATCATTAATTATTTTAGGCTGAGGCTTTATTTTGCTGTCACAAATTCATACTTTCAGTGAACTACCGATAAAAATGAGTAGGTGGTTGTGTAACAATTTACATGTTATTTGACATCAGGCATGATACTTTAACATTAATGAAGGTGCTCTACTTAAAATTAATTAAAAAAAATTGTAAAATGAATGTTATGGGTAATACACAGAATTACTATAATGCTGAACAAATGTAGTTCATGGTCTTCAATGTAATTTGCTGCGCAGCAAACAGTCTTCTGATAGAGAGGGCCTGAATTTGCAGCTTTCTTTAAGATCCAGTTGCGAAGCCCAAGCCCATGAAGTTTTGTAGGGACCTCTCCTGTACATGGTGCAGTTGGATCCATGCAGGTGGTAGGTTCTTTTTGTCTGGTTGTGCTCCAGAGGTCTGTGGAAGGACCAAACTCCGCAAGGCTGTAACTCGTTCATCCTGCTGAGGTTGTTTTTTGCTGTCCTGCTTATAGTAACATATTAGTATGGATGTGATATATACCTCTTTGCAATTGCCTGTGTAACTGAGAACAGTGATTGAAATACGATAGGCCAGGTTCTGGTTCTGTTTCTGAACGATCTTTCTGGGTGATTGGTCAATATCTTTAAACATTTGATGTATTCCTTCTGTATTATTGCGGTTAGATTCACTGGGTCAGCAAGTTTCCTCTTTACTTGCGTGAACAGCACAGTTCCTTTCCTTTTGTGCACGCTTTTGTTCCCGCTTCAGTTCGTTTGATAGCCTCAACTTACCTCATTACATCTTGGTCGCTCATCTCCGATCGGTAGAAGAACCGCTTTATCACGCTTTTCTTGACACAGATGTGCAGCCCTTTGTGTCCTTCCCTTCTAACTCCCATCTCGCCTTTTGTCTCTCCTGCTGTAAATTGATCGCTCATGAAGAGCCCCATCAGACTCGGTGCCATTTCAGAGCTGGGGGAGAAAACCCACAGAAAGCCTCGAAGGGTGAGAGCAAGTCATCCTGCCTGCCTCAACATGGCTGCTCAGCTACAATGCTAAAGCTGACGGCAAGGTCCTTTGTGCAAAACATCTTAAGGCTTTCTCAGTGTGAATAACCTCCGGCCCTCCGACTGTATGCAAAGCGAGGGGGCCTGAATAAGAGCATTGTGCTACGGGAACTTAACGTGGAAGGAGACTAGAAACCCGGTTTTGCTGGGTATTTTGGAAATTTTGCATTCAAACCATGTCTGAAAGAAAGAAGCTCATTATGACTCAGTTCCGTTAATTAGACGTAAATTACTGTCTTTACTACCCCAGCACAAAAGAAGGTAACAGGAGTTATGCAGGACTAGAGGATGCAGAAATTCTAATGAGCTGAGAGCATGGGTGAGGAAGGGTGGGGGCACAAGACCCCATTGAGCCCCTCTGTGCACACTGGAGTGTGCATGTGTAAGAAATGCAGTCAGAGTAATTCCTTTTTAACATCAGATAGTTATGTATTACTAGTAACGTGTTCTGTGCAACTGATTGTAAATGGTGTGATGAACAGAGATAGCCTGTCCGGTAAGGATTTTAAATAGAACAAGAAGTTTTTATTTATTTATTTATTTTTCTTGTATGTTCTTAAATATGAGATTATCCTCTAATTTTTGGAAGTTGAGAGTGAAAATAAAATACTGCCCAACTTCTCATGGTTCTGGCATTGCCAATTGGCAAGTCTTCGTCATGTATATGGATAAAATATGCCTACTATGTATCATCCAGCTTAAGTTATCCTTAACGTTCTGTTTTAAAAGCATAAACGTAAAAGCATTAAAGAAATAAATAAACATGCCCATATCTCCATTCAAGAATGGGTAATAATTTCAGTTAAAGCTAATGATCCTTGTAGTAAATGCTGTTATTTTTTCCACTGCTTGCAAAATTAATCATGTATAAGATGTATGACTTAAAAGATGCTTAATCCACTAAAAAGGATTTAAAAAATATGTATTCTGCAGTTTTGCTTGTTGAGTGCTGCAGAAAAAGGCTTTTTTTCCCCATACTTCAAACATAGAAGAGTTTGTTCTCTGCTTTAGTAATGGGTAACAATAGCCACAATCTTCCTTCTTCACCAGGATTTTGTCAAATGGTAACTGTAACAAGCCTTTGTCTTGTGCGGTAAACATGCTTTGTGGCTTTGTCCCTGTCTTGTGCCGAATTCAGCAGTAATGTGTTGGCGTAATCTCTGAATGATCAAAGGCAAGGCAATGGAATAGTTATTATTGAGAGACTGAAAGAAATAGGAGTATTTAAAGTAGCTTCTGATTTCTTTCTGGATGTTAGCATCTGATAAGGGATAGTTGTAGAGTAATAATAGCAAATGATGAGCAGATTTACCTATGGAAGATGGACATTAGGAATATTTTGTTAGCTGCTGTGCTGTTACCTGTTCGACCTTTCACTTGAATGCTCTTTGGGACCAAACAGTAAATTTTTTTTTTTGTACCTTCCATGCAATTTCTCGAAGAATAGTTTGCTGTTCCTAAGATAGGAAAGTGATTATGTTAAGTACGATGGATATCCATAGAGAAAATGAGTATTTGTTGTCTCACAGTCTCACTTCTAGATTTAGTCTGTTCAGCAAAAAGGCACTGAAGTATGAATGAGGAAGCAGAACAGCAAGTTGCTCAGCACCACTGAAAAGGCAGCATAGTGGGGGGGGGGGTTACTGTAAGGGGCAGAGAAGGACTCAAAATTGTGAAGGTTCTTTCTTGGAGGGATGAGGGAGAAAGAAGAAAAAAGGTGTAAAAACATGTAATGAAACTGTCATGTTTCGCAGCTGACAGCTAATCTGATACGCAATACATTTAAAGAAGAAACGAACCTTGCAGTTTTGCAGGTGGATTATCATTGTTTGAAATGCAGAAAACACAAATGTTGGTATAGAGGCTGTTATTAAAGCAAAAGTATGTTCTGCTCCACTCGTAAGTGGGTTTATTTTTAATTGCTGCTCATTTTCTAACCCTTGAAAGTACCTGAAGTAATAACCTGAAATAGACAGGAATTGTTTCACAAACTGTCATACTCAAGAGGCAGATTGTACCCATAGGCACACACTTGTCTGTAGGCATGTTTGCTACTGGAAGTGTAAAGATTTACTCTTAACAGCTGTCTTGTATTTGTGCTATTGAAGAACTGTAAAACCTTAACTTGTTCTGAAGTGTCCTAAAAAAGCAAACAAAGTTATTTCTCTGAACAGAGTGAATTCTTTTGTTCCTGTTTCAAACTGTTGAGCTTCTGAATCCCATTTTAGCCCTGTCAGTTACTCCAGCGAGTTGATAGGGAAGCACTGAATTCTTATAGTGGTCATCCGACAGGATGATTGTCCATGCAGATGGATGAGCATAACTTCTACTGCTAAAAATAATTTCTGAATGTAGAAGGAATAGTGAGTATTTAGTTTACTGACGATCTTTGAATGTTTAGTATTTCATCTACCCAGATTGCAACAATATTTTGTACGGTTAGTAAGTGCAAGTTTCTCTCACTGCAGTATCACCAAAGGAGATTAATTTTATGTTTTTTGATTAAGTTTATTATTTTATGAAGGGCAGAATTCTGCACGTATTCCTTCTGGTCAGTCGATTTACCGTGGATGCTATTCAGTGAAGTGCTTTTTAAGTAAGAACTCTCATAAACTATGTAAGTCATTTGAGAAGCAAATTTTAGAGCAGACCTAGGAACCTTACTGTAAATATTCGTGTCCCACATGTAACACCTTCTGCATGATCTGATATTAATTTATTAACTAGCCTTGTGTTTTATGTACCTCAGTTAGTAGCCTGTTGCTTATTCCAGTGTCTGGCATGTGTTTCTCTCCCTGTTAATTGGTGGAAGAATGACTTTCGTAGAGGTTGAGTCAAAGTTATTAAAAATTCCATTAGAGGAAATGTCAAAGTACTCAGAAATACACGTTTTCTTTCATAATCTTTGTGCACAGGGAGCAAGGAAACATCTTTCATATAACTTGAACGGACCTCCTTCCAAGCAGTGGATCTTCTGCTGTTAGCTATTTGTTAGGAACAAGTGTATGATCTTTTCTGCCAGCTTGTCTGAAGGGCTCAGCTTCCAACTCCATTTTTTTTTTTTTATCTCCTCTCCTTTCTGCCTCCATGCATTTCTTGCCTCAAATTCCAGAAATTTTCAAGAGGAACAGAGCCCGAAGAAAGAAATCTTTCTCTAAGACTGACTTTGAATGTATACAGGGGGCTTCTAGTAGTACCAGATACTGGACAATAAAGATGCACTATTGAACAGCTAGTACTTTAAACCTTGATAGGTCCTGACTGAGAAATGCCACATTTTGGTTTACTGCGTGGGTATTTTGGGACAGATGAAATGTTTTCTGTAGCTTCTATGGATACTTATGATCTTGTAAATGTAGAGGGAAGAGACTCATTCAGAGGTTCAGAAAACTAGAAGAAAGTTTATTGCATCATTTTTCTATATACATGATTACTTGATATAGTTTAGTTTTATGGATTATGGAAAGAGGAAGAAAAGGTAAAGCAGTCAGCCATCTGTGTTTGTGCTAAACTCTACAGATTTGAGCACTGGATTGTGGGGTGCGTTCATGGGAAGAGGGGCAGGAACAGGTGGCAGAAGGTACTGCCATCTGTTGAGAATGAGGCAGGGAGCACAGTTTAAATAGCAGGGCAATATTCCTAGATATGCAGTGCTGCTAAATACATCACAAACTAAATGCAAACTGAACTAGTAAGGTGTATTTTTATCCGACTCATTACTCAAGAATTGCTTTGCGAGCTCCCTTTCCCAGCATTAGTTCCTTCCTGCCTCTGACTGGCACATCTTCACATATATTAGGCCTTATGCCCTTGTTTTGCAGTTTTCCACTATTATTTCTATTGCTGTTTCATACTTAGCTCATCACAGTGTTCTTCAATGGCCTATTAAAGCTTCCCTCCGGATTCTTCCTGCTCAGTTGGGTACCGTTCAACAATTTATGGGAAGCTTTTTGTTTGTGCCTGTCAACTGCAGTGCAAACCAGAGAAGTCATTGCTTCTTGTCAAGTGGTAATGCTAATCGCGACCCACATTGGGAGTATCATTGAGGCTATTTTGGATCTGGTGATAGGAGTCTTTGCCAGGTCAGCTGGTACCCATTCAAGGTCAGGAACTGCATATGAGTCCCTGAGGGGCAAGTACATAGAAATCTAGTTATAGTTCACTGGAAGGGTTATATCAGATCAGAGACTTATGAAAGAACCATCACCCTTAGACGCTAATTCTAATCTAGACTATTTACCTGTAGGCAGTCTCAACCTCAGAACTGTAAACAAAATTTTCAGTAATTTTCCCCTCTGGATATCTGTATGCATAAACTGCTTCTGATCTGTACTGACTCATTTTCTCCTTGTCAGAAATTCTGCCTAAGAACAGGCTCTTGTTTTAGACCATATAACCTTATTTAAAGTACAGATCTGTTTCAATGTGAAGTTATTGTATATATATGTTTTTCCACCTTACTGTCTGTTCTGTGACTGTGGAAATAATAGATGGATTAGATAATTTTAAGAGCGTACATACAACATAGTAGGATCTGAGTTTTTCTTGTGGCTTGAACTGGTTTCTTTTAGCACAGCAGCCAATATATTCATTTGGTGGATAGCAGTAAAGTACATGTAGGACACGTTGAAACCATGAAACGACTCTCTTAAGGCAATTTGGCAAGTCTGTTTCTGTTCATTGCAAGCTCTCCAAATATATTAGAGAAGTGATGTTAGCTAGGGAATGAGTCCCCCAAATGTATATCCAGAACTGCTTGATCTTTGATCTTAGTTCGCTGTTAGTTTGCGTTGTAGCCCTTGGCAAATCTTTTGACTTTGGTTGTCTTTCTGTAGCTGCAAAGTAAGAATACTTACCTGCCTGAGAATAATATTATGCAGATTTTAAAACAACCCGAAAAAGGGTTTCTGTGACCCAAAACTTCCGTCACTTTTGTAACTATGCACGTTAACCTAACACAAGATACTTCTTCATATAAAACTTGTCCTTTATTGCTAGGCATCTGGTGTCAGTCATCTGGGCCTTTGCAGACTCTAGTGGAGGGGATGTTATTTTTAGATGGCATTATCTCCAGACTGCCTTAACCCTTTATGAAAGCCATTTTTCTTTCAGTTGACTACTGAGGGTGGCCAACTGATTGGACATTTTGGACTCACTACAGTTGGTTGACTTGAATTCCACCATCTTCAGGTAGTCATCGACATTTTTAAAATGTTCATATTTATTTTTAAAATGGAGTGGAAGATAGGGTGAAAGACAAGCTGGATACTTCCTCAAAACCCGATTCTTTGGAGAACCAGCTGAGGAAGCAGGCCTTTACATTAATATTACAAAATTGGCAGGGTCCCCGTATCAAGAATTTAAGTATTTGTCTGCCCTAGGGCTGGGATAAATACGCTTGCTGTCCTAAGGCATTGATAAGTATAAATATGTATTTAATATTATGTGTGTGCAGAGCATGCATCTATATATGTAGAATGCAAGCATCCAAAGATGTAGAATAACCTGTTGTTAAAAATTCTGAGTGCATTCTGCATTTTTTCTTTATCCTCAAATTCTAAGTCTCTATCTTATTAGATATAACCTGTTATACTCAAATTGTTTGATAATAATACTTCTAAATGTGTATGTGGAATGCTCTTAGGTATCTATTACTTGCCTTTGGATAAAGCCCAAAGAATATATATATATTTAATGTAGACAGGTTATTATTAAAAGTTTTAATTTGCTGATGGTCTTTCATTAAGTTCTGCACTCAAAATGGAAATTTTGCCTTTAATATCAATTACAGAGACAGTCTTTTTAGAACCAATTTTTTTTTTTAACTATTGGTAGTAAACTTTGACAGAGAATTTCTCATGGTGGAAGTTGACCACTGTGGAATAAATGTAGCAGTAGCTTATAAGTTTTCAAGCCTTAAATTTGAAATGATTTCGAAAATAAGATTCATGTCCATCAGAAATGTCAGTGACTCTCCTGTGAGAGCTGAAGTGATTCCGAGTCTGTTTAACAACTTCACAGGGAACCAAATCACTTCTATGTGTAATGTAACCTGTGTATTTAGCTGCAAAGGAACTTGTCAAGTTATTCTGAATTAAATAGGGGAACATTTAATTGTTAATCTGTAGTTTATTTGACATTACTGAGTTTAAGCACCAGTTTGTCCCAGCTACATGAGATAACACACCTATGATGTGGAAGCCTGTGAGACTCGTGATGGTAGAGCTAGCATTCCTGTTGCTTCTGCATAGCTAACTGTTACACTGCATAGTCATAGTGTCTGCAATATGTGTCTGCATATCTAGGAGTATTGTTAGCCAGGATGCCCATTTTTCATTTCTCCCATCATTCATATCTTCTGTATGCTAGAATTTTACATCTCCATTCCCTCCTATGCAGTGAGTCAGCAAGTGTCAATGGGGGCAGAGCCTATAATTTTAGTGAACTTTGTTCTGTTTCTGTGGCACAGTCCCATAGTAGGAATGCGAGCTCATTTTGCATTTTTTGTTTGTTTGTTTGTTTCTGTCTGCGCAGTGGAAAAGGGATTACTGGCGAAAGTGGGGGAGGTGTGTAATATGCAGATTGTAAAAGGAATAGGAAAATTAAATAGAAAAAATAATGTTCAAATATGGTATTAAGAACCTATTCTGGTAGTTTTTAAGTGATCTATTTGTTTTTGATGCAGATAAACTTAATAGAGATGATAGTTGCAAATACCTTTTTACAAATAACCAAAACATTTTATCATGTTAGTTTCTACACAGGAGCTACATCGATGTCAATACCTGCTGCAGCAATAGAAATAATTCAAGCAAGCAGGAAAGCTACAGTATTTCAGCTGCTGTACTAGCAGAGAGATAGGTACGCAGGACTGCATTTCCACAATGAATTTAGGTAGTACCAGTTCAAAGCATAACAGTAGTCCTGTCCACTTTTTACCAGGAATGTATTAATACAAAAACCATTTTCCTGGTTCAGGCTGTGCTTTCCAGTCAGTCTAGCAAGCCATACAAATGATTGCATCATGGTGATTTACATTAACTGGAACTGAAACATTTGCTTTTTGTTTGCATGGTGTATTGTGTACGTTCACATTACAAACGTGTCATTCTTTAATGATCTTCTGTCGCTCTTGTGATTCTGGCTTTGACTGCTAAGGATGAAGACTAGGAAAATTGAAACTGACCTACATTTGGAATTGTATCCATAAAACATGAAATGCATAACGTTAATGTCTAAGGAACTGAGTTCGCATAGAACAATAGTGGGAGCAAGAGGCATCTCTTATGAAGATCAAGAAAACCTGTTTTACTTACTGTAACTGAAGTTTCTGTGTGTTACTTTGTAAATATTTCTTTTAGGCATCTTTTTTTTTTTTTGTACAGATTTACAGGAATCATGTAGAGATTTATTGTCTATGCTACTAAGTCTTCAGTTGCATTTTCTCCTGTGAGAAAAGGAAGGAAGATCTTTTGTTGTTTTCAGATTGTTGAAGCAGGATCTGGGAGGTGGATCAGTAATAACTTTGATAATTGGCAGTCAGTGTACATCAGCTACATGGAGCACATAGCTGTACAAAAAGCCTGGGAGACTGAGCAGCTCTAAGTGTTTATAAAACACAGTAGGTTTTCAGTTGGGGCAGTAGGGAATGTTCTCAGAAATTAACTTGGATCTAGCTTGTTGTTTCCTAGCTTTGCTTTTATTTAGCAGACATCTGGTATGGGTTGGGCAAAATGGACCCATTCAGATATCAGCAAACATTTGTTACCTCTTTAACTTACCTGACTGTAAAGAGATGTGGCAGAAGATCTTAATTACAGTTGTTCTCAAAAGAGGGATTCGAACTTTAAAACTTTTCTATGAGTTAAGTGGATGGCTTTGTGTGTGGCTTTGAAAGTTTTCGTTTGGATCTAGGCAAAAAGATTAAGGGGCTTTCATTAGTATGGATGCCAAGGGATGCTCTGAAAGTACTGCCTCCCATTTTATTATGTTGGCCCATGATGTCAGAGGTCAATGTTGGTGGCATGGCAGTAGACAGTTGACCTTTCTACCAGTATTTGGTTACGTGTTGCTGTGTGACAGATGGCAGCAGAGGAGCAGTCTGACAGAATGGCACCTGACATGGAGGTGTGTGTGTCACTGAATTCCTCCATGTGGAGAAAAATGGCACCCACTGGCATTACTGGTATCTGCTGAATGTTTGTGGAGACCAACCAGTGGATATGAGCACAGTGATGTGATGGGTGGTGTGTTTCAGCCATGGCAACATCAGATCGCCTCCACTTGTGCAGATTTTTACAAACTCTGCAAGCATGCTATTGTTCATTGCTGGAGAAAAGGAATAGCAAATTGTGACTGTGTTCAAAAATAGTGGGATTTTGCTCTATCAAATAGTGTCATTGTAGTCTTTTGTACCTGTTGTCATTTCTATGGAAATAAATAGAAGGTACTACTTTCAGAGCAACCTCTATGTGTTATCATCTTGTGTAATTTTTTTTTAGCAAATGTCTGTGGTCTTGATGTATAAAAACATCTCTACCCAAATTTTAAGCAACATTTGAGAGTAACATCTAAAATAATGAACCTGGAGAATGATTTTTTGATGCAGAAGTATGCAAGTATCTAGCTTGTTAATTCTTTGATGGCCTACCTATGAGGATGTGTCTCTAGCGCAGCTTCACAGAATGGATGCAATTGCTGTCTTCATGAATCTTGTAAATAAGTGAAAGAAATATTTCACAAAATAGAATTAATTGAAAAAATAATGTTTTGTAGTACATTGTGCCTCATGAACCGTCATCTGTATGTACTGCTGTGTTTTCCGAGCCTGGTCTTTACTCTTGGGTTCAGTATCAGAATGGTGGTCACACACTTGGATTATTTATTTACTTTAAACTTTACAGCAGGAATTATTGTGTCATTAAATTATGATTATTATTATTAAATTCACCCGTTTCCATTTTAGAGGACTTGTTCCCCTAATCATTTTGGATGGTGTTTATTTTTTAGTTTTTAGTTTTACTGTGTTACCTATAAATCGTAAAGAATTGTACTGCTGTGCATGCTTCAGCTATACAAGGTAGCTACACCAAGGAATAGATCATCTGTACTTGCCATGTATCGATTTGCTTATCATCAAATTGTAAATGATGCATCAGAGACATTTTTAGTCTGCCAGATTGGCCCAGTCTGGCAAACTAACACAGTTTTCAGATTTGTACCTGCACTGTTGAATTCTTGTAAGGCAGTAGTGGCAGATTTGCATTGTATGTGCTAAATGTACATAGCATGCATCTCTTTCAACTTCTAGATGATTGACAGGTCAAAGGCTGCACATCAGAAAGAATGACCAAGCACTGGTCATTAGGATGCTGCAGTCATAAGCGTTCAACTCGAATTCCTAGGATTTTTGTCTTGTACTAAGAAAAAGCTATGATACTGTTTGATACTGTTTGGTTCAAGTACAGGCACACAAAAAGGAACTTGTCAGCCTCCATCCATTAAGTGAACTTGATGTATCATTGTAAAGGGATAGAGCCAATATGGGCAGCAGAATGTCCTATTTATGGGATGCTTTTGCAAGAAGACACTGAGGAGAATACTGAAGCCTTAGCAGACAAGCATGCACAACAGATGGAACCCTGGAAGAGTCATAGCCACTTGTGTACAGTGAACACTGAAGTACACTTCACATGAGAGGGCAGTATTTCTGAATTTACTTGTATTAACTTTGCTAAAATCATAGGCTGGCCAGCTCTGAAAATTCCATGACATTTGACTTGGTTTGTTTGTGCCTAAGCCACACAGTGCCTGAAGTGAGATTCCAAAGTCTGTATTTTGGTGTCTACAATATAGTTGTATTTTTATCAGTCTCAAATGCACAGCTGCTGTCAGCAGTTCAGTTTATCAAATATACTGTTTTGCATGTAGTGGTAAGACAAATGGTACAAAACTGAGAGATGTTGATCTTAATGCTGTTTATGGCTGTGGTAGGTCTTATTCAGAAACCACCAGCAGCAGTTGATCTCATCAAGTTTGAATGTCTTCTGCATCTTTTCACCCAGGTTTTCTGCTACTGCCAGTCATCATTGTGAGAGGGTAGCAATCATCTGTTACAATAGTGTAGTTCTATTTAAAGATGTTCAGAGGTAAGGCATAATGGTAGTTGTACTGATAATTCCAAAATTGTCTTGTCTATCCTTTTTATGACCTTCTAGAACAGACTAGGAAGGCAGGTTAACATCTGTGTTTGTGTAGGCTTTTCTGTTTCCTCCTTTTCGTTTGTCTGTCCAGGCAATAAAGAGGAGCAGTGCAAAAGGAGGGTATGATATGGAAAGCTATCAATTTGCCCATGTTCTTCTGTCCTACTCAGTTCAGTCAGAACTAGATGTTGATATGTCACGCATAAGTTTTGATGTACTCAGAATTTGAAAATGGGCATGCAGAAGTCAGCAGCCCATGAAATCAGGATATTTATAAACATTCATACAAGTACACAACCTGTGGCAGAGTAAGAGCTTCCATCATATTTTGAATGAAATAGATGAAACCTTTGTGCACTCCCTGCAAATAACTGTCAGTATCACATTGCCCTATAAGTGGTTTAGGTGTGGAGACAAAACCAGAGTCCTTGCAGTGTATATGTTTGGGTGCGTGTTGCCAGACTAAGCAGCTAGACCTGAGTGTTAGTGTAAATTAATTCAAGGAGCGATGGGTGCATGTGACAGTGTGTATCTACAGCCAGTAGTTACTATCGTTGTCATGACATCCTCTGATGTGGTTCTGAATTGCATCAATGAGGAGTACTGCAAATTGAAAAGATCCTTGTGCTTGATGCACTTATATACAGTGCAGAAGAGGCCTGTTCAGGCTGAGTGCTGCTCCTCGATAATAGCCTTCCTTCCTCAACTAAAGTGGACAAAAATGACAAACTTGTCTTACTTTCTTGCAAAGCTAGGATCTGAGAGCTCAACCAGGAAGACGGGAAGTTACAGGAGTTACTTGTAATTGGAATAGGAAAGGTTCACTGTTGAGTCTATCGTCTGTTTAAAAAGAAGACTTTTGCTGAAATTTCTTCATGCATATCAATGACAGTGAGATATAAGCTTTTTTCTGAGCTACTGCCTAAATGCCACTAGCTGTTCCTCTACTAGTTGCTGGAAACTCTGTGGCTGTGTATCTTAAAAGTATATTTCTGAATTTCTGCCTATAATTTGGAAGGCATCTCTCAGCAAAGCACTTGGTTAATTGGAAATAATCCCCAGCATGGCTCCTGGGCCCTTGCACAAGCTGGGAGACACTGCCTGCTTTATTTCTCTCTGGGTCGCAGACTGCTTCAGCAAGAGTTCACTTGGCAGCTCTTCAAGCTTTCCATAATTATTTTAAAAGCAGACCTACTGCTCTGCAGTTACTGATCGTCCCATTCATAAAAGAATCATTGCAGCTTAACTTCTCCCCCCCAGCACCACCCTTCATAAGTGTCTGCTGTCAGGAGAAACTCATGTGAGGCTCATGAAATTCTAACCCTCTCTATTATCAAACCACTTGGCATTTGCTGAAGATGGTTAGGTGTGGAAGGGTTTAACTCTGGCACAAAGCTGTGTCTTGCTTGGAGGTGAGCAGGCCGCCGTGACAGGCAACCAGCAACGGCTTTCAGCCCCACTGAGCAGTGGGGTTTGCCAGCATTTTTCGCATACCCGTCCAAGGGAGGCCCTCCTCCATAAACTCTACATGAAAGAGAGCAGACTAAAAGCCTTAGAAAGTGCATCCAGCTTTTTTGTTTTCTTTGTCATCAGCGCAGTGTGTTCTGGTGTCTCCAAGACAACCGTGTCTGAAAGACTGACTGCATCTTTTGCTGTAAGTCCGGAGCACGCTTGCCACGACAGGCTCTCAAGGCCAGTTTCCAGCCACTTGCTATCCGGGCATTTCTGGGTTGTACGTACTTTACCTGCGTGCTTGGGTTTTAGTCTTACTGCGAGAATTGAGCTCCGGTTTATCAGTTTCAAAGGTATTGTTTTGGGTTGTCCCAGCTCATCTCTCTGAATACCGCTGTGAACACTTGGGGTGTTCCCGGTAACACTGGCAACAATGCAGGCTTTCTTTGCTTTTCAGGCCCATTCTGCATCTGATAATAGTGCCTTCCTGCCACTGAATAAAGATGTGCTGAATCTCCTGTGCTTGCTCTTTGTTGCCTCAGTGTGCCTTTCTCATGAGTGATTGTTAGTTAAAAGTCTAATATAGATGGTCAGAAAAGTTCTTGAGTTTTAGGATTTCTGTGTAGCTGTCCGAGTTTGCAAGGGGAAAGTATTTGTACTATGTATTTTCTGAGCAGCAACATAATCCTTTTACAGTGCTCTGCTGACCCAGAATTGTGGCCTCTATAGCCCTTTTTGTGTGAGATATTTTTCTGTCACTAGCTTAGAAAAAAAAAAAGTGATGAAAAAGTCTTTTCAAGGTCAGCACATGTGTCTCCTGGGAGGTCAGGGACTTTGGGAATTAGAATTGCTGTTTCCTTAAAATTATCTCGGAAAAGTTGGATCCAAGATTGCTCCCTGGTAGTTAAATGAAAGAGTAGATAAAAATATCTGATAATTTCTATTTTACAAGTTTAACGTAGTCAATTAGCTACAGTAGCTGAGAACAGCATCCCGTCTCTCAAAGTAGTTAGATGGTGATCTGTAGGAGTTAAGCAGCTTTATCCTACTTCCAGTTTCAGAGATGCTATCCATTTGCTGAGATGAAATGGAAGATAAATAAATTTCTCTTACAGCAAATTTGAGCCTGAGTGGCTGCAGATTGTTCTGATGGCAACCCCCATGTACTGCAAAGAATATGTAGATAAATTATGATTTCCCAACACGTAAATAAATACAGTATGTTGGGAAGTCTTATTTTGGCATATATAAATATGTTGGGAAATGTTAATTATTGATCTTTTTGATCAGTTGATCAATTTTGCTTGTCTTATCAATGTGCCTTCAAATCCATTTCATATCCTGAAGATGCTGTATCAGTTAGCTTTTGTTATAGACCATTAATTTTGAAATCCAGCATCTTAAAGATAAATTGACTTCTGTAAGAATTGTCTTGGTGTAATTGAAAGGTAAGGACTTGCTTAGAGACTGAGGACTGTAAGAAAGAAAGGACTGAGATCAATTCTATGAGAGTAAGTGACTATTACTGGACCTGCAGTTTGCAGCAAAGTGAATAGGAGTAACCCATGATATGTGTGCAACCAGTGCCATAACTGACTTGGCAAGTGCATTTCCCATGTTCCATGAATGACTGTTGAGACCCAGTTCTGTATTCCCTTAGCAATCTGTGTTTAGAAATACGTTCTCTGGTTTTCTTCTGATGGCCCCAGGTTACCAGGTCTGTGCAAAGCAGCCTGATTGTGGGACAAGGGGATTCAATAGCAGGGGAAGGGCAGTGGGAGATGCTTAATGCTTTGTCACCTGTCATTTTCTCTCCTTTTCTTTTAGTGGTGGAACAGCCACCATTTGGTGAAAAAATTCTAGCAGTATAAGGTTGTTGAATCTCCTTTTCATTTCCCTAGAATGTAGTTTTGTAGTTCTCATGCATACCAAACTCCTCCAAATCAATACAAGTGTATAGTACAGGTATGTTTCTGGTATCTACTTGTTTCCCCTCAGTAGTTTCTTTGCAAATACAGTAACTTTACACAAGAAAAGCTGGCCTCTTGTTGCTGATGTTTTATTCATTTACTAAGGATTGATTTGAGATGCCTGTGCTGTCCAGAAGTGTATTTGTTCAACTTTCAAATGAAATCACAAAAGAAAATTCATACATTCGTTTTTTCTGTTAGCAGTCTGTTAACAGTTTTTCTTGTGTTGTTTAACCAAGGATAGATAATACCAGGAATGCTTCACTTTTTTAATGTGCTCTGGTAGAAGTCATCCAATAGTCATAATAGGCAAGATTTTTATATAGACTTGTGACAACTCCAGGTTGAGTTGATTGAAGTTACTCCATTAAACTATGGCTGGTTGGTTCCATTAGAACAGGCTTTTTAGGCCTTGCCTACATTAACCCAAATATTGTGGCTGCCCAGTTCTAGTTGTATAGTTGCACAATGAATTATTTGTCTAGTGTGTGTAATGTTTTCAGTGAGCTGGCTGATAGGAGCACTGAGTTACTTAATGATGAAGACCTTGAAACTATAATTATATAATTAGTTCTAATCTTCTGTGGACTATCAAAACCTAAAAGGCAAAACGAAGTATTTTTTCAGAGTTATTGTTGGTAGTTGCATTTAATAGTGACAATTTATAATCTGTTAAATTAATTAATTGCACGTGTTTCAAGTTAAATGAACGTTTTAGTTTTGAAAGGTGGATTGTTTCTCTCTGTAAATGGATGAGTATTAACCAAAGTCACCTTCTTATTCTTCAAAGACTGTAATATTTTACAGTTGACTTTGGTTCCAGCAATTTTAACAGAAATTGTACTTCTACCCAGGTAAGAGCTGGAGGAAGGGGTAAAATGAATGCTCAGGATTATTACTGAAATTCCCTGTTGTCCCCAGCTGTGTTGTAATTTCTCATTTTGCATATGACAACAGCATGGCTTAAACTACTTAAATGGCTTATAAATAAATTAAAAAAATAAATAAATCTGTATTTCTGTTGCTGTTGTTAATGCCTACTAGTGGGTACTGTCACTTAACTTCTGCCAAGCTGTAAATAAGATTCTTTTTCAGCGGTTGATAGCTTCCTTCCTTCATGTTCCCATGCAAATTTTTAGCCTCAGAGATTTGCTAACCAGGCATCTATATGGCATTATGGTTTTCTGTGAAGATTAGGGTAAAAGTCTTGTTCAAACAGTAAACCACTGCAAAAGCAGCTTGCTAAGCACTGTTGGAGGGATTTGTTTGCCTACTGTTTGTTTGGGGTTTTTTTTTTTTTGGTCTGGCATACTTAATACTGTTTTTGTACATGTTACATGAAATAATGGGGAGAGGGAGTGTGCCCCACATAGCAAAGCACTTGCCAAACTTGATAAGGGAGCAGCCCCGAAGCCTGGTCTGATTTCCCCAGGCACCAGTCAAGTACAAATGCTTTTATAGCTCTTACTGCCCAGGGCAAACCGGAGAGAATTACTGCTCCTCCCAGTCCAAAGCCTCTTGCACACTAAACAAAATAGTGGCTAAACAATTTGCTACCCTTGATATTTTGCTGACCTGCCTGACCCCTCGTCTCACCGATCCTGCAGCAGCTCACTGCAAGATTCATGTTTGAAACATCCCAGTGTCACTTTGCATTTTCTTCAGGAGCTCTGTGTTTGTGACAAAGCACAGCATCCTGCTCTGGGGAAATGCTGAGGTCGCTGCTTGCACCCAGGAAATAGAGGTCTGTGAGGATCACAGAAAAAGTGGGCATTACTTCTCATTGAGGCTCAGCTCTCACTCACAGGGAACTCAGCCAGGTAGAGGCAGTCATTGGGGCAGCTCCCATCCCTCCTGCTGCATGGGTCAGGAAATGTCTTTACTGTGATCAGGAAGGGATGTTCCTAGAGGTCATGCAGTAAAGCATCATTAATAAGGGCAACGAGAGATGTCACGTCTAGTTCTCCTTCACTGGATAGTTTCTGTTTACTTTACATCACGTTCTGTAGGAAATTAATTTGAAGACCCTAGTAGTGTTCTTTCCTCTTTTGATGAATTTAGCATCAATGGAAAGGATAGGAAATAGTCAGATCATTATTACATGCCTACTGTGTTTATTAGAGGTGAAAAATGTAGGCNGAGGGATTTGTTTGCCTTCTGGTTTTTTGGGGTTTTTTTTTTTTTTGGTCTGGCATACTTAATACTGTTTCTGGACATGTTACATGAAATAATGGGGAGAGGGAGTGTGCCCCACATAGCAAAGCACTTGCCAAACTTGATAAGGGAGCAGCCCCGAAGCCTGGTCTGATTTCCCCAGGCACCAGTCAAGTACAAATGCTTTTATAGCTCTTACTGCCCAGGGCAAACCGGAGAGAATTACTGCTCCTCCCAGTCCAAAGCCTCTTGCACACTAAACAAAATAGTGGCTAAACAATTTGCTACCCTTGATATTTTGCTGACCTGCCTGACCCCTCGTCTCACCGATCCTGCAGCAGCTCACTGCAAGATTCATGTTTGAAACATCCCAGTGTCACTTTGCATTTTCTTCAGGAGCTCTGTGTTTGTGACAAAGCACAGCATCCTGCTCTGGGGAAATGCTGAGGTCGCTGCTTGCACCCAGGAAATAGAGGTCTGTGAGGATCACAGAAAAAGTGGGCATTACTTCTCATTGAGGCTCAGCTCTCACTCACAGGGAACTCAGCCAGGTAGAGGCAGTCATTGGGGCAGCTCCCATCCCTCCTGCTGCATGGGTCAGGAAATGTCTTTACTGTGATCAGGAAGGGATGTTCCTAGAGGTCATGCAGTAAAGCATCATTAATAAGGGCAACGAGAGATGTCACGTCTAGTTCTCCTTCACTGGATAGTTTCTGTTTACTTTACATCACGTTCTGTAGGAAATTAATTTGAAGACCCTAGTAGTGTTCTTTCCTCTTTTGATGAATTTAGCATCAATGGAAAGGATAGGAAATAGTCAGATCATTATTACATGCCTACTGTGTTTATTAGAGGTGAAAAATGTAGGCTTGGCTATTGATCCAGTAAATATAATGAAGAACTGTTGCAGGAGACATAAACACACCTTTTTAAGAACTGGGTTAAATGTAGTTTTCGAAGGCAGTGGTATTTTATAGCCAGTACTGAAATTATGCTTAGTTTCAGTAAGCCAGTCCTCTATTTCAGAGCTGTACGTTTGTTGACAAGGCCTTGTGTGAATGTATTTCAGACTCAGATGAAAAAAGTACAGAACAAGGGCTTCTTTCTTACAGAAACAGCAACAACAAAAAAGGCACATCTCAGCCTTTTCCAGTTCATGACTACAACCAAGAAAAGGAGGAAATTTTATTTTATTTTATTTCAAAAATACAACCTTATTGAAAATACACTTAGAGAAGAAGAAATCTTTTAATGTTCATCTAGAGAAAGGACATAGCTTTCTCTCTGTTAAAGGTTGTTTTCCATTCAGGTCAATGAGTATCACAGGCTCTACTGTACTTTTGTCCTGATGAAGCTACAAAGAGAGAATGTTGCTATTTGACAGGAGAGGAAGTATTTTTATAATTCATATTCCTTCTGCTTTCCTTTTTTACTTGAAATAGGAAGACAAAGATTAAGTAGTTTAAGTGGTGACTGGTTTTCAGGACAGTGTTTAGAGAGTAACTTCGTTTTTTCCTGTGTGGAAGCCTCCTGCATTTATGTCCTACCTGTCAAAATAGCTTTTGAAATTGTTTCTGAATCCTCTGTAAAAATGGCACTAGTTGAATTTACTCATCAGCTGCCATTACATGACAGCATTTCCAGGTGCAGTGGGGAGGACTCAGCTGAGAGCAGTGGAAAGAAGTGTTGTGTCCTTTCTTACCTCCTAAAACGCAGTAAATGAGCTCGGGTGAGGAACATCCATTTCCTAAGGCATCAGTGCACCTCTGCCTCCTAGCATCAAGATTTTGGGAAGGCCATCTGAGTCTACTGTCTTTGGAGCTGAGAATTTTTTATTCTTTCCCTGAAGTCTGGGAGGAAAAATCAGACATCTCGCTGACACCTAGGAGACAAGGACCTACGTGGCAGTTGTTCTGCCCGAAGCAGCTTGAAGATATTTAATGGAAAATACTACTTGGAGACATCTAGGTAGAAAAACATGAAGGCAGAGAATTGGATTGTGTCATATGTAGAAGGCAGCTGTAGAAAAGGTATCGTGGAGGCAGGGTGTGTTAAAGAATGGGAAATAACATTATAGCAGCAAAGCATACTTAACAAAAGAGCAGAAATCTATCAAATATGAAGGGAAGCTAAAGAAAAAGCAAAGCTACACAGCTGTACATAAGACAGTTGAGTTTGATTTGTAGATAGATTGAATGCAGTTACTGATTTTTATCCTGAGGGCTTTTTGAGTACCGTGGATAAAACACAATTGCATGACTAAAATATCAGATGTGTCAAGTTACTCTCTTTCCTTGGTCTACAGAGAGAAAGTTAAATTGCAGTATTGAAAACATCAAGCAAGAAAGGAGTTAAAACATACTTGCTTGGCGGTTACTGATAGCAGTTTTTGGAAATTTATTAGTAATGTTTATAATGAACCAAATGTCAACAGTGACACATTTAAGGTGGCGTTTGCATATCTTAGAAAAAAAAATGTTTTAGTGAATTTAGTTGGTCATGTTGGAGTGCATGAGAGCCAAAATACTATTAATTCAACCCAAATGCTTTTCTCCATACACAGGTTACTCTATATAATTAATTAGTGGTGTTATTTATATGTTCCTTGGTGATTTTTCTGATACGCAGCAGTAGTAAAGAATCTGTTGAGACCTTCACTTTAATACTATTAATTTATGATATCATTGGCTGTTGTATTTTGTAACATCTTTAAGTTATATATACAGAATTACAAGGGTTACTGAAAAATGGATGTTATATCTAAATAGAGCTCAAGTTTCAATGGATCTTCACTTTTTCTTGGCAGCATATCAAAGCAAAGTAATAATGTCTTGGTGCCAGTATTTTAAAATGTAGCTCAGATGTTTATTGTAAGGTCGTATCTGTTCAGTTTCACGTGCTGCTTTCTCCTGGTGCCAGAGAGGTTGCTTTTAGTCTTCAGAAATCCCTTTCTCATGGGGGGAAGGTGAGCTTTAGATACCACAACTTGAGTCCTGAGAAGCAAATGGAAATAATGCAGTCCTTGTTTACTGGAGGCATTGCCCAAAATAATGAGCATTATTCCAAACTCAGAGTGCTCAGCTGAGGTGGCTGCTTATATAGAAGGCATTTCCTGCTTACCTGCCTGGTTACCTTGTCAAAGTGTTACACACCAGCCAGGTGGACTTTGCACTGATCAGAAAATCAGCCAGATGCACTGCGCCACGTGTTCTTGGTAGCACATCTTGGACAACTGACAAGTGTGTCTGCAGGCCCACTGTCCTCATTGGGTGCATCACACTGAGGGCAACTGCTTTCACCCTCCAAAATGTTTCTATATGAAGTGAAGTAGGCCGATGTGGATTTGGGTCCATTTCCAAAACAGGGTACACAAAATAAACAGTTTTCTTTTGGTTAGGCTTCCAGGGTGTGGGGCTTTTTTGTCTTGTTTATTTGCTTTTTACTTACATAGGACACAGCCTAAAGGCAGAGTGAAATAGATACAAGCAGTGCTGCAGTCCTTCCCTGCAGGATGTAGACTGGCCAGACCTGCACACTGATGGCTCTTGATTGCCTCACACATACTTGGGGAGGAGAGGGTGGATTTCAGCTGCCACTGATGAACATCAGACTCTCAACACCTGATGACAGGTTGCTATTTCACGCTCTACAGTTCTGTTTCGACAGAAATTTGGTATGTTGTCTCGCTGAATGACTTTGTCTTCTCCCAGTAGGTGAAACTATTTCATTTATGGACCAAAAGCATTTTCATATGCATATGAAGGCGCATCCTGCTTATAGTAAGTGTCTGAGATTCACTGGAGAGGAACAGCGGTTCATGCACCAGGAAAAAAACAAATTTTGCCATGAGTAACTATAGTCATCATTTAGATAAATCATGAATATGCTTATATTAGCTAACACATTGCAACCTCTCTTGGTAATTGTTGTATAGGATGTTCAAAATAATGCCTGTTCTAAGGAAGAATAACAGTGCAGTAGAGAAAAGTTGCTCATCAGTGGCCATTACTGTAGAGCACACTGGGCAGTATTTTCCAAAATACATAGTAACTGTAGCATGGCTCTTTTTATTCCATTTGCAAACTGGCATTGTTTTGGAGGAGAGGAAGTGAAAAGAGATGTTGTTTGCATGAATGAATACCACAGGTGCCTTTTCTGGGAATTCAAACACTTGAAGAAAATTAAGTGAAATACAGATGGCAGTTGAAATAACCGTTGAAATGTTTATGATAATGGGACTTTTCCACTCAGATTACTTTTGAAACAGAGTATTTCATATTATGGTAAGTGAAAGGAGGCATGTCTTCCTATCAGAAGGGACACTTGGTTTCTGCAAGCAAAATTAGTTTCATTTTTGTGATATATACGTTCTCCAATTTCATGCTGAATGAATGTTTCCATCATCCAGGTGTGTGGACAGATTTGATTAATGTAAATATCTGAAATTATTTCTGCTTTTGTCTAGTACCAAGGACTGCCAGTCAAGGATCAGTCCCATTATACTGATCACTGTAGGGATTATCCCTGGGGACTTTGCATTCTAGGCATTTGGAGGGTGATGCTGCATAATCTGTACTAAGAAACTTAGGATGTCATGACTAATAATTGAAAAATCAAGGCTGTGCAGAGGACAATATCTCACTGCTTCTCAGAAAATAGTTTTGACTCAGACAGTAATAGGTTAATTGCCACATCCAGAAATGAATCCTAATGACTCCTGTCAGGAACTGTTATCACATGGGAGGATTTTCATTGTGATATTTATAACATTAATCTTTGGTCTCAAAGCTCGTGTAACTGTTCACCCAGCAAAAGGGTTCAGAAAGGTAATATCCTGATCCAGTCCTTAGGCCTTTCTAAAAGTAGCTTTTTAGTTCTAGTTCAATCAGTCAAGCCCCTGCCATTTTCAGGTATTATTCCAATCTAACGCAATTTGAATGTCAAGTATCTTGTGTTTTGCACTCACAGGGCCCACAGGAAAGTCTAGACACAAAAAATTGCTGCATTTATCATAGGAAGCATATCTTCAAATATATCAGAATGTCTGTTCATTTTCTTTTCTGTTCTGCATCTGGACTGAAACGATTGTTAAGTGAGAGGCTGTTCAGCCAGGTCTGCATCAACCTGTTGCCGAAGAAGGCTCTTACCTGGAATAAATTGCGTAGATTTGCACAGCACTGTTTTGGAATGGAATCCTAAAGTATGTCTTAATTTTTCTTGGCTGTATTAAAAGTTATTTCTTGAATGAAGCTTCTCTGTATCCCTTTCATTTGTCTGCATTTTGTAATAGAGGATTCTGTGGTGTTTTTTTTTCTCCTGGATTATCCCAGGTACCATGTTGTGCTGCTGTCATGCTTGTGTGCATTTTGAGAAGAAAACAGTTTTTATCTGCACTATTCCCTAGCATAACATCTTTTTTATTCCTGTCAATTTTGTTACTGTCAATTTGAATTTAAGTGGATTATTTGAGGCTTGTAATTTTGTAATCCTTAGAACTTGGTATGCAAAGAATGGTAAGTGTTATTGAAAGCAAGTAGCACTGCTTGAATTTTGACTTAAATTGTGTTGGTTGTACAAAAGAGATCTCAAGGCAGTCATTTTAAAGTTTCCACTACATAGACATGAAGTGAAGGTGCTACTTCCGGCCACAAACAATATTTCTCTAATTCGCTTAGAGCCAGGTGAGCTTTCCATTAAATGATAATTTGAAAAGAGACTCAGATCTGAGGTCTTGAGTCTGTGGCTCTTTATTTATCCTAAGAAATCAGATTTCTTTTCCTCTGCCTTTGACTTTTGGTCGGTTGAGATTCAGTAATGTTGCAGTGATGCCTTATCTCATTGAAGTTCTGGTCTAGGTGATCAGTCAAGAGGATAAAAGTAATTTATCACAGCATTCGCTGTGTTCCAGTCACTGAAAAATATTCCTGCACCAGATTACTTTTTTTTTTTTTTTGCCTGATCGTTGTACTTGTTTTCATTTAAGAGGGAAAAAAACCCATAAAAATAAGTACTAATTACTCTTTACTGCCATGTGTAGGGCTGAATGCAACTTAATGATTCAGTGTGGTGATTGAATTTTTGAGGTAAAATTCCTTGGTCTGCAGTGTTCAAAGATTACCTGTATCTTCAATTCTGATGGCTGATACTAGTGCTTCTTTATTTTTTTTTAGATAGCTACATGTGTTTTTGCATGTAGGTGGAATGTGAGGTGTATTCAAGGGAGAAGTTCTGAGGATACCATAACCAGCTCCTGGAAGTACTTCCAAGTATATCCAGTTAGGTGTTTTCTTTCCAGTTCTGTAGGTATTTTCTCCTCTTGAAAGATTAATCCATCATTGGAGTGCTACCTTTGCCACCTGAAGTGGTGTGAAAGCTGTATGTAGAGGGAGAGAACACTTATTTACATGCGACTTCCACAAACCTGAGTACTCTTTCTAAAGAGAGTCATGTTTCCCTAGGTTTTTGTCTTCTGCTTTGTTACAGGAAGCTATTCTGTTGCCTGTGTGTGCTAACTGTGCCACTCACTAGATACTTTGTGGATTTTTAAGGTCAGATATCTGGGTATATTATTAGTAGTAATAATAATAAATCCCCAGGTCTGACTAGGTAACACTAAGCTGCTGTAGGAACTAGTTTTCCCCCTGAGGCCTACTGGACATGATCCAATGATGGTATAATCCCTGGGTTTTGTGATTTTTATGGCTATCTGAAACATCAGTATGTTAGCAGACTGCTAGGCCATGTCTGCCTTTTTTCCATCCCATTTGGTAACTGTTCAGTTTCCTGCTCTTTTTTTATTGTTACAGCACAGTATTGAAGCAAATAAAATGCTTTTAAACCATTATGTCTTTGCTAAGGTAATGAGTAGCCACATATTATCAAAGAATCTTGAAATGACTGAGGCTTGCAGGGCTCCCTGAGTCCTTCTGGCCCATCCCCTGCTCCATTAGGGACATCTAGAGCAGGGGCCCAGGCCCATGTCCAGGTGACTCCGAGGACAGTGACACCAGAGCATTGGCTGCCTAGACAAAAAGGGAAGAGATGAGAGAAAGGGCGACACTTGAGAAACTGAAGAGCAGCTTTAGGGAAAACTGTCCCACCTTCCCCTTGTTGCATCTCTCACAGCCCAGTGCATTTGAGAGGTGCATCCATCTAACAGTGTGTCTGCCCCTGCGTGCCCTGAACCACCTGCAAAGGTGCTACTGGGCAGTGGGTGATAGCCAGGGTCAGCGTCAGAGTACCAAATAGTAAATGCCACCACATCTGTTTCTAAGAATGTTTTTGCATTGGAAATGGGAGCACTCTCTGGATCACTGCCATTTCGTCAGAGCTGAAAGTTTTTGTTTGTCGTAATTCTTTGCAAATTCTACATTCATTGCTGCTAGGGCAGCCCAATAATTAAAGGTGAAAAGACTCTAATTTGATTTTGCTTTTTTTCAAACTAGGAGTGAAAAATACCCTAGCTGTGATATATGCATACTTCTCTCTTGTTGGCTTTTAAACCCCTATTAAGTGTGGGGGCTTAAGACAGCTCTGAAAACTGCTGACCTGTTGAATGGATGAAACAGATCATCAACTCGTTTGAAATCATGTGCCTGTTTGATATGTCAACATATCCAGGCTCTCTACTGAACCAGGAGCCTGCATTTTTATTTAGTTTTTTTATTAAAAGCAGCCCTCCAGTGACAGGCTCTTTCTGCTCTAGGAGGGCTAGAAGGCTGGGCTGCCAGTCTGAAATGAGTAGAGCTTCAGAACCTATGCACCTCCATGTGGAGCACAGACGAATGTTGGTAAAGGACCTGGAGCATCTCCCCTATGAGGAAGGGCTGAGCGACCTGGGTCTGTTCAGCCTTGAGAAAAGAAGACTCAGAGGTGATCTTAATAATGTTTATAAATATCTTGAGTGTGGGAGTCAAAGGGACATGACCAACATCTTTTCAGCAGCTTGTGGGGACTGGACAAGAGGAAACAGCCATAAACCAGAGCATAGGAAGTTCCACACCAGTATGTGAAGGAACATCTTCACAGTGAGGGTGACAGAGCACTGGCACAGGCTGCCCAGGGAGAACGTCTTCCCTGGAGATGTTTAAAACCCGCCTGGACGCCTACCTGTGCAACCTGGGCTAGGGAGCTGCTTTGACAGGAGTTGGACTAGGTAATCTCTAGAGGTCCCTTCCAACCCCTACAATTCTGTGACTCTGAATGGCAAGAGAAAGGAGAGCATCAGGGAACAAAGTAATGATAAAAAATGAGTTCCAGAATTCAAGACAGGAAGGAGAAGAATGA
The DNA here is from genome assembly GCA_013399175.1 of Odontophorus gujanensis. NCBI lineage: Eukaryota > Metazoa > Chordata > Aves > Galliformes > Odontophoridae > Odontophorus > Odontophorus gujanensis. The sequence continues at coordinate 115,204 of VXAB01003978.1, forward strand.
GAAAGAAAGAAAGAAAAGAAAGAAAGAAGGAAGGAAGGAAGGAAAAGGAAGGAAGGAAAAGAAAGAAAGTGAAATTTGAGGTCTAGAAAGAGCTTTGGCCAGGAGCAAGCAGTTGTAAAAAGGACATACAAAAGCTCTCTCCTTATTGCTAAAGAGGAGGGGAAAAAAAAAGTAAAATCTTTTTCTGTATTTTCTAAAAATGGACTAAAAGTAATACTGCTTACCTAGTTTTTACTAGATATTTAATATTTAAGTCATTACGGTAGCAATAAAACTGCCCTGTAATTGCTACACCATAATTGTGGGTATTTATTTCTTACACTGCTTAAGGTCACATAAAAATGAATAGAAGTAAAAATAGGTTTGTGCTAAGTGCCTGAATTTTGAAGCTGTTTTCTTCTAGCTATCTCTAAAGACAGTACCTTCCCTTTAGTCTCCCAGTCTGGCTGTTCAGGAGATATTTTTTTAATTACCAAATTGGATTTTAGAAGGTACAGTCAGTTGATGCATTATGGGTATAAGAGATTAGTATTTAATCCTTCTTTTTATTACTGTGTAGAATGGTATACTTGGGGAAGTATTAAAGGTGCGCTGCATACTCCAGAGTACAGAAATGACATTTATTACCGAGTTCTCTTTCAGATAGTATCCTTTAGGAAGAAGCTGGAGCAGAACTCTATAGGGGCCCTACAGGCTCGTCTATGGCAAAACTGCATTAAGTAATTCAGAGTGGAGGAAAAGAGAAAGAAACCTTTTTGTACTTTAAAACAAAAGCAGTTGTCGAAGTAGAAGTACTTCCCCTCCCCAAAGATGCTTATTCTCTTTTTCTGCTTAATTTTTTTTTCCCTAAAACAAGGACAAAAGGGGTGTCAAAACGTAGATGATCTTTGTGTCAGTGAGTGGTAGAGGCAAGAGCTGAAAAGGGCCAGTGAATCATATGTAATTCGGACTCTGTTTGAGATACCGGCTCTGTGTTTTGCTGATGTCTGGTATTCCTGCTCTGAAAAGCTCGCAGAGGCATTTCTATCGAATAGAAAGAACATTATCCCTATTTTCATTCTGGCATGCCTGTTACAACTTTGTTCAGTAAACAAAGGATTATGGGAACTGGAATCTAGATGACATTTTGTTAAAGAACTGTGCAAGCCTTTCATTGTAAATGTAAGAATTGGGCAGCTTGGTGACAGCTACCTGTGAAAGAAAATACTTCAAAACCAGACCCTAGTGTTTGAGTTGGTTGGGTTAATGAGGAAGCAGGCCTCTGGTGTAGCACTGAGTGTGCCTGAACGTTTCCCATTTGCACCTTACAATGCAAGACTTGCAAAAATAATATTAATAACACCCTCACAATGCAATTATACAAATCGAGAATGAAAAATAGTGCTGCAGAAATAGGGTTTCCAGAAATCCACCATTGTGTAGACTACCAGATTGCTTTGAAAGTATATTACTTTAGGAAATATGCATATTCTTCTGTCTGGAAGTACTAGCCTGGGGAATGGAGCAGGGGAGGGAATTGCTCTGACGGAGCATTTGTTCAATGACCAGCACAAATTATTTTTTACCAGCGTATTGTACCACATCTTGTATAACTTCTCATGCAACTTTATGCTTTTCTGCAGTACATAACTTACTACAAGCATCTTAATGCCATATATTATACATACAATATATATACCGTTATATATATTTATTAGCATACATCATATACCATATATTAATAACAAAGTCATATATTATTAGTAGGCTTTACCTCATGCGTGCCACAGATCACTCTTCTGGAACTGCTTGCAGTTAATGAAATAAGTGTACGGTATGAATTCAACCACAACTCTTGCAAATCAGTTTTCCTTTTAATTATTGTTTTCCTAACTGAATAGACAGGTGATTAAGCAAACAATCTAACAAGAAAATGTGGAAAGTTAAGCTGCTAAGAGTCAGATCATGAAACATTTAAAGGTGGTAAATTACTTCAGTGTATCTCTAGTTTCATTTCTTTTGAAACTTTGCTGTGCGATTTGTTTTGTTTTGTTTTTCCTTTTGAGAGTTTCCTAGCCAGGCTTCCACTTGGCAGCAGGTTGCAAAGCTTGTGAAGTCAAGTGAAAACAGGAGTTAGAAGCAAATAGCCCAGATTTGGCCCTTAGTAAGCAGCAAAGCTTTATTTCCTGTCTTCCATGGAAGGAGCCTTCTGTTCACTGTGGGTGAAGGTGGCAGAGCGTGATGCAGTGTTCAGTGCAGAAGTAGAGATTTTCAAAAGCAATTACTGAATTTGCAGGCTTGCTCTCAGAATGTGGTAAGCAGCTGCCTTTTGACAGGCAGGCTTTCTTTGGAAATGTCACAGGCTGGTTACCCCAAAAAGGCTCAAAACTAGTCACTGTTTGAGATTTTTCTGGATGATATGGAGAATGGGATGAACTACTGTGCATGACTGTAAAAGGACAAAGGAAAAGGGGATTAGAAAACAGACTGGAAGAACCTATTAGAAACAATGCTGTTGAGTTGAAGTATCTCTCAGGGATATGACAAATTCAATTATAGTTCAGTTAGGAAAATGCCACTGTCTAAAATAACTTGATTATATTCCAGATTTATTTTGCATCAGTAACTAATCAGTAGCTATTTTTTCAGCTTACAGGTGAAAAGGCAACATTTTCCTGATGGCTACAAACCACCCATGTCTCAAAAAATGAGAAAAATAATGTTTGTAAGCTAAGCTCATGAAGGTCTAAAAATCAGATAGGCTTTTGAAGTGCTATCATTAATGGAACAGGCAAGCTGGCACATAGTTCAGTTCTTTGCAATTATAATGGTCCAGCAAGTTATTAAAAATAAATAAATCCACTTCTCTGGCTTTATATAAACTTGAAGGTTATCTGTAATTGTAGTAAAGAGTGTCTCATGGGCATGTCACGTGCCACTTTGACAAAGCATAAACTGAAATATGAGCATCTGCACTCTGTAAGTAGGACTAATAGATCGCCTTACAGGTACAGAAGTAGCCAATCTGAATAAATGACTAATTTATAGAATTGTAATTGAAAATATATGCATATATGTTTAGTGTAGTTTTCTTTGATTTCTATCTTTGTGGAAATAGAAATTGTTAAATAGCCTTCTTAGAGAAGGTAATACTCAGCTGTTAAGCTTGCAGCTAGCTTGATACTTCAAGCAGAATGTTTCTGTGTAGTTTTTCATACTGTCAGAAGTGGAAATTTATTGCAGTTTTCATAATGTCCTCTAAGCAAGTCTTAGCCTTGATGATGATGCTTAGGCATTGAGAGTAACATCCAAAACAAGTAACATTGTTCCAGTATATTATCAGAATGAAATACTTTTGTTGTGGTTATTTATATGTATGTGAATCTTATCCAGAAGTGGATTAGATACTTCTGAAGTACAAAAATTCAAATGGCAAACTCAACACAACTGTCTCAGGATTGAAGCAAGTAACAGAAATTTTGTATTAGTAGACTGTATGTGAATAGTTTCATGAAAAAACTGATATTACTAATGGCATTCAGTCCTTGGGTCAAATAATTTTGCTGTTTTTTTGCTTAAGGTGAAGGGAGCAGAAGGGAATTGCTACAAGAGTGCAAACCAGTGGGAGTAGCTGAATAAAGAATGCTTTCTCAGAGAATAAAAACCTAGGTAATTTAAAGACTACTAGTAATGTACATGAGGTTAGACATGTTTTAACAGATACCATGAATCATTCATCCCATTAGACAGGAGTAAGAGTGGTGTAGCTCTGGCACTTTAAATGAATTTGCATGTTTAGTTCTCAAGACTTTGTACACTACAAATTTAAGCATATATTTTAATTGCTTCCATGCAAAAGAGTTAACTTGAGGGCTTGCTTTAATACCACTGAGCTGTAGGTGTTCCTTTAAACAGTGACAGGTTCTCTCTTTTTTTTTTTTTAAAAAAAGAATTGATATAGTACTTTTTGTTTTGTACAGGGGAAGTTTCCCAGAGGAGTATTAGACTAGTGAAGTAGTAAAAAAAAAATAAATAAAAAAATAAAAGAAAAGAAAAGAAACTTGATTACTATTTTTATTGCAAATGAAGTGACTAAATACTTAACCAAATATGAATTAAACCAAACTTAACCAAAATGAACCAAATAAATATACCTGGTTAGCCTTTCTTTATGACAAAAGGGTTCCATATGATTGATTTATCAGTCATATATCAGAACTTTTGGAAAACGGATCTCCCTTTAGTGTGGTTGTTAGGACGTGATCGGTGTAAATAATGGTGTTACTCTCATTGAAAAAAGTTTCTGTAGCATTTTGGCAAAAAAAAAAAAAAAAAAAAAAAAAAAAAAAAAAAAAAAAACAAAAACAAAAGAACCCACCATCCTTAGATTGAAAACTTACAGCCAGCGATTCCTTTTTGTTCATACCTGTTGAGTATTGAAAAATGAAGTAGAGGGATCTAAATCGAATTTAAGATTGATAACCATACAGTTGTAGAGTCACTACCATACAGCTTGTAGTCTGTCAAGGTGATTCAATTATGGATGATTATACTTGAGTATAATTTGTTAATGTGTTCCTTGCAAAGGGGGAGTAATTCTAACAAAGCACTGATGATTTTATAGATTTTTACCAAGATGCTGTAAAAGGAAAGGGATTTTCTCTGAATCTTGTGTTATGTATAAAACATGGAATGTATTACATTACTGTGTGTTGGGAAATAAGTCTTTATAAAATATCATGGTATCTTAGTCTTTCAGATTATAGCAACTGTAATATTCCTTTTAAATTTTCTCTTTTTTAAAACTAGTAATGATCAAAGTTTGGATTAATATTAATTTTCTTTTGCGCTTGGTAGTTTTTAGAAATTAATCTTGAGAAGAGCCAGAGGTGAATCTTTGTCTTTGCCTTTTTGGTCAAGGCGCTCTTTTAAAAAGAACAGGTTCAGAGAGAGCAGTGGTAGCTGAGATTAGAGGCCAGCAGAGGCACAGAGCTATGGGCTATATTGCACACTCTTCGTTTTGTTTTGTTTTTGTCTGTCCCCCCTTCCACCTTCTGTCTCTTAATATGAACTGTTTGTAACTGAAAATTTTCTTTGCGAATAGAAATTGAAATTAGAGGAAGCCAAGCTTTCTCCGTCCGTGCTTGGAATGTTGGTGGTCTTTGCTTCAAAACCCACGTACAGGCAGTGTTGTTCAGTTCTCTAGTCTCAGCCTGCCTTTGTGCAGTTACCTACTTAAACATGAGGTGTAGTGACTTGTGAGTAAACTCTTCTTGGACATCTCTTTTTTTGGTATTTAACGATATAGAATATACAGTTCCTGAGGGTCATCCATCATGGAATTATAGAATGACTTGAGTTAGAAGAGACCTCAAGGATCATCAAGGTCCAGTCCCCCTTCTGTAAGCAGGACTGCCAACTGCTAGGGCCCCATCCATCCTGGCCTTGAACACCTCCATGGACAGGGCATCCACAGCCTTTCTAGCACCGCACCACCCTCTCAGTGAAAAACTTACCCCTCACATCTCATCTAAATCTCCCTTCTTTTAGTTTAAAACCATTCTCCCATGTCCTACCACTATTTACCCATGTATTTCCCTTCTGCTTATAATCTCCTTTAAATATTGAAAGCTGCAGTGAGGTTTTCATGCAGCCTTCTCTTCTCCAGACTGAACAAGCCAACTCCTTAAGCCCGTCTTCATAAGAGAGGTGTCCCAGCCCTCTCATTACCTTCATGGCCCTTCTCTGGATGCTCTCCAAAGCTTTCTTGTGCTGGCAGTGCAGACCTGGACACAATACTCGAGATGGGACCTCGCAGGGGCAGAGTAAAGATACAATTCCCTCCCCCTCCCTCCTGGCCAGTCCTCTTCTGATGCAGCCCTGTACACTGTTGGGCTTTTGGGCTGCAAGCACACTGCTAGCTCATCTAGTCATAGTTACAGGCTTAGGACTGGAATAATGATTTTTCTATATGATTGCTTTAACAAGTGGCTTTCTATCTTTGGTTTTGAGTTGTGCGTTTTCTCAGTTGAGTGGAGCATTTCCACATACAGTCATGGTAAGCTGTCTAAAGTCATGAGGCTCAGCTTTGAAAAGAGTGGGAAATCACTGCTATGGGTAGCATCTGTGAACTGCATTTTCTGCCCATGAATTTCATCCTCCAACATGGACTCCAAAACAGAGGCTCTGTTTTGTTTCCCAGGTCTTAGTTAGAGGCTGTGTATTTAATTGCAGTGAAACAGTCCCACTGCTCATGGTGGAGGATGAGGCAGCATCTACGTGGAGCCACATGAGGAACCCTAGTGATGAGCCTACGGCCTTCACCCAAGGAGATGTGTTCTTCCTGGCTTCTGTGCTTTGTGCAGGGTCTGATATTCTCCCCAGGGTGACAGTGACATTTCCCAAAGGAAACCTTTCAGCCACATGAGCCATCTGGAAAGAGCACAACCCAGCAAGCTTAGTACCGAGAACGTTGATGTTTTACCATTTATTCAGAGAAGTGCTGTACTTTGTCTCACTTTTATGCATGATAGACCCTTTTAAAGAAGCATTTTGTGTTTGTTTGTTGTTTTTTTTCTGTCAGGGGAGGACAAGGGGATGATTCCAGATAATTGAAAGGGTGAAGTAAAGAAATACATTCTGAATGTCATCTGAACATCAGCTTGGTCCTTGAAGTTTAAATGGGAAAAGATAGGATTCTTCTTCTCAGTTCCTTCCTGTAACCAGTGTGTTACAGAAGAAAGCATATGAGGCATGACATTTAGTAGTGATTTTTCTTGAGAGAGACCTTTAGGTTTTGAAGCTAAATAGTTTGTGCATGGTTTAACACAATATAAAAAAGTCCAATATCTGAAATGAGGCATAAAGCCTCATTTTGTCTTCATCTTCACTATGTGCATTTCAACACAACCTTCATAATGATATTTTGAACTTCTGTTGCCCATACAATCAAAATATTTCACAATACTTTGGAAACATTAAAGGACAATCATTGGTTTTAAAATCACACTTCCATTTTTTACCTACTGTTATTTGCAGTAACCCAGAAAATAAGTACTGGGTAAAGAAAGCAGCAACCTGTTTTGTGTATTTCCTATCAGTACCTTACACAATTGGTTTTACTGAGTTCTTGTTCCAATGAGCATAATTGAGATGGCACAAAATGAATCAAGGCTGAGGGAGAATTAGATGAAAAAGAGTTATAAGTGGATATATGGATGCATGCAGTATGTGAAGCATCTTTACAAAAAGAGAAAGAAAGAAAGAAAGAAGATAAATATTGAGTCTTTAACGTGTATTTTCTCCATAAGGTAAGAAGTTACTGCTGAATCTGTCTTGAAGATGAGGAATGAGGGAGGAAAATTAAGTCCAGAGCTTGTAATTGACGTACTAGAGATAATACAACTGAATCATGGATTGAGGAAGACATGGAAGTTAATCTCGTAACTGACTTCAAGGCTTTTGATTTACCATCAGTAGCAGAGAAAGCACTGTAAGCGCAATTGTGTCTGTGATTACAGTTGCAGCATAATTAAATTCACTGGGTATTTCTCAGAGTATTATGATTTTGACTTGACTGGATCTTTTTTTTGAAGCTTGAGGTGCAAAACATGTTTCTGTTTTCGAGTATTTGTTCTGTATGCATTTTATATCTCATAGTTTTCAAACTGACTGCTTTTAATTTTTTGTTCTTCGTTTTGTGTTTTATAGTGAGGTTTCAAAGCTGTGATGAAAACAGGAAAATACGCTTTGGAAGCAGTGATCCAGAAGATTTTAGAGTAGGTGAAGATGGTGTGGTATATGCAGAGAGAAGCTTTCAACTTTCAGCAGAGCCCACAGAGTTTGTAGTGTCTGCTCAAGACAAGGAAACTCAGGAAGAATGGCAAATGAAGGTGAAGCTAACCCCTGAACCAGCATTCATAGAGGCCTCAGAAAAGGTAAAACAATAAATATAAATGCTGTATGTATGAGTGTCTCTCTGGAAACAGGCTTAAAAATAGGGCTTTGATTTTGGCTGTCATGCATCTCTCCATGTGGTATTTTACTAATGGGCAAGTACTGCCTGAATAATTGTAAATCTGGAGCCTTAGAAAGAGCTTCTTTATTGCTATTCTGTAGCTTTACTAAGGCATGGAAAAGGCATGTCTGTTTAAGTATGTAGGATTCATTTATGTTTAAGCTTTTTGTTTGTATAGTTTGCGATTTATACCTGAATTTAAGTCGGACATGGTCATTTCTTTATTTTAAATTACTTGAAAGCATTGCAGTATTTATTCAAGCAGTTAAATATAACCACAAAATAAACAAATCTGTGCTAGTATGCATCAGTCAAGTTTATTAGATGGGAGCTGTAGTTTTGCAGCAGTAGTAGGAAAGCATTTCTGGCAGGGAATATTGGCTTTGTCTTGTCCCTTCATAATCAAATTGGAGCCTGTAAATTATTCATGATGCCAACTCTACTTGGTAAGGAAGATAGTCTCCCTCTGCTGGAAGCTGCCATAGGATAAATCATGTACTGTACTGTAACAGAAATCACACCTAGCAATATATAAATAGCAAAATATATGTACTTTAGGGAATCAGTATTAGGTCTACTCTGTTTGCCTGCATTATTACTTGCTACCTGATGTTTCTTCTTTTACAAGCTGATTAATTTACGAATAAGGAACAAAATTTATTCCTGGATTAATATACCCGTTACGGATATGCATTAAAGATTTAAGCATAATTTCAAAATAGATTGTGTGATTATGCAAGATATTTGTGCTGAGAGCACTTTGGAAATCAAAGCTCTGTAAGTGTCAGGTTTTTTTTTGTCTGTTTGTGGATTGCTTTTAAACCTTTTAAGGCACGTTTTTTTAAAACAAGGAAGTATTGTTTTGTCTATGAAAGTCTGTAAAAGGGCATATGCTTAGATATGCAACAGCATGTCCTGTTCCTTCCACAGATGCAGTTCAGGCATCCCTAACATTGGTAGAATATAGAGTAGTGGAATCTGGCCTTCAGTTGAGCATCTGTTTTTAGTCTGTGACACATTTGATTAGATTAATGACTAAGGGAAGGGATGGAGAGAGATTTTTCTCTTAAAAGATTTTGAAAATGTTTTTGTCTTACGGTCTCCACCCTTAACCAAGCTAGCATGGATATGTGTATGCTGGCGTCCAAAGACTAAAATTACTGCAGCTACAGTAGGGAATAGGAAAAGAATGTTGACACCCAGCAGAGATTAATGCCCAGCGTGTAAAGTGGGTCATCTACAGCATCCATCATGGCTGACATAGGTTTAAAATAATTACAGCATTAATTCGATGGGATTTAATAGGGTCATAAATATTTGAGACATTCCTTACCAGTGTGTATTAAACTTCTCTTGGAACTCAAATTATATTTTAGAACACCCAGATCTAAATTTAATGTACAGTAACACATTACCTGGACTGAAGTTCCAGCTAATGAGAAATACATAAAGGCATACTATTAAATTCTGCAAAATATTAACTACTTTCCTGAAAGTGAAGGATAGTTTACACAGTAGCGCTGTGTTTTAAATGACTTATAATTTCATTTCTCCTCTGACATGAATAAGGAGGAAAGAAAAGGAGTTCTCTCATACAGTTGTAAATAACATTTGGCTATTTTCGTACTCATCTGCTAATGCAAATAACACAGTGAAGAGACAGCCTTTCAGTCAATTATGTAATTCTATCCAAAGTATTTTATAATGTCTCCTAACACATACTTAATTTTATCATGTACCTGGGAAAGGACCAAAAGAAAATTGAAGACATCATATTTCCATGGCAACAATATAAGCACGGCAGCCATCTGAAGAGACAGAAGAGAGACTGGGTTATCCCTCCAATCAACCTACCAGAAAATTCCAGAGGACCTTTTCCTCAAGAATTAGTTAGGGTAAGGAAGTTAATAGACATGTGATTTCAGTGTCCCTGGAAGTATTCTTGGAGAGACTTCATTTGTATGATGTTTTGTTTGTAGTCCAAATCTTTATTGAAGTCTTTTCGGCTTATTGCTATTTATGTATGTATTTATTTATTTATTAAGTTGTCCCCATGCTCCTGTAGTGGCAGAAGATGATTTTGTTTCTGGTGATAAGTACTGTGACAACTTCTTCCATGTTAAGGAGGGTCTCTGCAGGTTCAGAATGTTGCAGTTAACCTACGCAGGAGTTTGCCACTGGGAGATGTACAGGAGTTCAGGAGGAGGAGTGTACCAGGAGGCAGGAGGAAAAGAGATGTTGTAGGGAGTGGGATGCTGGCTCCTCCACAGGACTCTGCAGCACAGTGCTGAAAGTCCAGCACAGGGGACCTTCCATCCACTGTCATGACTGTTACAAGAAGTAATTAGGGATAGTTTTATGTTCCTGGAATTATATTGATCAACGTCATCACAAGTGAAAGAATGTGATTGAAAACATCAGTCTTTATACTAACTGTCTCAGCAGCAGTTACATCTGTTGATTGTTTGTAGCTAATGTAAACACTATTTTTTTTTTGACACATAGATTAGGTCTGATCGTGATAAAAGCCTTTCGCTACGGTACAGTGTGACTGGCCCAGGAGCTGACCAACCTCCAACAGGAATCTTCATCATCAACCCCATCTCAGGACAGCTGTCTGTGACAAAGCCTTTAGATCGGGAGCAGATTGCTTCTTTTCATGTAAGAGTTTAATTTACCATAAATCAGATTATCAAATTGAAGATTAACATCTGCTTCAAACATGACTTGAGCAGCCGGCATTTAGTTTTCTATGAGATATGATTTGAAGAGTCTGTAGCAGATTTATATTTATTGTACTTACTGAGGCTAACTCTTACTATGCCTAAGCAGCTTAAATGCATTAACAGACATAAACAGTGATTAAATGTATTTATATAAAGTAATTTTAAAAGATTGAAATATGGATACTGTAGTTTATATTTCAAATGCAGGCCATTGATCACAGTCTCCTCTATTGTATATTAAGTTTACTTTTAATTCAGCAACTTAAATTAGGACAAGACTGCTATTAGAATTGCAGCAGCTGTGATTTGAGAAATGGATGGGAAGAATAACCTACCAATTTTCATTTTCAGGGCAAATCTAAGCATTTTAATGGAATTGTAAATCAGTCTGCCAGCTTATGAAAATGATATTCTTTGCTCTAAAGAAATTGACAGAGTAGACCATTGGTTCCAGTTTTAGTCAAAAAGAAAGCTTTGAAGGAAGAGGGGAGACCAAACTTTGGCCTAGAATTGTCTCTGCTGATGAAAGACACAGATGACATTTTTACGACACTCACTCACCTCTTAGAGAGACCTTCCATTATTTCATTGATTAAAGCACTCCTTGTCTGGCTCTTTTGGAATCTATTTGAGTGCTACTCACAGCACGTGGCATTTGTGTGTGGGACCTGTCTCTTGCAAGGTCAAATGGTTCCAGCATCTATGAGATTTTACTGAAAATTTGTCAATTTTACATTTACTGACATAGGAATTTACATATATATGAGCCATTTCCAGAGTAGTGAGTTAATCATGGCTACTTGCTCTTTTCTAGTAGGTTTGCAGCCAGTAGATACATAATGGGCTTTAACAGGGTGGTATTTTTTTGCCTAACAATTGCCAGGTTATGGCCTAGATACATAGATTTATATTTTCAAAAAGTACCGTGTTCCTTTTTTTTTTTTTTTTTTTTTTTTTTTTTTTTTTTTTTTTTTTCTGTTCAATTTAAGATTATTTAGGTAAGCTCAACTGTCAAATGTAGTTACTCTGCCCCTTTTGACAACTGGGACATTAAATACAACTGTTTCAGTTTCAAAGTTACTTGGTTTGAAAACTTCAGCTTAATTTTAGCCTAGCATTTTGTTGTGTTTCCTGGCAGTGATTTATCGCAAACTTTGCCTTGGTTACCTTTATCAGGTAACTCAAATATATTCTCTACGCTTCTTCTATGAATTCATGTCTATTCAATATCCATAATATCAGCTAAGAGTTTTTGAAAGTGATGCCAGCATTTATTCCCTTTGAATTGTTAATGAAGTCTATCTTTTTAAATTTTTCATCTCTTTAATATAAATATGCATGCTTTTATAGGCTGGTTTCTAATGATCATTATTAAAAAGAGAATTACATCTGACAGCTGGCACTGGTATTAATCAAAACTATATGATTCAAAAGCATTTTCAACAAATCAAAGTAGTATATAACTTAAAATAGTTTAGATTCCAGTTAGCAAACTGAAAACTTAGATGATCAGTATGGGGGAGCAGTGGAAGCTGACGAACTACACTGAGCTAAATATGTCTGGCCTGAATCTTTGTGTCACCTTTATTAGTATCTATTTGTGTCTCTGTGTTTTACAAATTCTAATATTTTATGATGATCTTTGTAGCTGAGAGCACATGCAGTGGATGTAAATGGAAACCAGGTGGAAAATCCTATTGACATTGTGATTAATGTCATTGATATGAATGATAATAGACCTGAGTTCTTGCATCAGGTTTGGAATGGGACAGTCCCTGAAGGTTCAAAACCCGGTAAGATTTGGGCTTTCTGAGTCGGAAGAGGAGTGGGGGTGGAAGTTACATTTTCATTTTGAAAAGATGATGAAGAGTGTATCTTCAGACCTTCTAACACTGTCAGAGGTGTCATATAAATGTAATGACTAAAATTTCAGATACTGTCTTAGTCTTTCACCTCATTTTTTGAATCTTTTTAGCATGTCAAAGAAGGGAAACTGTTATGTATATGTACTAAAACAGAAGGATTTAAGATTACTTTTAGGTTCCTGTTTTTGAAAATCCTATTTATAATGTTACAGTTCTTCCAGTTTTGTTCATAATAGCAATTGCCATTCATTTGCTTGACAACTGAGGGTATAAGAGACGTCTTACACACCAGCAGATTCAGTTCCAGCTCTGATTCTCGGAAGCTTGGAAACTGGGATTTGAAATCAAACACTTGCATTTGAATTGAGAATTGAGAAAACTCTTAAATGTTGTTCACATCTCATTAAAATTCTAATCAGCTTGTGTTTACATTTGCACTATGGCTGAAATGGCTTCCTTGAATAGTCGGGAGTGCAAAATGAAATTTTAGAAGGGCTAGCAAAAGAAATGTATTTTCTCACTTTGCAGTGTTGACTTGGCATTTGAGATGGAAAGGGCACGCATCTCAAAAACCTTTGGAAAAGTATAATTTACATTCATTTTCAGTCACTATTGTTATGTGCACCAATTGTGAAAATGAAGTGTATTTTTTTTGGCCCAATTAATAATATTTTTATCTAAACATTGGGAAACTATGTTGTTACATAAATGTTATTTATGGCAGAATTTTAGGATTTCACTGTTTATGGAGCTTCTTGAGTTCTAAGCAGACCTGATGTTTTATAAACAAAAAGTATTTTTATCTCCTGTTATGTATTTTAATTACTCTGTTGGTGGATCCTGGGTTTAATCAGTTTGTTTTAAGTAAGGGAAGGAATGTGTGGAGTTTACCAAAAGCAATATATACTTTGACCATTGCTTGTAAGTGATCTTGGGTAATCTGAGTAAACTGTTTATATAACATCAATTATTTATCCTGCTGCTAGGAACCTATGTGATGACGGTTACTGCCATCGATGCTGATGATCCCAATGCACAGAATGGGATGCTGAGATACAGAATCTTGTCACAGGCACCAAGCAGTCCGTCTCCCAACATGTTTACAATCAACAATGAGACTGGTGATATTATTACCGTAGCAGCTGGGCTTGACAGAGAGGTACGGCAGATCTTAATTCTGTAGACTGGGTTGTGTTGAGTGTTGTGAAAATGCACTGTTTTGGTGAGTAACTGCAAATACTTCACCCCCTTTCCCACTCTTTCTCCTTTTTGTCACCCTATTGACAGTGATCGTTATTCTAAGCCCGTAGCGTACAAAGCTAAAAAAGAGAAAATGATCGCATGAGTGGAAATTAACCTCAGACAATTTGTATGTACTTTAAAGGAATGGGTACGTTCTAAATGAAGGTGATGCAGACAGGGCTTCAGGTTCTCAACCTAGGTGCTGAAATGGAAGACTTTCCTCAGCTCCAGCTCTCTCCTCTTGCTGAGTTCTGTAAGCAAAGAATAGATGGAAAATAGAATTGGCTGTGTGTTTTATTAATCTTGGAAGCTGAGGAGCAGAGCTTCTATCCTCCTTTCCTCTTCTTCCTAGCTTTTCGCGGATAGGTGGTAAATATTTTAAGTCTTCTAGATGCTGTGTTGATAACTTGCAGTAATGCCCTGATCTGAACTTTGCTGATTAAAATAAACCAGGAAAGGTACAACTGATTATGAAATTTGAAATGTACGTGTCTCTAAGAAATAAAAAAGTTTGTTGTGGAAACTGTATAGAGAAAGGTAGGTCTTAAAAGTCTGGTCACACATTTGAAAAGTTAAGAAAAAAATTTTAACTGTCAGTAGCTACTTGCCACGTGTGGGACTAATGCCGTTCTGTCCAGACAGTTCTTCACTGAACCCTTCACTGGAGAGGGAAGGTGCCAAGTCCTTCGCTCTGGTTTTGCAAGCTGTGAGTTGAGGGTGAAAATATTTCCCTCCTAACTTCAGATGTGTTACGTGGGCTGACTACATTTTTGAACCACCTTAAACTTCAAAAAAGATGACTATTATTTCGTAAAGAAACTACAAAATCTGAACAAATTATAATAGAGCACATCTTATTCTCAGTTTTGTTTTTTTTACAACCTCATTTTAGCATATTGAATCTGAAATACTTTTTTAACTGAATGTGAAGTTCAGCTGTTAGCTGTTTGCTTATACTAATTTAAAATGGAGAGCAAAAGGGTGCTCTTGATTGGCTGTTAATATTTTACTGCAGTTGGCAGTTTGAAAGTAGCTATCAGAAGCTTTGAAAAGCTAAACATACAGACAGATATTGTGGGTAATTTATTTCAAGTTTTATTAATAGTTCTGTTAAAGTTGTTTTTTATGAGACTGGAGTTAATGAAAGGAAAACCCTGAGCTTTATAGTATTATTCTGTTAAAAGAATGATGGGTGACTTTGCTCTTGTTTTTAAAATCCCCTGGTCATCTTTGACAGGTAAACTTAAGAACACAGTGATAACTCAGAGTTTTATTACTTAGTGACTAGCTTTACTGTGATTTAACTCAGGAGAAACAAGCTGTCTTGGTAGCTTAGATGCTCATATAAACATTGGAAGAAGACTTGTCATTTGCCATCAGTTTTCCCAATGGAACACTGTACTGATACCCAAATGCATATTTATAAACATTTATTGCGCATGTTGAATATTAATGATTAACTTTAAAGCATTCAAATATTAAATTAGGCTAATATGAGATAAATTGGTTTCCTTCCCAAGCTATTGCTTTGCTTCCTTCATTTCCTGGGTTTCATGAGAGTCAATTTAATTAAAACAACCAGGATTCTCAGAAGCCAGATCTGAATCGAGCAGGGCTTCTGACAGTGCTCTGGGGAATGCCGTGTTGTACTCGGACTTCACTACAGAGGTGGCATCCATGAGCCCCTTCTGGGCTACCAAAGTCTTTTCTTTTCTCTGAGACTTGTCACCCTTTGTGAAATTCTAATTGGGCTGACTAAATACTAGGTACAATTTTAAACTCTTAAGTTATGTGACACATTATTTATATGAGTGTGTGGAAGGCATAAAAAAAAAAAAAAGTGGTCCCTCTGATGGCATTCCAAATAGAATAGTTCAGTTGAAAAGGACCTTGAAAGATCACGTCGTCCAACTGTCTGAATACTCCAGGGCTAATGGAAAGTTGCAGCATTTTAACTTAGAATCATCTGCTGGTATTTTAGGTTAAATACGCACAGTGCATTGTACACATAAATGTGCACAGGAAGGGAGAACTGCTTAAGTACTCAGCTAAAGGGAGGAGGTATCTTTCACTTGTATCCCAGAAGATGCTTTTTTATGAGCTCCAGCTGTTCTCATTTCTTCCACTATTGCTGTGGAAGAATCCACTTTAGCATTAAAACATCTGCCTTGCTGCTGGAAGTACAGAAGTCATGCAGGATACTTAAATTTACACAGAGGCATTCCTGTCTCACGTGAGGTTAATTCAGTGAAGTGCTCTTTTTTATTTGGCCTGTGTTGAAGTGGAAAGATTTGACCTGGTGAGGTCTGTGTTCTTTCTTGAAGCTGCCGGTTCGTTTTGAGATGTGTTGCTGCCGAGTTTCTGCACAGGCTGCTGACACATGCTCAACGGCAGACTCCTGGCTGCTGCTCAACTCTCAGTAAAAGGAGGAGAGCAACCTCCCTATTTCCCCTGTGTTCGTAGAAGTTGTGTGCAAGCTGATTTTCCTGGAATTTCGTTCCTCAGCAGTGGATGGGGGTGCTGGATCGTTCCTCAGCAGTGGATGGGGGTGCTGGAAAGGGGTGGGAGAAGGGCAGACAAGAGAAGAACTGAGATAACTGCTGACTTTTGGGCCATTTTGAGGAGAATTTCCCATACGCTTCTTCTGTTGGAATTAAATAAGAAGATTGTGTGAAAGTTGAGTCTCCGTGTAATAATAATGGAGTTTCCTTAATGAAATTTGCTGCTTGGGATCAATGTGCTAAGACCCAGATGAATCAGAAGCACCTGCTGTTTCAATAACTCAGAGTCATCTGGCTACAAGATCTGCTTCAATACTGCTCTAGATTTTATTGCTTCACAATAAGTAAAGTATATTTTTTCCTGGATGAAAGCACTAATAGTATTTCTTTGATTCCCTTCTGGCTGTTTCTTGTGTTGGTGTCGTGAATGAAACCTTTAGAATGTTTATTTAAGACTTATGAAGGTCACTTTGCAAGTATATTTTCCAAAGCAGAATACATATACACATGTGTGTGTTATTGAATGTATATATTACAGCCCTCTATAAATAAGATTAGTGTTGTTTTTGTTTGAAAAAGACCCACAGGATGCTTATACAATAATATACAGTGTCTTGTAGGAGATCCTTTGTGAAAGAGGGCATGAGCATAAATTATCTTCAATGTCAGATAGAGATGAATACATTTGTTTTAAAACATCTTATTCAGTAGCTTGTATTTGCAGAATAGAAGTGTGCATATCCATCGCATCTCTGATTTCTAGCAGTGTCTGGCAAAAAAAAAAAATAAGTCAAATATCATCAATGTCGTTGTCCTTACTCATTTCTGTGTCAATAATTCTATTTCCTAAGCTATTTACACGAGAAATAATCTGTCTTGACGCTCAGTTTTAAGTAATGGGAGAAATTATGTTACCAAGTGGCAAATTCTGCTTTTTTTAAAGTATTTTTATTTTGCTAGGAGGATTTTTGCTGTGTTGGGAAACTATTCATGAAATTGATGTTTCAAAGTAACAGCAACTTCTTATGTTCGAGTTTTCTTTTTGAAAGAGCTGACTTTATGATGATGGCACCTAGTTCTCTCTCTGAACTAAATTTGTAACTGAAAAACAATGAAGCATACACGGTATTTTCATTTCATGGTAGAAACTATGGGTGAGTTAAAAGCAACTTCCGAGCAGCTCTGTGTCAAGAGTTTCTAATTTTATTTCTTTCTTCTTATTTTTAACTACAACCGTGTCAGCTGCGTGTTACGAAGCCAACCAGTTGGAGGCCAGCTCCCAGCAGGGCAGTTCTTTTTCACAGAAAGGAGGCTGTGCTCGGGTACGCTGGCCTCCCTCCAGGCCTGCTGGAGAGCGTGTCTCCCTGGCTCACATTGCCCAAGTAACACCGTGCGAGGGAGGAGGCGGCGGCCATCTTCTCCAGGCTGTTTAACATTTGTGGAAGTAGTTCACTGGACAGCTGCCTCCCCCTTCTTCCCACTGCCCCCACTGGTCTCAGTTAGCCCTGACGCTGTTAGTTTCCATAGCGATCGCAAGAAGTTGCAACTGCCCTTGTATACTTAGGCCTGGCTGAGACAAATCCTTGCCCGTTTTGCTGTCTTGGCCAACGAATGTACCTTGGCTCAGCCCTCTCAGATGCTTTTGAGGACTTAACTGTGTTCTAGTGTATACTATACACTGTCGTTTCTTTTCATTTTTTTTTTTTTTTCTCCTCATTTAAAAAACCTTTCTAAAGCTGTGATAATAGCATTAACTGCCTGAAGTATTTTCGATTTTGAAAATAGGAAGTAGGCAATCTGTGGTTATCTCAGTGGTATTTGAAAAGTCAAACAGTGGTTCAGCAGAGTTGAATGTAACCTGGTGCATTATTTCTATGGCACAAACTTTACTTCTGTCATTTCAAATGATGCTAACTAGAATAAACAGTATGATGAGCTCACTGCTTAGCGACATGTAATTTTGGAAACACCTGCTGTCCTACAGTAATGTTAGTTTTGTCTAAAACTTATGTTGATGTCATTTTGTGTTTCAGAAAGTACAACAGTATACATTAATAATTCAGGCTACGGACATGGAAGGAAACCCAACATATGGTCTTTCAAACACAGCAACTGCTGTCATCACCGTGACAGATGTCAATGACAATCCTCCAGAGTTCACTGCTATGACTGTAAGTACAGGGTTGGACTAATGGAAGGATGTGCATATTTATAACTATTCCCCACTTTTCTCATCATGCTCACAGATGGTAAATATTTATTACTTACTGAATAGCTTATTGGCAGGTAGGACTTAAGCACATGCAGAATATAATATATGCCTTAAATATGGAATTCTGCTTAAGCCCAAAGCAAGTGTTGATCAGGGAATGAAACTGTCAGTTTTCTGGGTGGCCTTAGGTGAGCTTTGTTAGATATGTGATCAGGGATCTGGTGACGTGAGAGACACTCTACCACCAAGTGAAGTGGATGCCAGCCTGTGGAGTAAAGTACAGCTCTTCCTTGCTTCTGCCAGTATGGTGAAAGTATTTGTTCTTTTTGCAGTTCTATGGTGAAGTACCGGAAAACAGAGTGGATGTCATAGTAGCAAACCTAACAGTAACAGATAAAGATCAGCCACACACGCCTGCATGGAATGCGAGGTACCAAATGACTGGGGGAGACCCGACGGGTCAATTTACTATCCTGACCGATCCAAATAGCAATGATGGGTTGGTGACTGTTGTCAAGGTAAGAGATGCCTGAAATTCAGTGAATTAAAGAGAGATGGAATAAGTGGGGGACCACTGAGAATAAATGTGAACTCCTGAGGCCAGCACAAGTCTTGAAAGTAAAATGAATGTGCACTGTCTGTGTTGTGGAAGTAAGCCATTCATCTTCTGGAATGTTTCCTTGCTTACGCTATAAGTAGTATTCTAAGCGATCAATTTTAAAAAGCAGGTAAGATTGTTGAAAATGGCAGATTTTGAAGCTTTATTTACCAAAATACAGGAATTAGTCTGGGAAAAAGTGTTTGCTTAGCATTCGTTGCTAGTCTCATGGAACAGCTTCCTACCTCCTGGCATCCATAGGTAGTCATGCTTGTTGTCTGCTGGTATTATGTCAACATGTTCCCATTAAGGAACAGATACAAATTAAACAGTCAAGTCACAATCAGAGAGGAAAAAGCGATAGGTAGGAGGCTACTTCTACAAGAGACTTTTAAAGTCTGGCTATTTTTAAAACCTCATTTAAATACCTTTTATGGAATAACTTGTCTATCTTCATTCCATAGCCACCACTGCTCTGTGTTGAGGGTTGACTTACTTAGAGTAATAATAACAGTGTGATTCTATAATTAAGCCTGCCAAACAGTAGTCACCTTTCCTCATGACTCTCTGATAAGCGTAACATCTCTGAGCTGGCCTTTTCTGCTTTTGGCCCATCCACTTATGAAGTCAAATATAAGATGCCAGTGTTCCCATTTGGAAATTAAAACATTCATTTTCTTTTCCAATTCTTTTTTCTTTTCTAATCATCTCAGTATCAAGGTGAGATAAAGATAATCACTCTAGCGGTATTTAACTTCACACTAGGGTGGTATTCTTTTTCTTCTCAGAACTCTCTCTGTTCTATAACCGCACTTCCTCAGTGGTAACAATTGTTATATTACAGTCTTCCAGCAAGAGTTACATGTCTGTGCTTTGTAATTAGACACATGCGTTTCTTTCTGAGATCTAGGAATAGCATAAAACTAGAAACCTCTGGAAAAGTGAATCTGAAAAATTACTTAAACTAAAGTTACAAAAGGGAAGCAACCCTGAGCATCCAAGTCTCTAATGTGTTTGACATAGCTTCGCTTACTGAGAGTTTGTTAAAAATAAATTTTTATCCCCTCTATTGCCGATGTGCCTCAGTGCTTTGCCATGTCTGACCTGGTTTAGCAACAAAATAGCAGCATGTGGGAGCTTCATTTGGAAAAAGAACTTGTTCCTACAAATGGAAGGGAATGATGGGTCTATTCAGAAGGGGGTCAGATGTATCATCTGAAATCAGGGGCTCTTAAACAGCATAGAAAAATCAGCTTAAGGTGGTGAATTGCAGTTCTGTAATCTGACCAGCAGCACTTCTTTAAGCACCCAGACACAGGGTTGTTTGCAGTACAATGAATTGATCTGTCAACTTGTAATGAAGATTGGGTTGTTTCTTGGTTGACTTCATGCTGTCACCTGCCAGTTGCTTCAGTAAGTCTAGAGTTAGTGCAGGCAGGTCTTAAGAAATGCCTCAGTCATCTGCAGCACAACAAAGAAACGTGAGCTTCAAACTGTCTCCACTCTTCCTTAAACTGGACTCCCAGCTCAGTGAGGAAGTCCCCAGACTGTAGGGTATCTGAACTCCGAAAATGGGAGCAGTAGGGATACCAGCAGTGGGGTTCGCTGGGATTACAGAGTCTTATAGTAAAATATGAGGACATGGGAGTCCATGGTCTCGAGGGCTAGATATGGTTGTGATCTTGTTTATAGGATGCCTGCCTTTCTGTGTTATAATGAATAAAGTCTCTCCACTGGAGAGCTCCTCTCAGGGCACATCTGCTTAAATGAGTGCCTGTCACAAAGCTGAGAGTCCCCATGTCATCTTCTGATGAAACTATTTGTTTCTTCTGTTGTAAGTAATGGCAGTACTCAAGCAAGTTAAATCCAAGAAATGCCAAGGTTTCAAGTTGTTCTAACCTTACAAGTGCTATTGCTGATGAGCAAAACCCCAACCCAGCTGTGTGTTGAGGTATTACGTAGATTGTATTCCTTTTCAGCTCTTTCCTCATTTATCAGAAAACCACTAGAAGTATTGCTGAAAATGTGCTTTAAAGTAAAAATGTTTTTCATGTCCAACACTACTGTGAGTAAATGTTAACATTTTCCACCCTTTACATTCCCCAGCCCATTGACTTTGAGACCAACAGGATGTTTGTACTTACCGTAGCTGCGGAAAATCAAGTGCCTTTGGCTAAGGGGATTCAGCATCCTCCTCAGTCAACAGCAACAGTGTCCATTACAGTCATTGATGTGAATGAGAGTCCATATTTTGTTCCAAACCCCAAGCTTGTACGTCAAGAAGAAGGGCTACTTGCTGGTAGCATGTTGACAACTTTCACTGCACGGGACCCAGATCGTTACATGCAGCAAACCTCTCTAAGGTCAGTAAAAACATTTTACAGTTAACAATTACAACACAATATGTATTTTTAGAGCATGTGAGGAGCTTAGAGACTGTGAAGTGATTCTATTTACTACAACATGGAGCTACAGCAGTACCTTCTGTAGATCTTTAACAGTACTGTCTAAATGGATTTTTGGCCTTGAAAATAAAAATAGCTGACCTGTTCATAGGTCTGTGTAAGTAAGGTCAAATTCTAATGCTAGGTCCTACTTCATCAAGGTACAGTAAAGTTTTGCACCTGTCTTAAAGTACACTTGGTATCCCAGTGATTTCAGTCAGAACAGTCACATGCTTGTATGAACTAAGGCTTTTGCAATTTAAATTAACTAGCAATTTTGATACTGTATCAAAACCACATTAGATTGTGGACCAAATCTTAAGTTTTCTTCTCAGCTGTTCACCAACAATTTGCAGTATTGTTGTTGTCTATCTGTACACTCTTGTGCTGATAGCTATGATTGTAATTTCTTCTCGAGTCACCTAATGTCTAAAAGGTGATCTAAATTAGAAAACTGGCGAGTATAAAGCAAAATCATGGAAATATGAAGCATGCTTGCACATGCCTCATTCAGAAAGTGGTCACTGGCTACAAAACTCAGGCAGATTGATTAGCCTTGGGTCAGGGCTCACTTTCCTAGTCTATCCAACAGCTTTTTAGTAGTGTAGAGGAAACTCCAATATATAGATTTTTAACCAGCTAAGATAGTTTTCTCTTTATTAATTGCAAAGAACAAATTTGATAGATTGAGGGATGGTTTTGAAAGATACTTTCTTTCAAAAGAACGTGAGAAATGTTCATTAAAACCAGTTCCTCTTTAGAGAATGAAGTTTTAAGTGATACTGAAAGTATGAGAATAATTTACTGCTGTTAACAGCTCTTTGTAGATTGTTAATTCTCTCCATCTTTTCTACTTTAAAAGCGTGGTAACGTAAAAATTAGTATCGTTAACTGTTTTTATAGACCAAGCAAGAGGGATCCTTAGTGAAGTATCTTGAGTCTGAAGGTACATGTTACATAATTTATGGTAATTGTGTGGTTTACTCAAGTAATGTGGTAACTTGCATGGCAGGGCACGTAAGAACGGTCCTGTGTTGAAATTCTTGAATGTCTTCACGAATTTTAGTGACAAAGCTTAACAAATGGAAATCTTGTGAAATGTTGACTCCAAATTTTAAAAAGGTGCTCAGAATGCAAATTCAAGTATCTGTGTTATCTTTATTGTCGGTATTTATGTTTGAAAATAAATAACACATGTTAAAACATACAGGTACTCGAAACTTTCGGATCCTGCAAATTGGCTGAAAATTGACCCTGTTAATGGACAAATAACAACCACAGCTGTTTTGGACAGAGAATCAATATATGTGCAAAACAATATGTATAATGCAACTTTTCTTGCCTCTGATAATGGTATGTATCAACACTGTAAATTTTTTCAAAAGGCTTTCATTTATGTGATTGGCATTCTATTTTACTGGTGCAGAAAACAGAGTATGCTTAGAATATATCCATTCAGAAACCTGTATTAGTATCAGGCTTCATATTGTTTCCAGCTACTCGTGAAGTAGCTGAAAAATAAGTCAGCAAGTTCAGACAAAGGCACTGGTTTTGTTATATCAGTCAAACTTATGGAAAAGTGAAAAAGTCTGCGCTAGACTGCTCTAGGCTGAGTTGGATTCATAGCCAGAGTGGTTGATGATTTTGTGGGGAGTAACTTGTTGAAGGGGGTCGTGGATTGTATTTTTCCATATTCTGACTGCAGTAGTGCAAAGGGAAAAGTGTTTTTCTTCTTTGGCAGTTTTTAATGAAGATCTCTGCTCAGAAATTAGCCCTATGAGACTGGCTAAAATGTTGTGCTGTTTATAGTCAGTATCAAAAAGATGGACAGGTGTATTTAGTAGTATTCTCACATTAGAGGGGAAAGCTGAGGCTATTTACTTTGGAGAGAAGTCAAATGGTGAAATTATGCAAACTGGTTCAGTATAACAAAGCTAGGTCAGCTATTTCTATCCTTTTGGCCCTGTTCTGGAGTGTAAAATTAAATGGAATTGGAAGGAGATTTTATGGGGTATAGCAGGAGGAATGGGAACTATTGCTAATTATGCTGAGAAATTCAGTGCTGCATGTTCTCATAAATGTGTAACTTTAGCAAGGTTTAAAGAAGCATCACACGTTCAGTGTAGATAACAAAAATGTCTAGAAGTATAAATCCACATGCTAGAAGTATTAGAAAGAATTTAAATATAATGCATGTGATGAAGGATAATATTAAGTCTTCCAAGATAGTAAAGAATTTCTTCAGCAAATTCTGCGTGTTTTTCTCTAAAGCATTTGATGTGGACTTTCTCTGAAAAAAGGAACCTAACTAATTTGTTCAAGTACAGTGTTGGAGTCCCCCTCATCAGTGAATCTGGAGTTACGGTGAGTTTTGCTGGATAAGGAAGTTCTTCCAAGGGCAGACAACATGATTATTTGTGTGTTTGCAGGAGCACTTGACAGCTTTAAACTAGCTTGGTAAAGACAGAACACCAATAGGTACATGGTAATCGAAAAGTGTTGTTACTATTCCATTTGAAGTAATTTTGTAACTGTAAACAGGCTCGATACCTGGTTCTTTTTCCTTTTTTCCCAAAGGAATTCCTCCCATGAGTGGAACTGGCACACTTCAGATATACTTACTGGACATCAATGATAATGCTCCCCAAGTGAACCCAAAAGAAGCCACCACCTGTGAAACGCTGCAGCCTAATGCTATTAACATCACTGCTGTAGACCCTGACATTGATCCAAATGCTGGCCCATTTGCCTTTGAGCTGCCTGATTCACCTCCTAGTATTAAGAGGAATTGGACCATTGTTCGAATTAGTGGTAATTAACATTACAGAAATCTTAACTGTGTTAAAGGAAATACTGTGTATTCTTTTCTGTATTGTACTTTGGTGTTATCTCATACGTTGATCTGGTTGACATGAATGAGAAAGAACCTTGGCACAAGTTCCCCAAAGAAAAAGTAAGTTTTAAGGAAGTCTGTTATCCTGAATGCCATGCACATAGTGGGTCTTATACCCTATTATGTGATGTACAAAGCCATTTTTGCCTTTTTTTTTTTTTTTTTTAAACAGCATGAGCAGTACACTGCCTTTCAACAGGTGCCTTGTTTTCACTCACAGGTGATCATGCCCAGCTCTCTTTAAGAATCAGGTTCCTGGAGGCTGGTATCTACGACGTGCCCATAGTAATTACAGATTCTGGAAATCCACATGCATCTAGCACTTCTGTGCTGAAAGTGAAAGTTTGCCAATGTGACATAAATGGGGACTGTACTGATGTTGACCGGATTGTTGGTGCAGGACTGGGCACTGGTGCCATCATTGCAATTCTGCTTTGTATCATCATCTTGCTCAGTAAGTAGATAGATCTCTCAATCCTGACTCTTTTATTCTTGTATTATAAGTGCCTTTTTATGTTTCAGTCCCATGTACCTTGACATAGACCAGGGAGGGGCTGAAGACTCGAATACAGGAACTGTTGCTATTGAACAACTTTCTGATGGATTAGGAGTTTAGGAAAAAGATTGTAATTAGCACTTGCATGGGTACTTGGCAGTCAAGTTCACAGTACCCACACTGAGCTTAAGAAGGAAGTTTTCTGTCTGTGCCCAAGGGCACAAGTTATGTTACATCAATGTGTGACCAGGATGAAGATGAGATTAGCCCTTAGACATTTAGTCTCTGGTCCTGTTGCTACTGTATAATTTGACACCACTCACAGTAGGTAACCCAGCCTCTGAGGAACGCTCTGGTGTTACTACTGTTGTGTGTCAGATTAATGTAAGTGGGCTATTTTATGATTTTGGAAAGTAATGTATCACAGCATTTCATATAAGGCCTGACAAGCCAGCAACCATGCAGGGAAAAGAGATGTGTGTGTTTGTTCAAGTACTACATAAAGCTGTGCTAGTATTTTATTTTTGTGTTGAGTGCATTCAATAAGGGAAATGACTAAACATCATGACTAAGTATCTGTCCAGTGTAGTAAATTAGATGCCAGATCTCCTACACACTATGGTTAACTGATTTCTGATTGTGGTGGAACACGAGAAAAAGATTAACCTGTTTAGAGTATACTGCACGCTAGTCCAGAACATAAGAAATGATGGAAAGGAGTCCTGTGGGGGTGGGGGTGTGTGGGAGAGTCTTTGAGCCTGACAAAGCCTATGCCTGTACATAAGTAAAGCACAGTGATTTTCCTGGTACAAGGCACTCTTAAAATGTCAGGTATTGTTTTAGCAGACACTTAACTGAAACTACTGTATCTTTTAAGGTGTCTTTTTAAGATATACTTCATATATTTACATTCTAGATACAACTATCTTTATGGAAAGAAGTGTCAGTGTAATTAGAAATTTACCTAGTATATTAGAAAATCATGTATTTATTCTGTTTTCTTTCTCATTTTGTTTTCTTTCTCATTCTGCTTTCATTAAAAGCTTTAAATTGTAAACAATCAGTATAACAGAAAAATTATTGGGAATAAATGATTAAAAATATATGCCACTATATGAAGTGTCATATATTGTTTGGTCATAGTGGGGAAAAATACAGGTGGTGTAATCTAGAATTCCTATTACTACTGGAAGGATTTCCTTTTGAATTCAATGATTCATTATACTTGTTTTTTTCTTACTTTACGACAAGTTTATTTCGCAGATACAGAACAGATTTGTGACGTAGAAAAGTAATATGTGATTGATTTCTAAATCAAGTTGCTTATAGCGTCCTCAGTTTAAACATCTTCACCTTAAGCTTCCATCTTCGAAATCTGAACATAAAAAGCCACCCTGAAATGTCTCATGCAGAACAACCAAAGCCAACAGTAATAGTGTAGTTTAAATTTGCACAATTTTCCATACTTCAGAATCAAGATGTGTGTTTGTCATCTCTTTCTGCCGCGTAGTTTTAGTTCTAATGTTCGTGGTATGGATGAAGCGCCGTGATAAGGAGCGTCAGGCCAAGCAGCTCTTAATTGATCCAGAAGATGATGTGAGGGACAACATTCTGAAATACGATGAAGAAGGTGGTGGAGAAGAAGATCAGGTGAGGAATAGCAAATACTTTTTATGTATGGGCTCATAGTTGGTGCTGCACTTTGTTTCTGTTGACAAATGGTACTAAGTTGCTAATTTGCACATAACACACTGAAGACAAGGAGTACTATTTTAAAAACCTGAAATAAAACACTGCTTTCTCATGTTGCTTTTGCAGTTACAGAGACAGAAATGTTCTGCCTCTTTGGGTGATACGTAAAATCAGAAGTGTGCTGATTTACACCATTAAAAATGTCATGGTATTCTTGCCATAAGCAGTTATATTTAAATGAAAATAAAAATTTCTTCTCATTGTGATCTGTAAACCTTTGCTCGTTGTCTGAGATCCTGTTGTATGGAATCAGTGGTACAGAGTGGTTAATTCAGTCTGTTAAAAATACAACCCTTGTTTAGTGGTAGGTGAGTGCTTTTCTGGGTGTACAGTAATGTGTGCTATTGACAGATTAGCCACTACTGAGATTTTAGCTTGGAAAGTATTTGTGTTTCAAGTAGCTGTCAGGGCACATCTATGTTTATTCGAATACCTTTCCAGGCAGGTGCCATATGCACTTACTCTCACATCACCTCTGGTTGAACCGTTGCTGGTATGTCAGAGGGCTAGGAGTGATGTGTACATGCTAAGAATAGCTACTTTTTCCTTCTTTCTCTTCCCCCCCACCTCTCTCTAATTTAGTGAATTTCCAAGCAGTGTGGCTTCCTTCCTTCAGAGGAGATTTGTTAAGTGCTTTCTGAGCATGACAAACAGTGAAGTAATGCACGTTATTACTGATAGAAGTGAGTGTAATAATTATGAAGGGAACAGTGATTATAATGCAGCCTGAGAAATTTTCCATTAAAAAGCCTTGAAAAATCAAGTATAATTCTTCTACACATCTCCAGTCATGTTCATCTAGCACTTTAGTCATCTCAAAAGTGTCTCCTTTCACTAGTACAGACACATAAAGCTTTCCCCTGCTTGTCTGTTGGTTTGTCTGAAATTTTTGTTCTCCTTAGTAACTTCCAGACTTCTGTGTTTCCCCCAGGTCCTGTTCCTACTTCCTGGCTTTTCTGCATAACTTTGTTTTTAATCAGCTTGCAAAGGAAACCTTAGCTTATGCAGTTCAGGAAAATCATTTATGTTAATAAATTGAAGGCAGCCCTTCGAGACTTCATATATTCCAGTTGATTGTACAGACTGAGTACAAGAACTGTATCCAGTTTGTGCATGCTGTTGCACAGAAGGTAACAAGAAAAGTCTGTCCTGTGAAGACTAATTTTCCAGTTCATGTATCCTCAGCTCTTGTCCACCCACAATTCCCTGGAGGATCTGCTTAGCAATTTTTATGTAGTTTTGGTTTTGTTCTGACCACACAATCCTCAGGATAGTGTCAGTAAGGTTTTCAGTGTTTATACTGTTGGCTAGGAAATTGTAGGTGATACTATTAGAGTGTTGGGAGAGGTTGTGCCTGCAGATCAGAAACCTTAGGCATTGTAGTAACAGCATCAGGAAGAGTAAAATAATCATTTGAGAAGAGTGCTGAAGTCTCCTCTGACCATTGTACACAGTGCTCCTCTGCAGGGAATGTGCTGGTTTTATCAGAGAGATAGTCAGGGGAGCGCAGCAGGATGTAACGTTTTGTGAACACAGTTGAAGATTAGCAGGATGTAAACCATCCAGAATTGCAGCCTTTCACCAACTGTGAACGAGCATAGAGAATACAGTGAAAGGAGGAACTGTCAGTGCAGTAGTAAATAGGTAAGAAATGGGAAATGAGAATCATATGTCTTCTTAAAGTGCGTTGAGGAAACTCCAAGATATAGGGAAGTTCAAGGACTTCATTAAATAAAAAAAGAAAGATTTTTAACCGCAAAAACCTTGCTTTCTTTCTTAAGATACATTTTGAGGACATTGTTGGAAATTAATTATTGAAATTACTAGCCGCGTAGTTCAGGTACACTGGTCATTCTCTTGGTCCCTTGAGCAGTGGACTGTAATGTCTGTGGATCTGAAAGATCTTTATACACTTCAGTTGTACCAGATGTCACAGGAAGGGAAAGTGAAAGCACCCACAAAACACAGAAAGCTTTTACAACCACTCCTGTAGCCAGTTTTGGATAATTGCATAGGCAGGAAAAAAAAAAAAAAAAATGGGGAGTAGCTACTTTCACAGCTCCAAAATTAGGAATTTGATAATGTGTCTGAATAGAGAGCACCAACTTTCATTTTGGCACCTAATTTTCTGTCTAGAGTGGATGGTCGCAGCATTTCCTGCCTCATTTTCATGGAGGTGCTTTAACTTGATGGTTTGCTACACAAAATGTAGATTTCTTTCAGTGCTTAACTATATGATCACAGTTCCTAGGTTCGCTTGTTCTTGTTTTCCTTCATCCCTCTTTCCTCACCCCCTCAGGAAAGAGGAAGACTACTTTTTGTTTTATCATTATTATTTCTTGTGAAATGGTTTTGCACCCATTTTGAATGAGATTTAAGAACTCTGTATGCTAAGCTTTTGGAGTGTCTCAACAAGTTCCCTAAAAATAGTTATCTCATCTTTGCTTAGCAAAACCCTGTGCAAGCAAAGCAATGTAAAATGCTGTTCATATGTTGTCCATCAAGATCTTCTTTTTCTTTCAATTTAAAGAATTAAAGTATCAAAGGTAAGTGTTCTCAAAAAAGCATGCAAGACTGCCATCAAAAATCTGTTTTCAGAATGGGGCCTCATAAGGCCACTGTTCTATTAAAATCAAGGAAAAGTTGTTTCTTGTCAACTATGGATCTGCAAATCATCAGCACATGACAAAGGAAAATGCTCTATGTCAATATTAATGTTTCTTGCTGCCCTCTCCTAAAAAATATCAGCACAGATTGACCAAACTGCCTAGGTAGAGATGGTGCCAAAAGAGACTCAGGAACACAGGGACATCAAAGCCTGGATGGTTCTCATGAAGCAAAAGAAAAGGGGATGCTCAAAGCTTTTTGCAAGTCTTGATGAAAGCACAGAATATTTTAAGAAGTTCAGATATTTTCGTAATCTTTACATTTTAAAATTCCTTTTTCTATTGATAACAAGTAAATAATTTAGGCCTTTTTAAAATTACCTGCTCTTCTGAATGAATACTTGATGATGAGGCCGTACTATGTAAATCATCATCTTGTTTATGCAGATATTTTGGTGACCAGAAGATTTGGTTGGTAAGGCTCAAAGATAGATGATGAAGTTAAGATTCTTTGAATCCTAAACCAAACTACTTTCAGATTTCAGATTTCTGGTTTGTTCTTGGAAGGTCATTTATTTATTTAGGAGGTGGATTTTTTGTTTGTTTCTTTTAAATGCTATTCAGTTTGGTTTCCAAGCTGTCACAGCACTCTCCTAAAGCATTCTCAGCATGTTGCTTTCAAATTCTCCTGCAATCAGAGTAATGTATCCAGTAACAAATTTTATTAGTTCCAAATTTCTGCTGCTTCCTCTGAGACATAGCTGCTGTCAAACAGGAAAGTGGTATTCCTGCTTTGTCTTCTTCTGTGTTTGCGTGTGTTCTCCCCCTTCCCAAGCTAGAATTTTGAATTAATTCTGATGTGAAGATTGTCGTCAGAGAGCATTTTATTCTGTCTCCTGTTAATCCACTCTGAGGCTTTCTTGACCTGCTTTGCTCACTGACAGACTGAATGGTTGTAAAGAAAATTGAGATTCTGGAATGATTTGTTGTCTTTCTCTAGCCTAGAATGATCTATACAGGATTGTGTGATCTCCACAGTAGAGAAAAATTACATTTAATTCCCTAAGCCTGAAAAGCTCTATATCTGTCAGTCATAACTGATGTCACCCTGCTCCCACTGCAGATTGTTGTCAGCACAAGAACTATTTTGGCCTGTTTTCACCTGAAATTCTGTTTTTTGTAAATAGAGTTTAAAACCTTGCTCTGAAAGCTCTACAGCACTTGTATTGTCCAGGCAGGAATGTTTTTGCTTTCTTTTATTTTTTTCCACTGTTCTGGAAGCTGAAATGAGCGGTAGCGTTAAGAGAGGGAAGAGATACCCCAGGTAGAAAGTCTGTTATTCTTCCCAGTATTTTGTTTAGTATTTTCCAGTTCTAACAATTTGTCTATCTGTTGGAGCCAGACGATGAGTTACTTTGAGTCGTCACCATTTCACAGGAGTCAGTGGGACTGTTTTGGGGTTTTATTCCCTCTGAATGTTTAACCCAGCAGGGGCATTAGTTTGCCAGGTTCTGAAATGAATGTACTGAGTGTATTGATAAATTCTGAAGCTGGGAGTGACAGTCTTGATTAGTAATGAACTGCCTCATGATGTGGAGCTTGTAGTTGTTAGCAGACAGGAGGTGTGAGAGACCAAGGACTGACATAGTCCTGGTGGCATGATGTGCACTGAGCTTGTAACACTGATGTCAATTCTAAATGCAAAAACCTTATGTTGGCTGGGTCTTAAAGTACTTAGCACGTCTGCCACATAGTTCGCATGTATGGCAGATCACAACCTATAAACATCACTAATGCATTTTTACCACGTGTCTCGAGCTATTTATGTGCTTTATATTGAGGCAGTGGGTGCTCAACTGGGAGACTTGCTGCGTACATCAGCTTGATAACTGTGATGTGTATTCTTTAATTGTTTTTTCATGAGTCTTCTATAGCACATTACAGAAAATGCTCCTCACATCTCCTTTGAGTCCAGTTCTGTGGTGTTTCCTGAATTTTAATAGTGCGTAGTTATGCAAGTGGTCTTGTTGAGGCAAATTAGACCAGCAAGTGGTATGCCTTGAAACTATTTCTTATCAGCTGTCCTGAATGTATTTTAACCTGACCAGCACACCCGAATACAAGAATTTCTAAAGCAGTGATTTTGCTATCACTGGAAGTATTTTTCTTACTAAAAACTCTACTTGCTCCTTCCTAAATCAGTTTCACTCTTCAGATGTTATTCCATAGCTTGCTTTTCTTCCTGTTTTATTACACATTAATATAGAGAAATAAAATAGTAGTGATTATTTTAAAGATGATGAAAACATAATAGTCTACTTTCAGGTGTGAATGAATCTAAATTCTAAACAGGAGTTTCTCATTTGCGAAAAACGATAGCTTTTTATTCCAGCATTTGTGTGTCGTTGATAAAAATGTATTGAGCAATCATTTGTGTTGTAATAGTTCGTTTATTTATCTTAATGTCATAACTTTCTGGATATTGGTGCCTTAAGATTACATCAGTTTTATGTGCTGGATCTTATCATAACCTCTATTGTAAAAACAACATTTCTGCGCTACTTTAACAACATTATAAATCCATATGGTGATATTTTACCATCCTGACTGTTCACATCATTTACTCTCACTTCTTAACCTTTATTCTGTACTGCATTTAAGAGCGTAAAATATTTCATTTAAGAAGTCTAACGATAATGAATAAAATAACTGTTGTTAAGGTATCCCTAGGCATCTGTAATACGATAAGCAGGAGGAAGTTATTTTGAGAATAGTGATTGCTTACTTAGACCTTGTTTTTTGAGTGAGTGACTCATGCGGTGCTCCTGTGGAGGAATTATTATCATCCTTTGGTGAATCTTTATCTCATCATGGAAAAGTAATGTTCCTATAATTCCATTACAGAATTGTTTTTTATTTTATCCAGTCTAGAACCTACGTCAGTGTTATTGTGTTTTATCTGCAGTTGGAGTTTAACTTTCACCTTTTTATTAAAAAAGATAACTGAGCTTCTTGGTTATCTTAAAAGTGATTAACTTGTAATGCTCCGGATTTATCTATAATAAAAATAAATGGGAAAAAGAATATGGAAGAAAGTAATCAAAAATGAATTGCAAATAAAGACCAACTGTTAGTGCAGACACTTTAACTAGCCTCCCACCTGCAGTCTGCATCTAGTCAGACCCATGTGCTTTTCCTTTCTGGGAGTCCTATTATTTCAGCAAGTGAAAGATGCAGGGGCTTTGGAGCATTTTGCAGAACTCAGGCAATATTTTGTGTGCAGGTTGCTCAGCATTATTTCTGAATGTATTTGTTGGATTTGTGGGTAAAATGGTTAGAGGGTTGGTTTTCACTTCCTTTTCATTGTTTTGAAAAGACTTCTAAAATTGTGAACTTTGGCCTGAATTTTTCCTCCTGCCTGAATTTGCTCCCCCTGCCCTAATTCTCTGTTGGAGGAGACAGTAATTATCTTTGCAACACGGAGGAGAAACAGACCATGCATTTTATCGGTAGATACTTCAAGTCATAGTTTGCACTGTTCTTTCAACTCTGAAATAAAATTGGGTTTGTACTGAGATATCATCCTGTAAAACAGACGTGTGAAGTGCAGACTTCTGCCAGTGCTGCTTTGCATGCTCATAGAGCTCTGCACCTGGTTTTGTCCAGTGAATGCTACTTACAGCTGTCATAATCAAATTAAGCAAACTAGTGACAATTAAATTGATTTCTTCCGTGAGAATATCTCAGATTCTGTATGTCTTCACAAAGGCCGTATGCTTTGAAAATGAGAAACAGGTGTTGTATTTTTGTTATATGAGTCATGTGTCCAGGCCTATATACATACATAGCCAAAGTTTTCTTTCTATGAGAGGTTTAAAAAAAAAAAACAACAAACAGAACTTGTTTGATTGTTTTTAAGCACACCCTATCTGTGCATAAAACTTTATGGGTTTACTAACTTGTGTTTTCAATCTGGTATTTGGAATTGTGCTTTATTTCAGTATGTGTTCATATTGAGCAGGTCTAGTTAGTGTAATACACTTTCAATTCAAGCTTTTGCCAACAACTTCTAAAATTCAAGCACAATCAGAGCAGCTAATCCAGGAGAAAAAGTTAACTTTACATTGAAGCTTCTGGGAAATTCTGTCTCCTGGATTATGTTTCTTCTTTTTTTATTATTATTAATTTTTTTTGTAACCTTCTCCAAAGATTGGTTGCAGCCAGAAGGTGAGGTACTTCTTTAGAAATCTCTCTCTCCCACTGCCGCAGCTGATGGCTTCTGTATGAGGGATTATTACTGAAGTGCCATTAAATGAATGGCTGCTTTGCACAAGAGGAAGCTGTTTAAGGGAAAAGCATTTTCTTTTTCTTTGTAAATCAGTGATTATTAGGGAATATAAAATGGCATTTTCTTCTGTTCTGGCCATTTCTTCTGTTCAGGTTGAGAAATGTGAATTGTGCTCCCAACTGCTGTGTAAAGGTTCCTAAAGAAAAGCTTTTAAGGGTTTTGGTCTCCTGTCTGCACAGCTGGTAAGGTGGTTAATCTGTAGGGCTTGGGTAGCTGTTTTTCACATTTAGTACTGTTGCCTTGGATCTCACATTTCAGGAATGTGAGTTCAGAGCTACTAATGGTGCAAGTCTTTGCTTAAAGCTGTCTAAAACTAAGTGAATAACTAATACTGTTAATATTTGTAATTGAGCTCATACAAGGTTGGCTTCCTTTGTGGTAAGGGAGCTTGAAGATAGCTTAATTTGACAAAATGCAGCTTCTGTTCAAATACCTTTAGGAGATCCTTACTTTTTTCCTTTCTTAAAACAAAAAAATAAAAAACAGAAGTTCTGTTTCAGTACAGGTGATGGTGGGATTTTAGTTGTTTGGTGGGAGTTTTTTTTAGTGTTTTTTTTTTCCCCAGTAAATAGTGAAATCAGAAGAGGCTAACTAAGGAGTCAAGTGTTTGTGGTTACATCAAGTTCTATCACTGAAACATTAAGCTTGTCATCTCATCAGCCACCAATTATCTAAAAGGTAGCTGTATTGTCTCATAGTTCTATAAGATCCCTTTATTAGCAAGAGGTCATTCAGCTTGCTTCACTTAGATCCCTGTCATTGAATCAGAGGCTTCTGTTTTCCTGTAGACTTGGACAACCAGATCAGTATAATTTTCTGGTTTCTTGAAGGCCCGAGTTGGCTAGGTAAACAAAAGCGAATGTTTTAGCTACCATCCAATAGAAAAAAAAAGAAAAGAAGAACAACACTGATTCTTCTTTCCATCAACCATTTGACCTTATCCAGAAGTCTTAAAGAAAAAGAATTCAAATCTTCTGAATGAATTTGCTCAAATCCAAGCTTAAGTAAGGAAAAGAAAGGTATTTGTTCTAAAATTAATGGAGTTAGGGCTAACTATTGGAAATCAGAAAATAAATGCCTCTGACTAAAAACTAGCAGTGATATGAATTAAATGCCATTGCATTTAATAGGGGGCCTGTTCTTGTTCCTCATTAATTCCTCAGCAGACTGAAATAGTGAATGGATGACATGGAATAAGGCTGAAGCTAGGACAAAACTGTTGACTTACAGTTCTGAATTGGAGTAGAAATAATGACCCCGAACATTTCTCTAAGCTGGCTGTCCCAACCTACCTCAGCATGCTTTTTTCTCTCTCTGATACGGCACAGTTTTCCTTTTAGCTGTTACTTCTGCACTTAACTATGTTAAACTGTGCTTGAGACTAACCCTAAAGTCTGTTCAGGAGCTTTAGATAATACAGCAAAAGTTTTTCCATTTATCTAGCAGTGAATGCAACATTGAGCAAAGAGATGGAATTTCAACAGCTCTAAACAGCTTTCACTCTGGGTCTTTTTTTGACTTTGCTGTAATTGAGTAGGGTTGGCTTCAGACAGAATGTTGAAACAGCTGGAGACATTGCATGATGCTGTGTGTGTACGATATTAAGCCAGTTGCAGGAGGTGGTGGATGACTTGCCATACCTGACTGATGTACAGTTGGTATTGATTTTAATGATATGAGAGAATTGGGAGTCTGTGGTAATAAGCACAATGGATCTCTTTTTTTCCTGTCCAGACATTTAATAGACCTATAAAATAAATTTCCTCTGATAGAAGTCTGGAAGGCAGTGTCATAAATTATCCTAGAAAAGAAATCCAAAGTGGAAGTCCACGTAAAAAGACATTCTGACCTGCTGTTGCCTTGAGGATAGCAATCTTTGCTGTCTCTGTAGCTATAAAGCTCAGAAATGTCCCAAACTATACAAATACACAGGAGAGTAACCTTAAATATGACAACTCTGCCTGACTTTTTTAATACAGTATTTCTGTATGACCACTAATCAGAAAGAGCTTGTAGTACAGGGATGGGCGAATAGATTTAAACTAAAAGAGGAGAGATTTAGATGAGATGTTTGGAATTCTTTTATTCAGAGGGTGGAGAGACACTGGGACAGGTTGCCCAGAGAAGTTGTGAATATTCCATCCCTGGAGGTATTCAGTGGGGCATAAATGTATATTGTATAACAGTGTATAAATATAAATGTTTACATATAAATAATATGTATGTAGTTTATATATAAACTGAAATGACTAGAGAGATTTTCCTGATTTTAATGTATTTTTCATTTAACCGTATCTATTTGAATTCCTCCATGTGAAAACATTTAGTATTAAAAGGAAGTGTTTGAAAAGAACTCTCAATACATATTCATAAATTCTGAAGCTACATTCTACTCTGATGTGATTTTCTGATAGTATGCCTGTAAACTGTTTTGATTTATTTTACATAATAAAAAGAGAATGGATGAAGAGTTCAGTTTACTTTTACTTTCTTTACTTTTACTTTTTCCAGTCCATACAGCTTTATCAAAATGACTTACTCTGTTTTGTCCTTGATGAGCCAAAGGTTTAAAGTTACAGCTCTGCCCTGAGGAAGTTGTAACATAATTAAAACATAGAAACCACACTGTAAGATCTCAGTGGAGCTGTTGCACCTTTTTGACTGTGTATTTGTGCAGTCAGCTGAGGACCTGAGAAACAAATTAGAAAGTGTAGTGTTCTGCTGGTAACTTTCTCCCAGTGAACTGCCTTCACTGCAGTCAGCAGACCTCACTTCCCGTTGAAAGCTCTGTTTTGAGGGTCCACAGTTGGTAAAGTAATACTCTCAAAAGGCCCTCTAAGTTCTGTGAAGTGACAGCAGAAATACTTATTTCTTTCTCAGGAGTCAGTTAGGAACTGATGAAAATGTAATTCTCTGTACAGACGGTTCCCAGCAAATTGAGATTGCAAATAGGATTTTTACTAGGAAAACACTATTGAGAAGTAGATACTCATTGTGGAAGAACTTATTTTAGGATGCTTCTCAGCTGCTTGGACTATTTGTGGGGTAGGGCACCTGGCACAAAGTAGAGCTGGCGTTAAGCCCCAGTCTGCTGGTAGCTCATGGATGGTTGGCTTCAGTTTAAGCCTTTAAGTCCAGCTCTTTGTTCTGCATTTTTACCAGTGCCTTATGCAAAGGCATCTTTGAGCATGACTACCTTCTAGACATGACAGTGCTGAAATGCATCACACTGTGCAAGTAGTATTCAGACATATCTATCTTAAATGCATAAATATTCATCTAATTAAAAATTTAATATACGTATATACTACTCATTGGAATTCATAGTGCTGTGCTAGCTTCATCAGCCTGCCAGAGTTGGAAACTGCAGCATCAAGTACTTAATGAACAGATCCACAAGTAATCTTTAGAAAAAGCTCAGAATTAAGGCCACATCTGAGGAGCTTTGTACTTCTTATGACATTTTTCCCCCTTTGGCTTTCATATTATGGAAGCCACACGAAATCAGCAGGAAGTCTTAAACTCCATTCTTGAATGTACTGTAAAATACTGTGGTGTAGTGCACTTGCTTCTTTCTCAGAATGAGAATGTCTGGTGTTTATTTCACTGGAAAAATAAGAGTTGAATTTGATATCTTTGCTCTGTGCGGTAGATCATCATTACTAGGGAAAATGTTTAGTCTCTTAATAACACTACACAAATCCTTTCTTCTCAATGGAAAATGTATGAGAACCACTACAAATCTGATGGAACAGAATCAAAACAGTGGGTTCAGGGAGTGTAAATCAAATAATGTCCTGCAAGTAACTGTGTTTTAGGCTTATTCTCAATACGCGTTAACGATCCTTAAAAGAAGAGTTGTGGTGAAATGATTTCTTGTACTTCCCTTTTTTCTTTCCCTGTGTTTCTGCTGGCAGATACCATTAAAATTCTCCTAACGCGCTCTCTCTGATTCACATTTTTCAGGATTATGACTTGAGCCAGCTCCAGCAGCCTGACACTGTAGAACCAGACACCATCAAACCTGTTGGAATCAGACGTCTTGATGAAAGGCCAATCCATGCAGAACCTCAGTATCCAGTCAGATCAGCTGCTCCTCATCCTGGGGACATTGGGGACTTCATTAATGAGGTAAAAGAGAGTTTCCTCCTATGATCTGTAAGCTTTTTTATTTTCTTAATTGTACTCCACTGTTAAATTTGAATATTATAACTTTTAAAAACTTACTTAAACAATTAAAGTTGTCTTGTTGGATTGAAGTAAATAAGTTCTTTTAAAGTGCAGACAAATTTAATTAACTCATCCAAACAGAAAGTGATGATATATCAATTAACTTTTCTTAATGCACATTTGTATTAATTACATTCATAATACATTATCAGCCACAACCACAGTATCTCCAAGCAGGATTATTCTTTCAGTTCCGAGTAATAAATAGACTAACAAAATTATAGTTCGGCCTAAATTCATTTATTAATTCCGATTAATTTAATAATAGAAGTAGTTCATGTTCATTTTCCTCATACATTACCCTTTGAATCCAGATAGTAGTGGAAATTCTGTTCGTTTAGTTAAGGCCAAAAGAATTCTATCAAATACGATTAGTGAGCAGGGCAGCTAAATTAAATGTTATGTAAGTGCTTTTAATACTTGTCATAGAGCTTTAAAAGCCTTTGCATTATCTTTGATTCTTCAAATTAATAAATACAAGTAAGATTCAGACTATAACCAGATTATTCA
Source organism: Odontophorus gujanensis (assembly GCA_013399175.1). Classification (NCBI taxonomy): domain Eukaryota; kingdom Metazoa; phylum Chordata; class Aves; order Galliformes; family Odontophoridae; genus Odontophorus; species Odontophorus gujanensis. Next base: position 153,623 of record VXAB01003978.1, read on the forward strand.
CACTTCTGAGTAAAATAACGGTCCAAATATTTGTTTCATTATTTTAGTCTCTTTTCAATCTTAAATCATTGATTTTTATGTAACTTAAGACAGCAGAATGTGTTTTCTTGTGCTCATTAATTATAGAAAAACAAATACTTAGCTTATTTTTAAGTTGTAAATTATCATTTAGTAACTTGGTATTCCATAGATTAATAGAAGGAAATTATATTCTCTAATTTTCTTGTCTCTCCAGCAATTAAGGGCTGGATAAGTACTGAAGAGAACAGTTTTTGCAGATACATTTCTTGTTGTTTGTTTTAAGGGAAAAAAAAAACTAATACACTTAAGTTTCTTCTGTGTTAGCAAGCTGCATAAAATGGAGTTTGATCCTAATAAGATACACGACAATACTTTGCAAAGGGAGGTGACTAGCCGTAAGCTGTTCCAATTAGGTGCATTTTAAGAGTATCCAGATTTGTGAAAGACCTCGATTAGAATGAAGTGGTTTAGCAAAGAGGATTTTTGCATACCTTGTACTTCTAAATATTACAAATACAGTTGATTTTTGTAATTGAGTGGAGTCATGGGAGAATAAAATGCCCAGGATTGTGTACACACTACAACTTCCTCACAGCCCCTCTTCTTCTTCCAGATGATCAGTTTCCCTTCCTGTTCTCACATGAGCGTGCCCAGACATCCCAACCTGGCAAGTGGTGGCAATGAGCCCGTGATCCTCAGTACCCTGATTTTTCTAATCTTTGCAGAAGGCATTCATATTCCTGTGGATCCTAGATGTAGAATGAGGGAGTGATTCTAGAAAACTGGAAAAGGGACAGAGTTTATCTGACCTTACACAATTTAAAAATGACTGAGCAAACTGTTTTTGCACTGCTGTTTTTCAGTAAATTGTCACTCCTGAAGAGTCTATCATAATGTGTAGGGGACAGTATGTTCTATCTGTATTTAACCCCTTATGTTTATATCATAGTACCAAGCTACGAATCATTTTCTTACTGCTTTCTCTTGTATTTGCTCAGTACCTTCCTGTATACTTCCCTTTCCTCTTCACCTAAAAGAGAAAGCTTCTTCTGTACTGTAAAATTCTAGTAATAATAATACTCACTTAAAAACAAAATTAACCTTAGATTTATACAAAATTAAAGCATGGCAATTTTATCTGCAAGCTACTGGTAATCAGTTGCCTCATCAGTTTGAAAGGAACTATGTGACGTAGATTCTGTGCTTCAAATGTTATAGATTTGTCTTCTTTTTGTTGCAAGGGGTTTCTTTCTTAGGATTTCAACTTTGTTTTACTATGGAGCATTTCACCTAACCTTCTCTGAAGTGCACAGTTATTGCCAGGGATTCTTTGTGCTCTGTTTTAGCAGAACACTGAGCAAAATGAAGATTTCATTTCTCCACAGTAGTTTTATCTTAATTTTCGTTATGTCAAAGTTTCCCATGGCAAATGTGATTCTAAGAAGTCTATTAGAACAACAGTAGTTGTTAGAACAATCAGTTGTTTGCTATAGTAGTCACTATTACAGTTAATATTCCAAATAATACGTATCTGATGCATAAACATTTAGGCTGCACAGGTTTTCAAATTCACTTCAGATAATGCCCTTTGCAGCGCACTGTAAGCAACCCCAGCAAGATTATGCCTGAACAAATTGGTAAGTTTCTCTGTTTTATGTAGAATAAATGAAGGAAATATCTTTGCTAAAGATGCCAGCCTTCTCTCTTAGGATAGTTCAAACAGAGGATATGATAAATTTGCCATGGTTAAGCGAAGAACTTTCTTCCACTGTGACTACAGGTCACACCATAACTTCTGTCTTGGTCAGCCCTAACCCAGGCCGCTTCCCAAACTAGCCAAGTTGCTAGCTGAACAGAGAGGGGCTGCCTTTCAGTTGTCAATACCCCTGCAACAAAGTTTGCATTTCCCCTGTTGGCTTGAAAATATGCAGTGCTTTGTATTTTGGAGGACTTGGCCCTGTTCCCAGAGATACCGATCACTGTCAACCTTTGGAATGCTGGCCCATATGTGGGAATTAACTCAGTCTGTTGAATGCTCACCAGAACATCAGATGCAGTGCCCACAGTGCCAGTATTGTTCAAACTGGCTACTGAATTACTCCAACTTCTTGGGAAAAAATAACCATACATCATTTGTTTCAGATAGTAGAGGACTTCTAGCTACCAGCACCTGAGAAAGCATGGGGTGGTTTTTCTCTCTTGATCCTATTACAGACGAACAAAAGATGAAGAAGACCTAGTGGATCATCTTGTTTTTTGTTTTTCCCTTTGGCAGTACTTACTTTGTTTCTTTTATTATTTTCAAGCTGTCATCAGTTGTATTAAATCTACCTAACTCAGTGATACCTGTGCAAGTATGAGTATTTTGTAGTGTTCTAATAACTTCTCGGTTGAAAAACAAGTACCGAGTATGTTAAAGCCTTCAAGTATTTATAGCACTTGCAAAGTTTAAACAAAACATGAACTTTGTAAAATAAGAAGGCTCCAGAGGTGCCTTATAATCAAAATATGTTTTGCAGGCATAAGCTAAATGACCTCGGGGATTTTCTTGTTTTGTCTGTTTCAATGGATAGATGAATCTCTAATTTAAGGGGGGCAAGAAAAAAACATGCTTTTCTTCCAGTTCAGTGTACAAACAAGTCAGGGAAATAAGTCATGTGTTATTAAGAATCCTCTATAGACACTGTTTTCCATTTTGAGCTCTTTAAAACATAACCTACAGAATGTGGAGCATAATTAGTGCTAGGAATAATCAGGATTTGCAGGACAGTGTTTATCAGACCTGTTTGAAGAAGCTTTGTTAAACTCATTTTCAAGAACCGCCTATTCTGTCCCTTGAAATCTTGAACAAATCATTGTGGTGGAGAGTTTGTGACTAAGAATATGTTTCTAATCAATAGAGGACACAGCCTGAGGTAAATTAATTACAAACTGAAGGTCTCATCTCATGAGAATGTGAGGGACCCTCAATTCATTCTTAGTAAATTGCTATCGATACAGTGTACCTCTGAGCAGAATAGGGTCCCTCACTGTTTTCTGTTTTCTCTTACCAGGTAAAAAAACAAGTTGAAACCATCTTTCATACTTGCTTGTAGAGCTCATTCTTTCATTCTCATCAAAAGTCTGTCTGATTAAGTAGTAAGGTTAATAAAAATAAAAGCATTAGATCAGATTTTGTAAAGTTTCATGTTATTTTGATATCTGTGGATTTTGTTTTCATTCACTTTGGGACCAAGCAAGTATATACAAGACCAAGCAAGTTATACAAGTATAATTTAAGGTCGCTATCATTCCTCTGTTAAGGCACTGTAGTATTTCCTCTTCCTCCTCCTTATCTCCTGATCAGTGAAAGGATCTGCAACAGATAAGGAAGAGGAATAAATAAGCTTTCTAGTCAGTCTATCGTAGATCTCAAACTTGCCTTTGTATTGCTGTGACCTTATTGGCTGTCACATCAACTTCTCTTCAGTGGCTGCTTGATGTGCATTGCTCGAGTAGCAAATGCAAATAAATGTATCTTAGTTCTACATCTTCCAGGGAGATCTTCTGCCCTCAAATGTGCCCCCACAATTCAGCTGTTGAATAACCTGCTCTAACTAGTGGAAACTGCAGGTTTTCAGATCAGGAATCTGTAAAAGAAACAACTGCACATCCACTGTTCTGAAGTTGTTGAGCACCTCTGAGAAATACTGAGGAATCTTTTGAGGAGTGGTTGACAATACCACTCCATCAGAAACAGTGTCAGGAGTCACTGGCAGCCATTTTTGCCTTCTTAGTCATGCCAATACAGAAGTTTGTGGTACTGGAAGGAATGGCATAGTAAGCAAAAAGGTGGCAGTGCTGAAACCGAGGGGTGCTTAATAAACCAATGTAATTGCCAAAGCTGACATCAAGCATCTCCAGCTTCAGACGTGCTGTAGAACCCAGCAGTTCAGAGAATATGCTTAGCAGAAGGGATGTAAAAAGCTGTGGTACTTCTTAATCATCTTACCATGCTGTACAAGTATGGCAGAGAACTTAGTTGTCTTGAAGTTATAAACTATGTTCAGTCATTAGACTAAGAGTGTGAGGAATTTTTAATTGTAATAAGTTAATATCCCTTGTTTCACGGGCTGTTCTCAGGCAGAACTGCAGGGAAATAACATTTCCTCTCCAAACCTCCTCTGTAAATGATTTTTACGTACAAACACCTGAGATTCCTACCTCAGCACTCCTTAAGCCTTCACCTTCCTTGTCACCTCTGTTCAAAAGGCATGGCAGTACATCACCCCTAGCAGGCTTAAGTGAAGGTGCAAATATTTTAAGACCAGCGACTGCTTAAGGCTTAAATTTAGATTTCTGCTTCAGCAGCAGAAATAAAGAGAAGGCCTTAGAACTGTTAGAAGCTTTGAAGCAGGACGAAGGAAGTCTTCCAACATGTACTTGCTGCTGTTGCCTTTTAGGAACCTTGAATCGTTTGTCCTTATTGTGACTGTCAGGATGGAAAACTCCAAAGAGAAAGATAACAAGCATCACCAATTATTCTTATCAGATAATTCAAAATTATGCTTCTAATACCAGCTATTAATAGCATGCTTGATGTTGTTGTACTACGCGAAACGATCGCTTTAAATCCAAAATATGTTCTTGATTGGAGGTCATTAGTTTGATAATTATGCTGGGCCTTTCCAGCACTGATTCGCAAAATCATTTTAGGTACATTGTGCACACTTCTGAATGATTTTAGCTGCTAATAAACAGGGTTCTTTTATCAATACCTTATGCTTTATTTAACGGATTCAGGTGTATATATATTGATAGGGGAAAAAAAAAAAACAGACGTTTCCATTACATCACATTGTTATCGTGCAGTGTTTAGTCTAAAACATACATTTGTAAGAGTGGCATCTTGAATTATTTAATTCAAAGGAGGCACAATCAGTCCTTCTAAAAAAGAGTATAAGAAAGCCATTCTTCAAAGAAATAAATGAGCATTAAAAATTAACAAGAAAATCGGCACAAATTGCCCTGGCTAAAATTAATCTAACGGAGAGCAACTTCAAGTCTTCGCTGAGGCTTAAAGAACCTTGGCAGTCACATTATTCCTCATCAGTAGCTGCCAGAGTAGATCCATCCTGAAAGTGAAAGATCTTGAAAAATCATTGCTAATCCTGTTGAAGAAACCACAGGGCTGAAAAATCCAAAACACAGGAGGGCTTGCTTTTACTTATAACTTCAGGCTGTAACCGGTTATGTTCAAGCTGTAACTCTTCCCAGGATAAGTGTGGCTCACCACAGAGCAATTGCTTTGTATTCTAAAATTAAATCTACTCTTCAGGTTTGGAGTTATGTAAGAAAACGGGGGGAAGTCTCTCCTCCGAAACAAGTATGGTTCTTACTCTACGTTTCCCTTGTTCAGTTTGTTTTTGTTTTAGTTTGGGGTTATTCAGCTGTAGAGGGCTTCAGTTTAAAATTACCAGACCTAATATTTGTGTTTATAGCTCAAATACTTTGAAACGAGGCAAAAAAAAATGGTTATATCGACGCATTTAGCTTTCATGTCTCTTTTTGTGTGTGTTTTATGAGGAGCAGGTGGAATCTTATGGGTGGTAATGGCAAAGCACATGCGGCTTAAGCCAACATATTGTACCTTTATCTCACAGCAGCCTACAGAGGCACATGAATTTTGCAGAGCTAACTAAATATGGCTTTTGGCACACACAGATGGACTGCAGGCCAGCGGTGTCAGTGGATATGTTATTGGCCATGTGAGATAGCTGTTAAAGCAAATCTTTGCAAACATGCCTATTTCTCCTTCCCCATCTGTCTGTTTAACCAGTCCCATATTGCTCATGCCTCAGGTTGTGAGCTGTACAGCTCAGAAACTGTATATTTATTAGCATTGTTCCTAGTTCAGTGATGTTCTCTTAAGGTTTTGTTAGAACAGTGTGTGTAGGTATTCCAAAACGTTTGGCTTTAAGTGCTGGACACGTGTCCATTCTATAGGAAATTGAAATACATTCTTGCTGGAGTTACAGAGACATGAACCATACCACTCTGGTTGTTGTGAACTGCAGAGGGACAAGAACTAGATTTTCTCAAGTGGTGGCTGCAAGACAGCAGCACTGCAATGTTCCAGTTAGGTGCTACTTCACTCCCTTACAGAACTTAATCTTGTTTTTTTTCTCTCTCTCATTATTACAGGGACTTAAAGCAGCCGACAACGACCCTACAGCCCCACCATACGATTCCCTCTTAGTCTTTGACTATGAAGGAAGTGGCTCTACTGCTGGATCCTTGAGCTCTCTTAATTCCTCAAGTAGTGGTGGCGAGCAAGACTATGACTACCTAAATGACTGGGGCCCACGTTTCAAGAAACTCGCTGACATGTACGGAGGAGGTGATGACTGAACTTCAAAGTGAACTTTGTTTTTGGACAAGTACAAACATTTCAACTGATATTCCCCAAAAGCATACAGAAGCTAGGCTTTAACTTTGTAGTCTACTAGCACAAGTGCTTGCTGAAGGCTTTGGCATAGGCTGCAAACCAATTTGGGCTCCGTGGAATATCAGTGATCCAATGCTGTTTGGAAAAAAATATTGAGCTCAGTTACACTTGAATTTTACAGTACAGAAGCACTGGGATTTTATGTGCCTTTTTGTACCTTTTTCAGATCGGAATTAGTTTTATGTTTAAGGCTTTAATGGTACTGATTTATGAAATGATGCATTAAAGAGACAAGATATGTTGGGGTGGGGAGGAGTAAGGTGAATCACAATATGCTTCAATATGCTTTTGTTACATCACATTGCTTTTATTAAAATAAGGAGACTGAAAATTAAAAAAAAAAAAAAATCCTCATGGAACAATTTTATTATATGGAAGAGAAGACCATGAGGNGTATGTTTTGGGGGTGGGGAGGGAAGGGGGAAGGAGCTTTCAAACTGGAGAGACTTCTGAGAACAGCTTTGCCTCTGTATTGTGTACCAGAATACGAATGATACACCTCTGACCCCAACGTTCTGAATAAAATGCTAATTTTGGATCTGGTGCTTGGTTTGGCTTTTTTTTTTTTCCTGCCTGGGTAGCCCTGAGCGTAGTAAATAAAACATACACATTTCAGTTGTGTGCGGTGTGCACTTCTTGTGCATTCAGCACTGCTGGACTGAAAATCAGCTCTAAGAGGAGAAAGCTTGGCGTGGATTNGAACAATTTTATTATATGGAAGAGAAGACCATGAGGTGAACAATGTACATTACTTCTAGTTTTAGATGTTAGGGGATTTTTTTCACTAAAATTCTAAAACTTATGCAGCTGGTTGCAAATAAAGGGAGTTTTCATATCACCAGTTTGTAGCAGAATTGATTTTCTTTTTCCTTATGTTAGAATGTTAGACACATTTTGGTCTAAATTCATGTACACTTGGGTTTTTTTTGTTTGGTTTTTTTTTTTTTTTTTTACTTTCTAGTACTTTTTTTTCCCACTTCACTGTAAAAATGATATGTGTACATAATGTTTTATTGGCATAGTCTGTGGAGAAGTGCAGAAACTTCAGAACATGTGTATGTATTATTTGGACTATGGATTCAGGTTTTTGCATGTTTATATCTTTCGTTATGGATAAAGTATTTACAAAACAGGTTGCAAACAAGTGACATTGAATCAATTGTTGAGCTGTAGTTAGAGTACTCAATATTTTTTTTATTTTTATTTTTATTTTATTTTTTGTTCGTTTGGGGAGGGAAAAAAGTTCTTAGCACAAAAGTTTTA
>VXAB01003978.1:161722-268089 GCA_013399175.1 Odontophorus gujanensis
GGGAAGTTGGCCTAATACTGGTGGCACGAGTAAATATACAGTATGTTTTGGGGGTGGGGAGGGAAGGGGGAAGGAGCTTTCAAACTGGAGAGACTTCTGAGAACAGCTTTGCCTCTGTATTGTGTACCAGAATACGAATGATACACCTCTGACCCCAACGTTCTGAATAAAATGCTAATTTTGGATCTGGTGCTTGGTTTGGCTTTTTTTTTTTTCCTGCCTGGGTAGCCCTGAGCGTAGTAAATAAAACATACACATTTCAGTTGTGTGCGGTGTGCACTTCTTGTGCATTCAGCACTGCTGGACTGAAAATCAGCTCTAAGAGGAGAAAGCTTGGCGTGGATTGGGAAGCTAAGTTGTCAGAGGAAGCAGAGTGATGGTGCCGCTGCTGGAATTCAGAACTTCCGTGAGGATGACCAACTCTGATTGGTTTAATGTACGTTTAGATCTAAAGAAATCTTTCACCGTTCGTAGCTCATTTCTAGCTTGGTTTTGTGGTAATGCTGCTGGTGGTCTAAATGAATAAGCTGCACATCCTGGCTGCTGCCTGCTGCGTGATGTCATTACACTGAAGTAAAGACAGGGCCCCTAATTAACCCGGTGCACACCAGCTCAACGTCCCTCAAGGAGAGTGCTGACAGTCATGGAAAACAAGTCCTTTTAAAAGATCAGTCGTTACCAGCCGTGTTTCTAACCTGTTACAGTGATTTATTTGCAAACAAAGCAAGCGTGGGAGGTGCAGCAATTCTGCCATCCATTCTCTTGCAGCAGTCTGCTCAAGTTTAAAGTCTACATTTGCACTCATTAAGAGCCTAATTGTGAGCAGTGTGAAGCCCACACTCAGCAGAAACACCGCATTCCCACAGCCTGTTGAGAGAATTGGAGCTGCCGGAGGGGACCCAGGCGGAGTAGTGCGGCAGCTTCATCACACGGAAAGCTTGGGAAGCTCTGGGTGATGCTCTTCAGCGTGGTGCCGCTTCAGTGCTTCCTCAGCACTCAGACTGCAGTTTGCATCATGTCATCGTGTTTTCCAGCGGTGAACCCTGAACGCAGGGAGCGTTATGTGCCACATATGACTGTAGGTTACGAAGTGTGATGTCTCTTCCTCACTGAAGGTTTTCACGGACGTGTCTTTGATGCTGTGAATCCCTCTCAGGTTGAGATAGGTCCCTTTTGTGTTTGCATACCTGGCTGCTGCTTATCTCATGAGCTAGTAACCATAGCTTCATGCTGTAACAAAGCCTTAATTTTTCAGTGATGTGTCAAAACTATCAATGAGATTTTTTTTTTTCTTAAGCTATTTCCACGTTAATTAGCAGTGTGGGGAGAACAAATAGGAAGCAGGATGCACAAATGCAAATCTGGCTACCCGTAATTAAGTAAGGAACCCTCTATGAAAGGCAAGATCGAAACTGCCGAAGTGTGTTAAGTGAGCAAAAGGCTGCTTTTGACACGTTGATTTCTTTTATTCCAACTTCTGTGATTTATACAATAATCCTGTTGTTTATGCAATTTGGAACCAAAGAAATTGGAAATGCTAGATTAGTCTTATTTAATTGAGATTGAATGCTAAAAGATAAGGAGAGATGTGTGAGCTTTCCAGGGTTGCTACAGCCCATTATTTTGTCTAAATACAGTATGTGCTGTCTTTTATGGACAGTCAGCTCTTTATGGACAGAACAGCAATATCTGGCTCATACGTTTTGAGTATTAATATATCTATTCATCTCTGTCTTAGTCAGACAATTTTATAGCTCTGTTTACAGCTGCTTTGCAATTCTAGCCATGGTTCTCAAGCCCAGTGTTAGGTCAGCATTAGGTCCACTGAACAGAGCAAAGGGCAAAGCTTTTTTTTGTACATCTCAAATGCATTTACAAGGAAAAAAAAAACACATTTGAAATGACCCTCATTCCATCCAGCTTCAGGTTTGTTGCTGTTACAGAAACGTGGAAGTGGTTTTCAGTCTCATACACTTAAATCTCAGAGAACTGTGAGGGGAGATGCTACAGTTTTGAGGAATCCTGGCTGTGTTTTGGAAATGAGATTAAGCAGCGATACATACTGCTTTTGCTCTGTAGACATCGTATCCAAGGGAAGCTGCTGACAAGGAAAAAGACTTTAGGAGCTTTCCCTCATACACTATGTCCTTCTGAAATCGAGAGGCTGGAAAGGCAAGAAGAAGGGTCTTTGTTGGAGATAAATGTCACAGAAGACCTTACACACAGACAGATCTAGCTTCCTGTGTTCTGAGATTGCCAAGTGTATTGGTGAAGGAGGTTACTACTCAGCCTGTAATAGGCTAAAAACAATACTTGGGCTTCCTCCTCGTAGCTCAGCTAAGCAATACTAGAGCTCTCACCCGGTGACTTCATTGCCGGTGTTGCTGTAGTTGTGTAGTGCTGTAGCACTGTTACAGGCTGGGTGGAAAGCTCGCTGTGATCTTTGTGAATTACAAAAGACCCACATAAATCAGTTTGATAAGGCAGGCAGTAAGCACTGGCTTCTTCTGCTCCCAGTGATTTTGTCTTCCTTGACTCTGCTTTATAAAATGTTTATAAATTCATGTAAATTTTAAATGGAAGATGTTTAATTTAGTGTCTGAATTTGCATACAGAAGATGTTTCACAGTTGTGAACAGAAACATTTCAGACAGCCATTTGCTTCCCTTTGGTGCTGAAGCAGCAAAGTTTGTTCTGACACTAAAAACCACATAAAGCCTGCTTCTTCAAAGCTCTGTTCCTTGCTGTGTAGTATTTATGGAACCCTACCAAGTTCCTAACGCTGAAGAGAGTTTGTATTGACCGCACCTTCACCCAGTTCACCTTTTGTGTTAAGGGAAAGTGTCTTCTGATAAACAATTAGACTCAAGAGGGTCTTTCCAACATGTCTAGTCATACAAGATGTCCAGGTAAGCCACTGCAAATTCTTACCTTAGAGAGCTACTTGCAGCATCCTAAGGAGCCTTCTTCCTAGCAGGAGTAGCATGGTTTTAGCATACTTACTTTTCTGGGTCAGGAGTATATAACAGAGTACCTGACTGCTGTTACTTTGGTCAGTGTTAATTATTCAAACAAAATGCAGTAAAGTCACTTAAATGCATTGTTACACAACACACAATGGTGTGCTTTATACACGTTGTTTTCTTCATTCCCCCAGAGATGATGTACTTTATATGGTGTCCTTCCTTTCTTCATCTCCTTTAAGTTGTTTTTATTTGCTGTGGGCAAAGATCGTTCCTAGGAGTTTCCCTAAGGCATAGCATAATTGTTCTTTGCTTAGTGTGTGCTACAGAAAAAGTGGGAATAATGAGGAATTTGGGGGAATAATTAGGAATTTTCCCCTCAACAACAAAGCCCAGGTGAGAAACAATAGATAAGGGAAGAAATGCTGAGTGTTTCCAGGGATTCAAGGTATTTTCCTTCATGCAAGCAGGGAATGAGCATCACTCCTCTGTTTGGAACCCTTTGATTAACCATCACAAGGACCTCCTCAGCTAAACTGCTTCTGGAATGGGCAAACTGCTTTTGCCAGCGTAATGGGGAGCTTGGAGATGCCTCTTCTCTAGCGCTTCTGCTGTGATGACACTGCCTTTCGTTATGGGGCAAATTTCACCATTTTACCCAATATTTTCACTCAGTTCACCAAGTGCCAAAACTCCAATCAGGCTGCATGTTCTCCAACTGGCAGCCTCACAGAATCAAGCCCTTAGTCTTGTTCTGGTTTGGTGGTTTTGCTTTAGAGATGAGGATGCGTTCTGAACGTGGTGACAGCTGGAAGGACTTGGCTTCACTTTAAATGCTAGTATCCAAAGCAGTATTTTTCCCCTGAAGCCTCTGTGGATTTCTAGAATCTAGAAATGCAGCAGTTACCACGAATATTGTAGCTACGTGTATTTGTATTGCCCTCTTAATTTCCCTGTCACAAAAGAGCCTGAACTAATGTAGTGACAGTGGGAAGTTGCAGTTCCCATAGAGCATTTCAGTAAGATTAATCAGGAGGAGGAGGTTGGTGCATGTTCTCTGAACTGTTCTCTGTGTGGCTCTGGCTGTAGAGAATACATATACATGTGTTTGTAATGAACTGCTGGCACTCAGAAGGCCATAGATTCATGGAATAGCTTAGGTCGGAAGGGACCTTAAAGCCCACCCAGTCCCACCCTGTGCTGTGGGCAGGGCTGCCACCCAGCAGCTCAGCTGCACAGGGCCCCATCCAACCTGGCCTTGAGTGCCTCCAGGGATGGGGCACCACAGCCTCTCTGGGCAGCTGTGCCAGCACCTCACCAGTACCCCCTGAGTAAAATGTCAGTCTCCCTCCTGATTATAAGCTCCTTTTAAGTACCGGAAAGATGTACATGTAATCACAGCTCTCTCAGCCCTGTTCTCCACACACACGTGAGCCACCCACATACAACCCCTGGAACACAGCTGAACAGAGCCCATGGGCACTCACATCTCATCTCTTTCCTCTCCAGCACTTTCTTAAATCAGATACCACCTGGACAAAATGGGCATTATGTTGTCAGTGCTTTTATCTTTCTTCTCCTCCCCTTGCCCATCAAGTGAGTGATTTCTGGAAAGTAGTTAGGAACACTGATCTGGTTCATGAATTACTGTTGCTATTTGCTGCTGTTTCCCACTTCTTGTATATTTATAAAGCCCTTTTGGTCTTCATTAATGAATTCTGCCTTCCTAGATCAAATATTTCTGTATTCCCCTTTCCAGTTTCATTTGTTGCTGTTTTCAGACCTTTGATCCACCTCTTGTAACTTAACTAAACGTTCAACATCTTCCTTGAAGCAGCTGATTTTTTTTCCCCATTCTAGCGGGGCACATTGTGTTGACTTCATATTTTCCTGCATTGGCACCAGAAAAAATAAAAAAATAAAAAAATAAATTAGATTTTGCAGTCTTCACAATGGCATATATTTATTACTGTTTCTTAAAAGATATTTCTTTTGAGAGGCCTTTTTTTTTTTTTTCTTCCTAAATACACGGATGCATTTGTAAACCTCTTAGTGGTGTGCATTTATGCAATTTACTGAAACCACCTCCAAGTTGTTCACCTTCTCCCTCAGAGCCTAAATACAAGTTCTGAAAGCAACATATTTAGCTCTGGGTATGAATAATGAATAGTAGCATTGTGTGAATTACTTTTATACTTCTGCTTCTGAAGATAAAATGTGTTGATGTGGTATTTGTATATAAAGATAGACAGATCTGTGAGCCCACCCCTTCTGTGTTCCATGTTACAGAAGTTTGATTATTACATTACATTTGTTATCTGCAGTACTGCAGGGTGAGCTTATAAAAACCCAGCTGTCTCTGTGCTCCATAAATCAAAAGTAATGGCCAGATAATCAAAATTATGTTCCAATTCTAGAACATTCATTACTGGTGGCATTGTATAAAGCAGATATAAAAACAAGCGGAGTTTTTGTGCTAGGATGATTAGAGGGAATTACATTAAAAACATAGAATCATTACTGGTATGTTTTGACTCGAAGTTAATAAAGAGCAGTTTGCTCAGCACAGTTATTTTTAAGATAAACAGAAAAATAAAAATGAGTCGTTTACCTGACCTAGTCAGGAAGCAATATTCGGTACCCCATCTTTTCTGAGAACTGAGTTTTTTCCTCATTTGGTCAGAATGAAGGCAATCAAGAAAAATGACCATAAGAAGTGAAACTGACCCTTAAGAACTCATCATGGATCGGGAGAGGCAACTTCAAAGACCTGCTCTACTGTTGTGTCTCATAACAGAAGAATTCCAAGCTATTGCCTCGCTTTTTGATCTTCCCATTTTTTTTTATGTGAAAAGAATTCACGCTGACTAGAGCCTGAATAATCTGACTGCAGAGCGTCTGAGTCCAAGCTCTAACTCTGAATTAGTTGCTTTGGTGTTTCCTATTGTTCCCTCTTGGTGTGACTAATTAAATATTTGCTGTTCTTTATAGAAGATTTTAAAGCCTAATTCACTATTTGGAGAGTAAAAAAGTACCAGTCCCTACCCAAGAATGAAGAATTTTCCCTTGGTAGTTTGTATACTGAGTGGATGCACTGATCGTTATTTTGAAAATGGCCATGAAAATCTCTGGAAAGTTCTAGATTTTATCCCAAAGGACAAACATTGTAAATTCTTGGTGTTTATTCAAAAAAATAAATTGTTTTCTGGACAACACTAGACCAGAGTTTTTATAGTCCAATACTACTTGCCCTTCAACTTCTCAGTCAAAGGAGAGATTGCAATGTAGCTTTCATAGGAGAGAAGGACCACAAATATTTTGAGAGCCACCTTCAGTGGACTGGAAGACAATGCTGACATTTAAGATCATCTAGATCCAGCCCTGCTGTTAAGGACAGGGAAACCTCCCTAGTAGATCAGGTTGCTCAAAACCCCATCCAGCCTGGTCTTGCATGCCTCTAGGCGGGGGGACATCCACAACCTCTCTGTGCAACCTGTTCCAGTATCTCACCACCCTCACAGTGAAGGATTTCTTCCTAATATCTAAATCTAATATCTTCGTAAAATCTTATTTATTCCTAATATCTAAATCTACCCTCTTCCAGTTTAAAGCCATTCTCCTCTTGTCCTGTTGCTACATACCCTTATAAAAAGTCCAAAAGTCACTCCACAGCTTTCTTGTAGACCTATTCAGGAACTGGAAGGCCACTATAATGGCCCCCAGAACCTGCTCCAGGCTGAACAACCTCTGCCCTCTCAGCCTGTCCCTGTACCGTAGCAGCTCCAACCACCTGCTCACCTCTGTGGCCCTCCTCTGGACCTGCTCCAACAGCTCAATGTCCTTCTTGTGCTGGGGGCCCAGAACTGGATGCAGTACTTCAGGTGGGGTCTCACAAAAGCTGAGTAGAGGAACAGAGTCACTTCCCTTGACCTGCTGGTTACACTTCTCTTGATGCACCCCAAGATGTAGTTGGCCTTCTGGGCTGCAAGCACATATTGCTAGCTCATGTTGAATTGTTCATCAACTGACACCTCCAAATTCTAATCCTCAGGGATGCTCTAAAGCCATTCTCTGCCTAGCCTGTATCTGTGTTTGGGATTGGCCCTATCCAGGTGCAAGACCTTACAGTTGGCCTTGTTGAACTTCAAGAGTTTGGCATGGGCCCACCTCTCAAGCCTGTCCAGGTCCCTCTGGATGGCATCCCTTCCCTCTAAATGGTCTATCAGATCAAATTCTCATGAAAAATTTACCACTCAGTGGTGTCAACATGTCCACTTGTGTAACACAATGAAAAAAATGAAAGTAGCAGAATAAAAACCTTCAGAAGTGGGTTCACAGAGTTAACCCATGAGAGGTACCCGTGATTACTGTGTATGCCCTCAAAGCAGAATTCAGTTCAGAGAAAACATTTATGGTTGTAATATCCCTGCAACCATGTATGATATTATAAAAAGCAAAACAGCCTTGAATAAATAGTAATAGAACCTTGAATACATTTGTTTTGGAAAATATAGACTGACATAACAATTCCAAGTTGTTACAAGTTGTCAATTGACTTCTTTTTGAAAAATGTCCTTTAATAACTTTGTTTATTATGGCTCATATTCGGTGAGGTGCTATGTTTGCTGAGCTCTGACACATGCTGAGATGCCAGGTGACCCTGCTTAAATGAGCTTTTACAGAAATCTATTTCAGAACCGAATTTTTGAAATAGAATTTTGATGGCAGTATTGTTGGTTGATGGTCTTAAAGAGCACTAGATGCTCAGACATTTAGTAGGTCATGAGAACACATGATCTGCTGCCATTCTAGAGGAGATGGCAAAGACCACTCCATGAAATTGGATTTCAGCACTGCTTCAACCATACATACAGTAGTAAAAAATTATGTGGTAAAACAGGGCTGTATTTATTGTTGGTCTGTGAGCCACAGTCACAGAGTCAGTCCATTTCTCCAGCCTGTTGAAGACCCTCCCTCATCATTTAATGCAGCTGTATGGTGATGGTGATTTTTACATGAGCGAGATTCATAATCATAATCAAACATGACATCAGACTTCCCTGAAGATCAGCAGAAAGTTACTTGTCCCTCTCAACTCGCATTAATACATTGTACCTACGTGTATTTGGGCATCTTACTATTGAGGAGATATTCTTCATTACTGAAAATTTTTGCGAGTCCCTCGAATGCTGATTTTTGTCATTTTGATATAACACTGCATGGGGACCCTCATCAAAAAAGATGTGCATGTAGTAGATAATAAATTAAATTAGAATAGGGACAGCCAGATTATAATGGTACCCCCTTGACAACAGTATTTAAATTTGCCCATCGTAGACAATTTAAGAGATGCTTCCTGACAGCAACAACTTGTTGTGACCTTTTTTTTTTTAATCTAAACATGCAACAAAAGAGGTGCCATTTTGTAACTGGAGGAGCAGGGGAGGAATGGGCACTTTCACATTCATGAAGATTTGAGACTTGTGACCCACCTCATTGAAAATGAAATTTCTAATGTCAACTCATCTCTGGCAGACAGCGCCTTGCACTGATTTTACATAATTCAGTGCAATTGACAGCCATTTCAGAACAAGCTGTAGTCTGATGTGATATGGAGGCTAAATTGCTTCTCCCTCCTGCAAAAGAGGGTCCCTCAAGGCCACGATTTAATGGTGTGACAGCTGGGACTGTGAAGAAGCGGAACTATGTTATGACTGATGCAAGAGTATTCTCCATGCAGTAGTGGCACAGTACAAAAAACCTCTGCCACTGAAAGTTATGAGATGCCCCAAAACCTCCTTTTTTCCCTTTGTCGTGCCGCAAACTGTAGTAAACTAGGAGTACTTTACCCCTATTTAGTTTTGCATACAGAGTACCCAATGTGTTGCCTATGCAATTGACTACAGAATCAGCTTGAAAAGCAAAGCTGATGGGAAAGTAGTGCAACTTCCTTGCTGCTAATCACCCTCACTCACACCACAGGAATCTCTGCATTGGCCTCGTTCCTCCTCTGAAGGGCTCCTCCAGGGAGAGGTAAATGTGAAATTGTTTGGGAATAAGAATAGTTGAAAGCCAGTGTTCTATTTTATTTTTGTTTGAGTTGTGTTTATATGAGTCACAGATGAACACAGTCCGTATTCACCGGTGGTATGAAAAATTCAGGATATGTGAGGAACAATTCTTGCAGAGTAATCAGATAATTAGATGTTTTGTCACTGTCTTACACTGTTTAGTACAAAGTACTTTGAATGACAATATGGCAGCTCTTTCCAGCAAACTTTACAGGCTGCTTGCAAGCTGCAAGTTAACTTTAATTGGGTGCCCTGAGATTTACTACAAGGAAGGTAATGACTTCAGAACAGTACTAAGAAGCTGCATCTTTTCACTGTCATCAGTGTTGTAAATAAAAGCTAATTTTCCAGTGGGCCCACTCTTTCTTCAGTGATCAGGTCTACCAAATGAGGTATAAATGGATCCATAATTTCTGCAGGCTTGGTGATGTGCGAACGCATAAGTGATCTATCTGAGCAGTGTTGTGCATGTATGTAGGGGGATGGGGGCTGTGAAAGGAGAACTACATTTGCAAATAACAACATGAATTTTACTGAAACAGCAATGAGTTGTTTGCCCTTGTATTTAGCCTTTATGATAACAAATAGAAATGATGTGTCTTGCCAGTCTGAACTAGAAATAAGGAAGGAAAAAAAAAAACAAACAAAAAAACACAACCTGAGAGTAATTTTGAATCAAATGATGTTTGGAGCAAGCTCAATACAATTTATTTTTATATACTGTCCTCCATACAGAGTATTACAAAGCAGTTTACAGGGAAAGTCAATCATCAGAAGCTAAAGGGGAAAAAGAAGGTTTTAAAAGCAAGAATAATTCCCTAGCTAGGAGGAATCACGTATTTTTATGGGAGTTTTAAGAGAAATGAGAAAAGTTCTGGATGAAATTCCATCCTTTCTGTCTTTCAGTACCCAAAATACTGTACTCACTTGTACCAGAAAATGGCACTTCGTTTTCATGGCATCACCATTGAACCACTCCTCTGGTCAGAGGCATGCCCTGCTGTCCTCAGACCTCATCCCGTACAGCTCTGAATAGCAGCTGCATGAACTTCTTGACATAATTAGCCAACAGTAGTGCTGCAGTATTATGTCTTACATTGACTAAAAGGTTCTACTTGTTAGTGTTTTTTAACACCTGGAATCAATTCGGTCCATTCTGAGCTAGAGTTTTAAAAGATTATAACGTAATGTTATGGTTGTATTCTGATTATGTGGATGTGTACACTTCCACATTATATACTATTTAATGTTTCACATATTAAAGCAGATTCTCCCATCTCTTGTTGAAGTTTTGTTAACTACTGCGACCATTTAGGCTAGTCTAATTTATACCAACTGAGAATTTTATTTATTTCAATTACTTTCTATTCACAGAAACGAATTAGTAGTTCTCAGCGTGTGGTTTTAGTGACAAAGGATGCCACAATGGTAAGTGAGTCCAGTCCCAGAATGGTGGTGCCCAAGTTGGCTGTATTGCCAAGGCTGACTGTCTTTCCAAACTCCAATGGCGACCCCAAATCACAAAGTGGTTTCCAGAATTTCAAATCATTACAGGAAAATAACAGAATTTTCTCCTACTGGCTTTTCTTCTTTAATGTTCCAGTCATGACTGGTCTTCTTTAACAGAGCGTGTGAATCCCTGCTTCACCAAACTGCATTCCTCTGAGAAGTCTTTGTCTTACTGTCTCACAATGACAGCTCAGCCTGGAATATACCTCATGATAATGGGAAACAAATGTGAATCCTCTTTTTAGTTCTTTTGGTTTGCAGTGGGCATGAGATAGCCCCAAAGCTTGCAAACAGCACATTAGCGAACCACAATACACAGCTTAAAAGCTTAAGTAAGCCAATCCTCTGTTGCTATTCAAATTCTTCAAATTCTTACAACATGTGTGTATGAAATGTCTGACAAAGAATGCAATGCACAAGTGTCAGCCTGGTGGGGAGACAGCTCCACTAGAGCCCGGAAGCTTTTCAGCAACTTTCGGGAGGAGAAAGAGGTTTGGAGCAGTGGGGATCAATTACAGCCCCACTATAAGGAGGAAAGGGATAAGGCATAAAGCTGAAGACACCGATGGGCCTATCACAAGGCTGAGTGCTGCCTCTTAGGCAGTACTTGTTCAGAGAGAATCACAGAATCATAAAGACTGGAAAGACCATTAAGATCGTCTAGTCCAGCCATCAACTCATTACCACCACGCCACTAACCCACATCCCTCACTACCACATCTGCATGTTTCTTGAACACCTCCATGGATGGTGACTCCACCACTGCGGGAATACAAGAAAGACTATTCAAAGCAGAAGCTGTGGAGCAAGATAAACAGCATGAGAAAGCAAGGTTGAGAACCAAGAACACCTCCAGAAGAGAAAAACAAGTTCAAGTAAGCTGCAGGATGGTTGTGTGATGACGACCCTGACTGGTGAAAGAACGTGTGGCTAGGAATGACTCATGACACTGATTGGATAAACGCTTGCATGCACAGTTAAGAAGTGCTTGTAGAATATTTTGTTGACATGTAAAGTCAAGTGGGAAAGTTAAAAGAGAAAACTTGTGAATGAATATAAGGAATATTAGAAACTGTAATAAACTATTTGGATTGTTCATATCTGAGTCCGTGCCTCAGACACTGCACCTCCCTGGTCAGCCTGTTCCAATACAACACCATTCTTTCTGAGAAGAAAATTTTCCTAATATCCAACCTGAACCTATCCTGGCATGACTTGAGACCATTGCCTCTCATGCTATTGCTGCCACCTGGGAGAAGAGGCTGATCCCCACAACCACAACCTCATTTCAGGCAGTTGTAGAGAGTGATAAGGGCTCCCCTGAGCAACCTCTTCTCTAGGAAGGAGCGGCCCTCCACACTCCACCCTGCAAGGTGCTCTGCTTCAGCAGATTAGCTGGACCATGCTCTGTTCTCACTGATGAGAAGTATATGGTAGAATATTGTGACAGAAAAGTGTTGGTTTTGTTCATGGAAGACATGAGAAGATGCAAAATGCCTCTTTTTTGACGTGAATGATATGAAATGCTTTTGTCACGTACTCATTAAGGGTGTCATTTTATCAAGTGCTGACTTTAGGAGATGTTATGCCTCAAGCTCCATTCAATAATCCTTTTAAAGATTATGATCATTCTATTCATCACTTTCTAGATTCATCACTTTCTAACCTCTAGTCATGCAGTTTTTATACAAGTGCAACTTCTGTAAAACAACTCCTTGACTCACAGGAGCAGTTATGGGGGAGCATACAGTATGTGGTTGATGAGGCCTGAAGGAGCCACAGCCCATGGATACCCCTGTAGGAGCAGCTCCAAGCTGGAGCTGTAGCCTGTGGAGAGGAGCCCACGGTGGGGCAGGAGGGCTGGGGGAGCTGCAGCCTGTGGGGACCTGTGCTGGAACAGTGCTTGAAGAATGGGCCCTGTGGTACAGAACTGTGGTGGAGCAGTGCTGGAAAAGTTGTGGCCTGTGGGAGCCCATGCAGGATCAACTTGGGAAGGATGGCATCCATGGGGAGCCCATGTGGAGCAGGGGAAGGGAGGCACCATGAAGGAGTGACAGCATTATGGACTGACTACAGCCTCCATTCCCTGTTCCCCAGTGGGGAAGGGATATAGGATAGTCAGTAATGAAGAAGTGAAGTTGAGAAGGAGGAGGTGGAGTGAACTTGCTGGAGTTTTTGTCTTGGTTTCTCACGATCTTATTCAACAATAACATTTTTATTCAACAATAAACTAAATTTTCCCCATGTGAAAACTCTTTTGCCCATGATGGTAACTGGTAAGTGATTACCCTGTCCATATCTTGATCTATGACATTTTTTATCTTGTTTTCTCCCCCTGTCTCACTGAGGAGGGTAAGAGAGAGCGTAGCTGAGTGGGAACCTGGCAGCCAGCTCAGGTGAGCCCACCACAACAGCTTGACACAAACAATACGTGAGTGGTAACATCACTGCATTGCTAAGTTTCCAAAGCGTGCATAGAAACACACACACACACACTGTCCCCTTCATTTCTTCATTTATATGCAGCATGAATAGTGAAATATCCTAGGAATTTTGCAACCTCAAGGATCTGAGAGAAGCCAAAAGGAAAAAAATAAATAAATACTGGGAAGCTGATGAAGCAGAACCAGAGGATTGAATAGGTTTAGAAACCAGCAAGTCGTTTAGAGCTGTAACGAGGAAAACAAGCTTCTGGTTCACAAGCAACTGCATTCTTGTCCATTTACAGGATAATCAATATCTCATCCTAAAACATCTGTGAGCAGATATAAAACAGAGAATACTTTATTGTAGAAAAGATTTGCTGACCCAAGTTCCACCAGAAATGGAAGCACAAGTAACTTCAGAATATTGATAATGATTCTTAGGGAAAAAGAGCTGAATAAACAGCACTGAATAAAATGTGAAATTGCATTTTTTCTTTCTGTCTTCTTGTAAACCTCAGTGCTAGCAGGCATGAGCAGTGCCTGCCTCTAGCACTTGATCAGAATTCCTTCTCAGTCAGCCTTTTCTTGTTTCCCTCCCTTATTTTAAGCATAATTATCAGATTGATAAATATGTGCGTCAAGCATAACAGTAGCGGAGCTTGTATTCTGAATTACTGTGGGACTGGTGCTTTTAAGGAGCAGAAACAATTTGAGACCAGAAAATGAATACGTTTCACTGAACAGATTATCTTTCTTCAGCTAATAATAGTTCATATCAAATACCATTTCATACAAGATAGAGACCAACTTGCACGCTCTCCATAGAACAGAGTGGAAATGTTCCCTACAGCACTCACATATTATGAAATCAATTCTGCCTTAAAGGACACTTTTTAGAGCAGTTTCAATCCTAAAGCATTACATTTCTGTGCTCCTTATATATTTGCATTGCAGTGAGCCAAACAAGGACCCAATGGTGTTCCCATTTCAAACTCTATATAAACGAGGATTAAACTCTCAGTAGTGACAAAGTAGTTAATTATTCAGATCCGGAGAATTTTTATTCTGAATGTCCCGCTTGGACCCTGTAATACATGCACAAGCTCAAGCCAAGTGTCTAACTCCTTCAGCAGATGTGCAGCTTTGTGCAGCAGAGTGCTGGTCAGCCTGATTTTCTCCTCCACAAGACAGGCTTCACTTTCCACATCAGCACTCTTAAAAACTGTCTTCTCCTCAGTACCACAGATGTTCCTAAAGGAACTCAGACTGGCAGAGACAGCAGCTGCTCAGCAGTTCCTTACAGAACGGCTGAGGCTGGCAGGGCCCTCTGGGTCCAACAGGCCCAACCCCTACTCCAGCAGGGATGCCAGAGCAGGGGCCCAGGCCCACATCCAAGCAGCTGCTGAAAGTCCCATCAAGGAGGAGACCCCACAGCCTCTGGGAAACCTGTGTCAATTGCAGCACAGAGCTGAAAACTGCTGAAGCTGCTGAAGGTGATGTGAGCCACATGCAAGGTGCTCCTAGGTGGTGAGAGCACTGAGGCAGGGTTTATCAGAAGGCCTCCTTTCGAAGAACCGTTACGCTCACATGTTTTATCCAGAGGATTTAAATGGTCCAGCTGCAAGGTCTTGGACAGGCCTGATTTGCAAGACTGGAAAATATATGTACTTTGGCTTTGCTAAATTCATACACAGAACTAATTTTTGGAAGATTTTCATTTCGTGCTGGGGTGGGTAAGGAGATATTTTAGCAAAAGGGATACTGTCCATTCTTAGCCACTGAGAAACTGATCTACTAACTTGTGCAACTGATTTAAAGCCTTATAGTGTGTTATAGAAACAAGTATATACAACAGCACTGTCCCCCCTCAAAAAAATGTTTTTGAACTACATATCTTACATTCAGAAGTTGTACCAACTTCTTTTGCCTGTGAAACCATACAGACAACGTCACTGCAATTTTTCCTGTCATCCAACTTCTGTGGGAACAGAAGGTCAGCAGACCATTCTGGATAAATACTTTTGTCACCTCGTGCCTGATAACTAAGCTTGCCAGAGGGTAAACAACCATGATTTCAACATCAGTCTCAGAATGACAAGGTTCTCAAGTGCATGGAGTTCATGGCATTCTGCTTCAATGACTGAAGCAGAAGAAGATCACTGGCAAATAGAGGAGAGGCTGATATTTTGATTAATCATTTCCATAGGAGCTTTTTGATGAATCCTGAGAACTTTCTGGTTTGAGCTGATGTTCTTGTACTCCTACAGTCCCACTGCCAGAGGATTGTTGACTAGTTGCAGAATTTGAACTGAAACGTTCATGAAAATGAAGATAGAGGTGAGTCTTTAATAGAAAGATTTTAAAGTCCCTTAAAATGGAAACATTCTATATACAACAGCAAACTAATTAAGAGTTATTGAAAGTAACAGTGAAACTAGCACTGAATACTGCCTACCACGGGCAACCCACTGTCTTCAAAATGCACTTAAATAATCTCTATGTGTGTGGATTTTGATACAACTTTGTCTGACCTTTATGTGAAGACCTCTAACAGGGTGATTGATTATCGTTAGTCAACCTATGTGAATTGGCTCTAGTCTAGAGTCATTTCTCTCTTTCTTTGACTACTTTCTTCCTCTTTATTTTTAAATATGCTTATCCTTCTAGCTTTTATTTTTCCTTTGTCAAAATCTGCTGCAAATTTCTATCCACCTGTGTCTATTGTTCTCCTGTTTTGTTCTTCACCAAGCTTTTGTAGCCAGCTCCTGATATTTAGTTGTTGGGTATTTTTGTTGCTTTATTTTGTCTTCTTTTGTTTTCCCCTTTGTATGAATTAACTTCTAAATACAATAACTTTTGCTCTCCTAAAAATCAATCTAATAACTCCTCAGAAAATGCAGATCTGGATTCAGTCCCTGTATGGAAACAGACACATTATTCCTCTAGCACTGTCTCCCTGTCTGGTCCGAGAGATGAGTATTTGTACCAAAACTGATAGAGATAAGGGATTTCATCTTTGAATGCCAAGCTATGCCTGTTAGAGTCTGCAAGATCCATGAATAAGGGGTGTGAGATCAGATGAGTAGAACTGAAAAGTACACATAGCTGTGCATGACTAACACAATCAATCCTCAGCCTGGGTTTCCCCATCTTTTAAGAAAAGAAGAGATGGACGTTCCCTCTAATGTCAGACATTCTGAGATCCTTCACAAAGAACTGCTAACTACCCTAGTCACCAGACACTAAGAAAGATCTGTCAAACAGTAAGAGGTTTTGGAGTAGTATTTCTTCAGTTCTAATTTGTACCACTAAAGAAGAGAGATACATACAGCTGCTTTGCTGTCAAATAACATGAAGGAAAGATTTGGAATACTTTTTTTCTCTCCCACATCTAGCATATGCTTTAACCATACATACTCCTTTTCCAGAGTGGATGGAACAAGAGAGGAGGAGGAGGGGCAGGGAGGAGGCAAAATTGTCTTCCTTTTTAAGATGCAATCTGAAATGATTATAGAAATAGTCATGTTAGCTGTACATATTTTTGAAGATAAAGCTTGTTCATATCAATCCAAATAGAGCAGCAGTAGCAGAGTGAATTTGCTTCAAGCACTTCTGCTTTGCAGAATCCATTGGAGCACTTTGCTAACTTCATTCAATCATAGAAGGGCCCTAATGCCACAGACACAGCTGGTTCCCCACCCATCCATCACACATAACAGCAAGGAACTCTCCTCCAGGTGCCTCAGACATCAGACCAGGAGTCTTCCGAAGGCCACAGCTCTCCTCTGTGCCCACGGCCTTTCCCATTTTACCTCTGTCTTACTGAACTGGTAAATAAGTAAGTCTACCAGACTCCTTCCAATGATGCCTATGTAACAATCCCATTGATGAGCACATTTGAAAATCTTACTCCAGAACATAATATTTTGAAGTGTTTAATTTTGTTGGGGCAGTTTTCTTGGATGTCTGTTTGAGTTTGAAACTATCTAAAACTGGTGCATAGCTGGTTTCTCACATGAGAGTCAAGACTACTTTCTTTTCAGGTTAATCACAAAACATCCAGAGAATTTTGTCATTCTTCACAAAAACAGAGAATGTAGAAACTAATGAGTGTTCTTAAAGCTGTCTCTTTTAAAAATTTATTTTAAAACCACAGTTATTGCAGGTTTAGAGGAATTAGTTTTGGCAAGTTCTGGTTATATATAGGTGGTTTTGCACTTCTTCATGTGGTGTAAAGCAAACGAAGGCATGGTCATTTATAACTTTCATATACAGCTGATGATGATGGACAGTCAAAAGCTGCTGTAAACAGCTCAAAGCAGGATCTTCAGGCACAGGAAAGACAATAGGGTCTCTTTTTCCACAAAGTATCATAAACTCTATGAGTACAGTGTGGCATTCACCATCAACTAGGCAGATCTAATATTGTACAGTGCCAAATTTAGCAAAAGAAACTTCTGTATGCCATGCAGCCCCACTCTGACAGGCGGCTCCTACCTTCCCACCTAAAGCTGCTCTTTGGAGTGTTGTTTTATCACTTCCTCCAGGCAGCTGTGTAAATCCTGCAGGCTGCTATTCCAGCAGGCACAAGGACGCAGAGAAGAGGCGGTGTGGAGCACATCATTCAGTGGATAAATGTCTCAGCAGCAAAGTGCGTGGAAAGTTCTCTGTCTGGAAAAAGTCCCAAGAAAAATAGAGCTGCTCAGGTGGTCTGCAGCTCCTCACAAAGCTTTTTGGCAATGCAGAGAAGTTGCATCTTTGGGCGACAGGCTTGGGAATGAAGCACGCCCAGCACAAAAGGTTACAAAACCAGAGCAGTTGTTTCCAGCATCAATGTGGAATACATCACACTGTTTCAGCAGGAAGACAGACAGGGCTAGTTTGTAACAGCCCTTTCCTGACACTCAGAGATAGACCCCAGATTGTGGCTGCTGTTCTAAGATGCTGTAACACATAATAATAAATCTTAAGTACGGCGAAACTGCAGAGATCCATATTGTTTGTGTCTTCCACACAATGGACACTTGCAAGATTGAAGAAATTGTAGTAAGCGTGACAGGTTTGTCAAGTTGTCCAGAATCGGAGTCCACATGTTTTCAGATCTCAGGCATAGACAAAACCACCATATAAGCTAAAAAGCAAATACGTTGCTCTAGAAAGTGTTCTTCAGTCTACACAGGGTAATCCAGGTTAAAACCAGGATTCAAGTGGTAGAGTCTTGACTAAAGTCAGCAGACAAGCTTACAAATAGGGCATTTGGTAAACACAGTAAACTTCTCTGTACTCCTAAGTAATGTTTATGGGCATTCTTATTACAGTAAGAGAAGGATCAAACCCTTCAAAAATACCAAAGATATGTGTTTTAGCATGGAAGTCACACATGATTTGCAGTGATCGCCTAATTACCTAGCAGCCAGGATGGGAATATCTGTGAAGAAGATGATTTGCTCAGATTAGATAGCTAGAAAGGTTTGGCAGAGGCAAGAGGACCTTGTTGCCTGTCCTTGCTTTGCTAAGTTTAAAGTAAGAGAGAGGCATTAGGTCACAGAACTTATCACATGCTGTTAATGTCATTGCAGCAAAAATGAAAACAGAAGGAAATGCAGGCTTTACATCACTTTCTCAGACACCTTCCCAATTAAAACTGGAGTAGTTATAAAATCATCAGACATTCATCCTAACAGCTGTAGACACTTGGAAAAAAATTCATTGTGATCTTAGTACTTTAATCATACTATTGATCTCTCTTTATCTATGTCATTATTGTATTTTGGACTCTTGTCTGTGCTCTTTTTAACTCAGCCTGCTAAGTTATCTCATTCAGCCTCTGCATGAAAGACAGAAGGCCAAGTCTGCGCCCTTTTGTACAGCTACATGCTGCCCATACAGCACAAAAACAGACATTATTCTCCTGGTTGTGTCATGTGTGGGTAGGAGGACGAAGAAAGGTCCCCTACCTTGAAGGATGTCCTCCCTAAGTTAACGCAGGACAGAACAGAAGATCAGAATACATAATCCATAATTCATTTCTGAGGAAAAAATAATAAATTACTACAATATCACAAGAACGAAGATGGTAAATGAATAACTGGAAGTAATTGTTTTACCACAACAGATATATCTTTCTAAGAACTATTTTACCATTTCACATTTTTTGCATAAAGAAGTTATTGTTGAACATCTGGATCACCTAGGATCTGGATAGGATGAGAAGAAACGGTCCAAACTAGAAGAGCAAAGATTTAGATTGGACACTAGGAAGAAGTGTTTTACAATAATTGTGTTGAGGCAATTTCTGAGGGACAGGTTGCCCAGAGAGATGGTGGATGTCCCATCCTTGGAGACACTCAAGGTCAGGCTGGACAGGGCTCTGAGCAAACTGATGTAGCTGTAGGTGTCCCTGCTCATTGCAGGGAAGTTGGACTAAGTAACCTCCAAGGGACCCTTCCGATTCAATTGATTCCATTATTTCTGCAATTAAGATCTGAGACCTAGCAGCACATCTATGTGGAAGTTATTTCTAATAAATTCTTTAGCGTAACACAAAAAATCAAATCAAATGTAAAATAGTTTTACAAGGAGGCTGTTCTGTCATTTATACCTCACATAGAGGACATCAGAAAACAAAGCCACTTTAAGAACAGTTCCACTAATGCCCCAAACAGGGCTTGAAATGGTTCGCTTTAAATTCTATAAAAAAGCCCTGTTAGCTCTGATAAGTTGCATCAATTTCCCACCATGGTAGTCACTGAAATGTCAATATTTACAGTTGCCACCAAGAAGCATCAAACTTTCACAGCATTCCCCTTTTGATAAAACAGAACTAGGCCTCCTTCGTTAGCACCACACGGTAAGAGCAGGGAACAGCAGTCACAGCAGGGATAACAAAATGTCTGATGAAACCCAGGCTCTGAAACCCACTGTGCCTTTCTCCTTGGAGGCACTCGAAATGCAATAGGTCTACAGTGGCTGAGTAAGTAACTCCCACATCAACCTCCATTAGACAAAATAATTAAGTCTACATCAATGATTTGGGATAACAGACCATTTTCACAGGATCAGCACTGTGTGCTTTGAAGAAGAAAGAGTCTGAGTTGCGCTGTGCCATTTATTTTCCATAAATGCTTCGGCTTTGCTGTGCTCTTCTTGCATCTGCAGGAGCCCATTATTGTGGAGAATATTCTGTTCCATTGACAATCATGTCTTAATTATTTCTATCCTTTAAGTAGCCGCTACTTTGAGGATTTTTCATTATGTAGTGCAATTTTCATCACTGAGGCTCCTTTAACTTTCAATGACAGGAGCAGATTTTTGTATTAACCCTTCCAAGCCCCCAACAATACCATCGAGGAGCGAACAATCTGGTATGGTGCTGATGACTGGAATAGGATGATCACTGTGCAGAGCCACTGCTTGGGAACCAAAGGATTTGTATTTAAGCAGTCAGCAGGGACAATAGAAATCCCAGAGCTCAGGAGAAATGAGTAGAGTTAGGCTGTTCCCACATGCTGTGCTCTCAATAATGTGGGCTTTCACTAAATAAAATAAATAATAATAATAATAATAATAATAAACTTCTGGCCCTTCCAATTGCAAAAAACTGCTCTTCACTATGTAAATCCTACCACCGCTGCTCTGTTGGGTCTGCAGCCAGCCAGACTGAAACAATGGCACCCAAAGAGCCCCAGCTCCCCGGTTGCATCCTAATGGTCTGTTTGTTAACTTCATAGCTGACCATTTAAATGCTAACATTATTAGGCAAGTAATCTAAAACATAAGCACCCAGCTTGAATCATTAGCATTTAATTACTCAACATTTTCTCTTGTTTAATCTACAGTGCTGTGCAAACTGGTCTTAATTTTTGTTTTAAACAGTGGAGCTCTCAGGTTTATGTATCTCCATGTGGAGAGTCGAAGAAAAAAAATATATTTGTGCTTGCAAATGCACGGTCCTTTTAATGCCATGAACAATGCATTTTTACTCTAAAGTTGCCTCAGAGATTTGCTAGACTAAGGTTGTTCCTATTGACTGCGATCTATGTTACCTGCTCTGAGGTGCGTTGTTAAGAAGTGAAGATTTAGCTGCTAATGAAAGAATTCGGAGTCGTTTCCTCTCCTCTTTCTTTAAACAAATGGCAAAAGAAAACAAAAAAAGTAGCTTCTGAGGCTCTTTCAAGGCAGCGTAAAGGTCACTGGCAATAGCTCCCCTATAGATGTCGATGTGTGACATTTTGCCTGGATAGAACAGAAGCACGATAAGCTAAAAAAATTCAAATTCCTCTCCAGATAAAGCTGTTTATCAGACGTGACTTATTCCTTAAAATAAAGTACAGCATTTAACTCCTATCTTCTGCATCTTCACTGAAGCTAAGAGCATGTCTGAATGCAAAAGACTGCAGAAAGATAAAATAATGCTGCACAAGAAAAGTACATACAAAGAGACGTGGAAGAGAACGTCTGTCTGTAAACTGTGGACTAAAGTAAATAGATGATTCGGAGTTGCAGTTTTCAACAGCTGAGTTCAAGTCTGGGATACCAGCCTGGATCTTCCACCCAAGCCCACAGACAGCTACCCCGTCACCGCAGAATAATCTCTAAATTCCTTTTTTATTACTGAGAGACTCCTTGTTGTGCATGCCGAGGCAGTGATAAGCCCCCAGCAGTGCTGTGAGCTCCTGTGCTAATGCCAGGAGCAGAGGCACCTGCAGAGAAGAGCCCCAAACAATAATTCTGGGCTCTTTTTTTTGAAGAAAGATTCGCATTGAAGGCACTGTTACTAACAAGTGTTCTTATGTTGTTAAAAACACAGAACCTAGAGCTCTTTAATTCAGTTTTACTTCAAAGATTAACACATGGACAAGCATTGCCAGGAACCCAGGCAATTAGCAGCCTTGTAAACAAACAAAAAAAGAAAAAGAAGAATAAAAAGATATAGAAGAGAGGTGGTTAGACAGATAAAATAGGAGAAGATGAGGAAGGTGGCAAAACCAAGCAATTGTGCTGTATTTTTGATATTTTGTCCCTTCAAAGTTCTGTTTGGCTATTATTTTCTATTTTCAGTTCTTCTCTGAGGTTGACATTGCTAAGCAAGCGGTGTTTTTTATCTTGAGCTAAGAAGCATCATCTGTCCCAAAGTCTGAGCATAATGAAACAACGTACTAAAGTTTCAGGGTAACTTCACCTACATCAATGCCATTCGTCAGTTCAAGTTAAGCTTGGAATAAATGCAACTAGAGGGAAATATAACACAACTTGTCCTCCCTGTATTTTTTCCTCAACGTAGCTCATTTCTATTTGTTTCCCTGCAGTTAGAAATGCTGCCTTTCTGGCTATGAAGAGAAGCCCCAAAGAAGATGGATTTATCAAACCTATGCACGCAGCAGAGCAAAGCTGCCATGAGGCATTTTTAGTGAAACGAGTGCATGCAGTGAGTTGAGAACTATGTAGCATATTTCCAACTCTCATGTAAGATACTATCCAGAATTTTAAAAGCATTTATTTATCCCTGTCCAGTGTATTGGCTTAAGAATTTAGCTTGCTGTATACTACAACATACTAGTAAATTCATCAGATACAGACAAGTACATCACAGTTTTCGTAGCCCTGTTCCTCTCTCCATACATTTCATCTATATTGACATTTACTTTATTCTGATCACTTTCAAACCACTGCTTTTCTTTTTCTTATTTATCCACCCCAATAACAAAGCAATCTGTTCACGGAGAGACTCATTTCTTGGCAGACATTTTATAAAGCCTGTAAATCTTCATGTACTCACCATTATATCCACGCATTCACCATTACAGGAGTTGGACTTGATGCTCCACATGGATCCCTTCCAACAGGACATATTTTATATTTCTATGATTATAGAGTATTGATATGCGAGCTCTACATGGATCTGTTGTGAAGAACTGGGTAAGGGACTCACTTTCAGACAAAGAGAACACTGCCAGACAGATTTAGTCAAAATGAGTTATGAGGTGGAGCTGTAAACTATCCTTCAAATTTCACAAGAAACAAAGATCATTGTATCAAAAAAAATGGGGGTATAAACAACAACAACAACAACAACAACAAAAACCACATTGAAACTTGTCAACTAAAGAAACAGAGTTCAGACAAGAACGGCACAAATTAGGATCCTAAGTACTGGACAGTAAACTGATTAAAGTGCTACTTTGTCACTGGCTGCCTGTAAAGCATTTCCAGGGCTCCCTTCTCTGTAAGTCCCAGCCTGAGCAGGGTTGGATCAATGGACCAAGAAGTACCTTCCAGTCTCAGCCATTCTGTGGTCCTAGGATTCATCCCTCTTTCTTAACAATAGAACCAATCCTTCTATTGTCCTCTATCAAGTCAGTCCAGGTGTCAATCTCTTTCCCTGTTCCCAGGCACAACTCTCAGAAACCACTTGTCTGTTTCTGCAGGTGAAACATTGGCTGATCTTTGTAAGCTTTCCTCAGGTTTTGGTGGTTTCACAAGGGTTTGGTCATTTTCATTACAATGACTCCTCCAATCCACTCTTTTCTAAGCAGAATCATGGGCAATTTTATGAAATATTTTATTGAAGTTATTGAGTAATATAATACTGTACTGCAGTGATGGAGGAAACCAGCAGATGGTGACATATGTAAATTGCTGTAAGGATTATGAACAACAAAAGACATTTTAGAAGGTACAGGCACTCTACATTGTTCTGCTCCCATTTCTAATCATGCTTTGGAAAAAAAACAAAAAAACAAAACAAAAAAAACCCTCCTTTTAATTATTTGCAGCTTGGGCTGCTACAGCTGGTGGCAGCTGTTTGGGGACTTTTTCTAGCACTCAGATAATTTTGTTTGGCATTGATGCCTGAGTGGCTGCTGCAAACCATCTTGGAAAGTCCTACAGAGTGTGTCCACATTATGCTTTTTTGTTGAGTATTTTTTTTTTTCCTTTGGAGAAGTTATTACCAAGTGCACTGTTTACTGTTTATTGTCAGTACCACAGGGGAACCAGAATGCAAAATAGATGGCTGTAATAGCCACAGGGTAGCATACTGGGGGCTAGCAGAGGAGAAATGCTAATTCCCCTTGCCATTTCCTGGCCCAGATGGTCAGGGCTTCAGTATGCAATGGTTTGAAATGCTATTATGAGTACAAGCTAATATCGATTCTACAGAGAAGACTTTGGCAAATCTATTACCAGCTCTTTTAAATTCCACCTCACTAACAATTTAGGGTAGCTGTTCATCCAGAGAAAAGAAATACAGCTCTGGGCTTGCTGAACACTTATCTGAGTTGACCTGAGGTGGGAAAAACTTTGCAAAGTCACATTAGTGCTATTTCTTGGCAAGAATGAACTGCAGAACAATTCTGCAGAAATCACTTGCTCAAGCAGCAACCCTGTCCCTGTGTCCCACACAGATGTAGCTCACTGATTCAGCAAGAAATTACTTGTAGCATCTGGAAGTGCCACTGCCATAGCTGTTGGTGGTCCATCCACCACAGACTAGCACCTCAGGATAGAAGGAACCATGTGCTGCCACTCCAGTTCTCTGCAGCAATTGGAACCTTATTCCCTGATGGATCAGAGGAACCTGTACTATGGAGCGTTGCCATTGAGGGATGAGGAATGTTCTCCGAGGCTGCTGGTGGACAGCTGGAGGGCAGGGCAGGCAACTGGAGGCACAGGTTTTCCATCCACCAGGCGAAACTGGGCCCAGCTCAACTATGGGAGCTTCGCAAGGCTATGTGATGCTGCCCATGGGCTTCTTTTCTGCTAGCACAAATTGGTGCCGTTGGGAAACAGTGAAGAATATAAATCACCTAGACTGCAGCAGTTGAAGAAACAGTAAGGTTTGCTGAACCAAAAGATCTGGATTCCTGACAGGCATTAGTTATCGCACCTATTCAGACTAGGGAGAAGAACTTGAAGACAATCAGCAAATGATTTTTTTCAAAATCCTCTTCAAAAGCTAGGATGAGCCAGTCTCTACTGCCATTTATACAGTGTTAACTGTAACTCTTGTAGAAGAGATCAGCTTAAAAAATATGGCCTTAAACTGTGAAGACCTTTACATTTAGAAGCAAGTGCAATGATCTATCTGTTTTTTTTTTTTGGAATGAGACATTTTCAGTTCTTTGAAATTTAATGTCCCTTAACACAAAGTATATACTTGTCGCTCTGGAATTATTCTGTCTGGGAAGGCGTTTCATTGCAATACAATAGCTTCTTATTGCTTTCAAACACTGTGTCTGTGGTTTGAATGTCACTCACTCTTAAGACCATTCCTATAGTGTATGTGTTTTTTTTGCGTAGCAAACTCTGTGTTTATTATTACTGAATTTTTGTAGCACTCATCGTGACTTCACCAACACTCGATTGTCTTAAGATTTGGTTTGAGCATGTAATTTTCCTATTTCAGAGGCTTGTTGCTTTCCATTTATCACCGTTATAGTACCTTTTGGAGCTGTGGGATTTTTTGCACCAGAGCTTTGGTAACAAAGACACATATATAACACAGGGTTGTTTGCCTGCAGTGGGCAAACAATTGAGTAGAAACACATCCTTTTATGAGAATATGGAGCACCACATCACAGAATCACAGAATTGTAGGGTTTGGAAAGGGCCTCCAGAGATCACCTAGTCCAACCCCCTGCCAAAGCAGCTCCATAGCCCAGGTCACACAGGTAGGCATCCAGGCAGGTCTTGAACGTCTCCAGAGAAGGAGACTCCACCACCTACCTCTCTGTGCAGCCTGTGCCAGTGCTCCATCACTGCACTGTGAAGAAGTTCCCATGCACATTTGTGCAGAACTTCCTATGCTTCAGTTTGTGGCCATTTCCCCTCATCCTATCACCACACACTGCTGAGAAGAGTCCAGCCTCGTCCCTTTGCCTCCTGCTCCTTAGATATTTATAGACATAACCACATTACAGTTGTAATGTTACTCTGTTCAGAATGAATCAGAGAGGAAAGTGCACAATTGGGAGTACTGTGTGTATTCAGATGTCGGATGTTGGAAAACCTTGAAGAATATGTAGTGTGGGGTATGCTCTCTCTCTTCTTCACATGTACATTTCTGACTTTGTAGGAATTATATTTTTGTAAAGACCTGTTTCTCCTACATCCTTGGTCATAAATCCACATCTGCATTTTAAGGGATGAAAGCCATCAGACCACACTTCCTCTGCCATTTTCATTTTTCCAGCCCCTCCTTCATCATTGTGCTTCATGACAGTGAATCATGCAAAAGGACTTCAGCTTTTTCTGAGCTGCATAACGTATTGTCACTACTACTTATTTCTGCTGTAGTTCTGCTGAAGCTTTTGTTTTAGCGCTCATATACCAGACATTGTTTTGGAAGGATATGGATAGTGTGGATAACTTCAAGATCAGTATAAATTCTGATTTATTCCTGCTTTTAGGTTGTGCTTTCACCATATGGCGAAGCTAACATACAAAGTCACTGACAAAAGGGAGATAGTGTTATTGTCTTCTTATCACTCATCCTTTCCTCATCTTCTCTCCTTTCCCCGTCTCTCTGTTCCCAGTTACTAAAGATCACTCCTACTTCATTTACAATCCCTCATGTTATCTCAAACAAAACTGGCTCACTTTGTTCTTCTTTTCCCTTCTGAAGGACTGATGTGTCTTGCTATATGACTTACACACGTATGACAGAAACCTCAAAGAGATCAGTGGGAGAGCATGGATACAAGCGGGAGTGGTGGGGATACTGGGGATTGGGGTAGGACAGTGGCAATACCCTATTATTTTGTCTCAAGCCATAGAATCAGACCAGATCCTTTGTGCCCATGTTCTTGTCAGAAGTCATGTCATTAATTTTTTTTTTTACTCAATTTGAGCTTTTCACAGAACAGCAGAGTCACTGAATTCCAGCTTGTGTTGGAATAGACTTCTAGAGGCCTACAGTCCACTCAAAGCAGGGTCAAAGGGACCATTAAAGATCAGGATAAGGTCTTGAAAGGTTTGACTGCTCTACTGGCCATCAACATTTTCCAATGGCCTTCAGAAAACACCCACAAATTCTGCTAACAACCTGAAGAGCATAGAAGTCTCCAGACTGACATGAAGAATCCAAGCAGATTCTACCTCCCATCCACCTCATGAAAGATGACCGCTGTGTAAGTGACATTCATGGTCTTGGCCTCATATTCTACTTCTGAATATGCAGGTTTGCAGGATGTCTCTCACACTACACAAGTTTGTTCTGTAAGATGTCCCTGGAATGTTGTTTTCCACAGTAACATCTGACAGGCTCAGCTGAGAATAAATGTTATTTTCTCATAAATAGATGAGAGAATGTCAGAAAAGGGAAATATTAACTCCATTTCATAAAGGAAATCTTTGGCTAATCTTTTTCCCCCTTTACGGTCCCAGAGAGCACATGTAGCAGTGTAGCAATGAGGACACCAACCTCCTGAGGCCCAGCCCAGTACTTCTCCTGCAAAATTATTTTTCTTCAAAGCTGTCATCTATGAGGATTTTGTTAGCTGCTCACAGCTCTGAGATTTGCTGGGGACTTCTGTCTAAGCTCATTCTCTTTCTTGAATACCAGAATGCATTTACTTTTCTTGATCTGCTATCACAAAATTTCTTTTGAAACAGAGCTTACTGTTCAATCTTATGTCCGCCTTTGCATTTTTTCTTCTGCCTCACACAGGTCTTTCTTTGCCTGGTGTGCCTCCACACACTTTATGGAGATTATAGCTGCTCTGGTGTGTGCAATCACTGCTTTATCCTCCCCCAACTCTAATTCCATTACAAAGTATTCTTTTTACAAGATGTTCCAACATCGATATGAAAGATATTTGAAAGGCTGTTGCAGAGCTATCAGATGCCTTGACTTTTTTTTCTTGCCCAAATACAGAGTTTTCATACGGGTGAAACGATCTTCTAATATTTTGATTGGAACATTTGTTTTGTGCACTCTCTGCAAGTTCAAAGGTGAATGAATTATGTTAATCCCATTCTCCCACACAGCATGAGCTCAGCTTTTCAGCTTTTCTGCACTGGAGCCTTTTTTCTCTCATGCTGATGTGCACTGAAATATTCTGTCTGGCTTGTTCAGTATTTCCCTTGACTTCCTTGTTGTTTTCACTGCTTGAGTGGATAATTTCACCCACTCACTGTTATTACTCTCACCATTCAAAATCTGTCTTCCTTTGGCTTGCCTCATTTACATTCATTTTTCAACTAGTATACAAAGAGACTCTTCTGACCTTTGATGTTTGTCAAGATCTGTGGGTCTCAGAATTCTGAGGGGTTAAAATGGGTGGCAGAGCAAGGTGTCTCTGAGGTAATCTCTTTTTACTCATGCAGCCCTTAACACAGAAGGAATTAAACACTGGGAGGCAATCTGTTTGCTCTCAGCTCAAAGAAGCTTTCAGTCAACACTCATCTTCAAGCTCTTGATTTTTCTCAGGAATGCATTTATACTGAAAAAAAAAGTAATAATGAGAGAAATTGATTTGTGTGTTGTTTCACAGACACTTCAACTCAAAACTAGCCAGATTCATTCACGTAGAACTTCAAAAGTGGTCTCACCCTGTTGTTTCTGTGGGAAGCAGAGAGGTACATGTTAGGGTTGGAAAGCAAGACATGTTTTATCTGAGAAGTGAACAGCTTCACTACCACAAAGGAAGAGCAGTAGCTGGATTCATCAGTATCTGTGGTATTTCCTCATTAATGATCTGAGGTCTGGAGCACCTCTCTGATGAAGAAAGGTTGAGGGAGTTGGGCTTGTTTAGAGGAGAAAGCTCCAAGAGATCTCATTGCGGTCTTCCAGTACGTGAAGGGAGATTACAAGCAGGAGGGAGATAAACTTTTTCACATGGTCTGATAGTGATGGGCAAGGGGGAATGGCTTTAAACCAGAAGAGGGAAGATTTATGTTAGATGATAGGAAGAAATTCTTTACTGAGTGGGTGGCGAGCCCCTGGCAGAATCTACACAGAGAAGCTGTGGTGCCCCATCTCTGGAGGTGCTCAGGTCCAGGTTGGATGGGGCCCTGGGCATCTGAGCTGCTGGGTGGCAGCCCTGCCCACAGCAGGGAGTGGGACTGGGAAAGGCTTTAGGCCCCCTCCAACCGAAACCATTCTGTGGTTCTACAACTGTACTGTTGATACATATAAAGAGTCATTTTTGGAAAACCTTTACAAATCCAACTCTAAACCACTGCAATTATCTTCCATTATCTTGTCCAAAAAGACAGACGGTTTCGCCAGTATTCTGTAGAGAAGGAAACATGGAGTGACTTCACTTTCAGCAGCATCAAGAAACAATTATAGCTGATCCAGAAACAATAATGCAAGTGCACCACCAGTAGAGACAGTGACATGATCTGGTTTTTCAACCTGGCTGTTTTTCCTATTCATCCTTTCTGACGCTAATTCCCCAAATGAACTTTGCAGTGAACATATTAACTCTCTGGTAATATGGCTGCATCTGCATTCCTAATTACCAGAAGGTGTGGCCAAAACATTTCCTGAATCATTGCCTGGTCTCTGTGCTAAGGATGTGTGAAAGGATTTTGGAAGGTCAGACACTTTCTGCATAAACAACATGGAATGCCCTAAAATGCACTAGTTCTACTGTGATTTTCGAAAGTTTTATTGAGCACTTATGTTAGCAAAATTTACTTGCTTAAAGGCATGTGAAAGACAAACATAAAGTGGGTTAGAACATGGCCAGATCTAATTCAATTTTGTATAAATGCCTATCCTCAGGAAATTTATACTTTGTACTTCTAATTTTCAATCTATTTTCTTAGGAAAGCGATAGGAGAAAAAAAAAAAAAAGGAAGAAATATATATAGAAAATATTTTAAAACCTACTCAAGAACTACTGTGATACTGGGATGGAGCAATGTCTGCAGGCAGGCAGTGCAGAGCAGTCTGAGCACCTGGTTTAGTGTTTTCAAGTAGGCTGAACCCAGCTTCTGTTTAAACAGGCTATTTCATAGGTCATATTTCTCATTTTCTACAACCAGCTTGCCACCTGGTTAATACTGCAGAGATTTATAGTAATTCACAAATGCCAGTTTGAAGTGTCAAAGCTCCTTTAAAAGAAAAATAAAGTTAACCTGGGCAAGATGAATAATACATATTTTATAGCCAAAAAGCAAGTTTCTTTTAAGCTTCAGAAGAACTGCTAGCTCCTGCAGACAGTGATTGCACCTATATTTTTTCCTAAGGAACAGAAAGCACTTATAGCTCAATATCCAATTCCTTAAGGTGTGCCTGTGCTTATAAATTTAAGTGTATTTCACCTCTCTGTTCATTGTGTACTCTGGCAGAAGTTGGGAAAGATGTAAATTTTTGCTTTATGTGTGCCACAGCATCAGCAAACAGTGTCACCCCTATCACTTCCTGAGAAGTATCAATCCTCAATTTTTCTCCTGACTTAAACAGGAAGAAAACACCTTTAAACTGCTGCCCCAAACTTTGCCAGAGTTGTTTTTCATGGGCAAGCAATGACACGCTGATGCAGTCCTAATGTCCACCCTGGATAGCATACAGTTTCATACGTGAAGTCTGGATTCTGGAATACAATGTAGATCTCATTTTCAGGTTTTAAACAGAAGAAAAGAAGGCAACAACTGCAAAGAGAAAAAGCACAGAGTCTAATGATTGCAATTTGATTATTTCCAATGGATGAAAGGTGGGGATAAACTCTTTTCAAGCCATGCAGTACAACACTACCCATGGACCAGAACCAATATTTTCAGTGATTTGAAAGATATGTAACCCTGTTGTCCCAGGATAACATGACTATGATTCACTGCCTCAAAAGTAATCACAGATCAGCAACTGCCTTCTGCCCCCAGCCACTCTATCCCATGTCAGAGTGAAGGTCAAAACAATTTTCAGCAGGCTGGTGAATGCCTGGGGATTTTGCGGTTTGTGTTTGTCAGAAGTATGTGAGCACAAGTGCTGTTCAGTTTGTCATCTAGTTTACAAGTGCACAGGGCTTGTATCCATAGCTATTATAGGTTAAAAGTACTTAGGGAAAGCTAGGGCATGGAGATAAGAATGCACCTCCTGCCTTTGCCTAGTTTG
The DNA here is from genome assembly GCA_013399175.1 of Odontophorus gujanensis. NCBI lineage: Eukaryota > Metazoa > Chordata > Aves > Galliformes > Odontophoridae > Odontophorus > Odontophorus gujanensis. Next base: position 192,756 of record VXAB01003978.1, read on the forward strand.
CATTGGTAATATGGAGGTCCCAGAGGCAAAGCGAATCCCGAGTGTCCACAGCAAAGTAGTCTCAAGTGGGAGAATTTTAAAGAATTTATTGCCAATAAACAGAAACTTAAAAATCACAGAGAGAGAGAGAGAGAGGAAAAAAAATAAAAAATAAATAATAAAAGAAAAAAAAGAAAAAAGGAGGATATGAGCACTTACATCAATAAAACACCTATCCTCAATCTCAAATGATGTTATTTATTCTCAGGTGAGGCTATAGACTGCACAGGAGGTGGAGGTAGGCAAGTTTGTGTTTCTTTGCTGCTCACTGGTTTTCCTGCCAGGCTCTCTCTGAGTTTCGAGTCATGCTATGGAGATCTCTATTCCCTGAGCTTCATTGCCCTGAAATTCATCAGGAGAGCAAAAAAAATCTCTTCATTTTAAACGAAGTAAGTGGAAACCCTGACAGAACTTTACTGGTCTCCCACTGGACTGCTGCTGACTTTCTTCAGAGAAAAGAAGTCAAAGCTTTTTCATAGGTATTTTGACACTGCTGTGGCAGGACATGCATCCGTGCACATTCTGTAGCATAAAAGCTTAAATTTTTTCTGATTACTCCTTTGAGGTAAATGCTAATACCTACACTTGCCTCCCTCACAATAGCAAAAACGCATAGGAATACTATTGCTACCATGTGAAGTGAGTGTTGTGAAGATGAGCCAAGAATGTAAGAGTACAGGTTGAAGAGAAAGGTACAAAAATGTCAAAATTGGAAAGGAAGCAGAAGTGACCAATTCTAAACGGAGAGAAGTTCCAGGAAAAGCTGCCTACAGAAACAGCAAGAAGAGGGGAAGAAAGGGAATCCCGTTTTATCCTCAACAACTTCAGCAAAGATGATGAAGGAAGAAAGCAGGAAGGCCTTCAGACAACAAACACAACAACGTTTTCCACTGCACCATCTGTTTTTGTGCCTCGCCACTGCCTGTGCTGCAGTGCGTTGCTACGTACAGCTGCCACTGCCAAATGCCCAGATAATTTTAGGGTACTTGCCTGTGCTTGAGCTCGGGTAAGGAGCTGCTCAGCCTTCATTTGCAGGAGATGATACATGAGATCTCCCACCTGCTGTGCATTTCCTGACAGAGTCTCTGTGGAGGCCATAAGGGCAGCCACGCAGTTGTGGGGTGAGAAAGAAGGGTCACAGAATCGATGAGAAACTGCGAAGTTGTCAGCAGCACTGGTTGTAGTAAGCAGTTTGTTTTCAGCCTGAGGTGGGGCTGACCTGCAAAATGAGCCAAAAAATACCTTTGAGTGAGAGACTCACTCATATTCATCAATATTTGTGTGAAGAAGAGAAAGCGATACAGCACAGCCTGAAAACAATGCATTATAATATAGTTACAGCAAGACAAGAAAAGAGCTGTTTCAGGAGCACAGACTGTGCCACGTGTCTGGATAGGCAGCTCCTTACTCCTGAATAGGGGAGCTTTTTGCATTGAGGGAAAATAGGGCTGTGTACTGAATTTGTAGAGCTTCCACTTCTTTAATTTTTTATCCATATGTGTTCTGTAGAGGATGGAAGAGGAAAGGAAGTTACCTGTATTTTCAATGAGGACACCACCTCAGATGTATATGTATGTGGAGAATGATAAATTAGCCTGTAACACATCAGTGATTTGGTGTGTGGACTACTACCAGAGCTTCTCTGGGTTATGGGATGTGAAGGGCCTGAGAAGAAGACATTTAACCTCAAGCTGGTAGTCAAAGAAGCAGCTGGTAGTGAAGCAAACTAACAGCAAAATACTGCCTATAGATTGATCAGTTCTAAATTTATGTGTCTGCAGGAAAAAAAAAGTCTTCATCATAGTCTCCTTGATGAAAACCATCTATTGATGGAAGCTGAGAATCAAGTTAAATAAACAAGAGCCTGCATTAAGAAAGGAAACAAACGCTGCTAAGAATGTATCATAATGTAAACAGAGAGTGTACCTTCACCTTGAATGCTGTTTGCAATTCTGTGCACAACAATTCAAAAAAGATAAAACCAGAAAGTCAATGGGTCTAGAGAAGGACGAGAAAAAAATATCAGAGGAACAGCAAGATGTCTACAGTGTTCATGGTGATTATAAAGGTGAGTGTTTGAGAGAAAAACAAATAAATTATGACGTAACAGAAATATATTTGACACCAACTGGAACAGAGAAGGTCAGACAGAAGCACATGTTTGCTTCCACAATAGAAAAATGAGAGACATTATAAAGTTATACAATGACAGAATCATCCAGGCTGGAAAAGACCTTGAAGATCACCAAGCCAGATCATCAATTATCACTTAAGAAGAAACCAATTTAAAACTGTTAAAAGGGTTCTTTTGGAAGCATAAATAGGATGCAGCTGTGTATGGACTGCTGCAACCATGACTTAAAAAGGGGATTAGTAGGATTCCAAGGATGACTTTAGACCAGATCTCCAACGGTATTTAAGTGGTTAACTCCCACTGAAGTGCATATAGTAACTTCAATTAGCAATGTACTCAATTTTGTGAGGCTCTGAACATTCTGGCTATAATCCAGGAAGACACTTGCTTTGCTCTCAGCAGGTAAGCAGTGTCCCTGATGAGTGCTGTAGAAATTATACTCCTGAAGTTAAGCACACTCTTACACTCTTTGCTGAACTGGTGTAAGCATGTTCAGTACTGAGCTTTCCATAAATAAAATACCCACAATTATTTATCCTAGGGGAAGAAAAATTGCTTCTTTGAGGAAGCGAATACCCAACAATCCACATACTTTCAACAGCAACAATAGCAGTCATATAATGATGTACAATGGCTGAATCAGACATGAGGAGGAATTGAGCACCAGCTGGAAATACATGCTGGTTGTTTATTCCACTGACAAGAAAGATGTTGCATAATAAATAAATAAATAAATAAATCATTTAGCTTAAAGCTGCATTTCACTGTCTGACACTCTGACACATTTTGGAAGAAATGAATAGTTGCTTGTCAGTATGCTTTAGTGAAAAAAGAGAAGCATTTTTTTAAACAATACACCCACACCTAGAATATTTAGCAAGTGAAATACATGAATCAAGAACGGTGAATAGATGTGAAGAGCTAAAGTTGTGGTTCAGCACTGCAAAATGGTGAATGTTGGTTTTAGGAGTAGTTGCATGGTACGTGTTCCTCTGTGGCAACATTAGCTTCGAAGTGCCTAACCTCCCTCCACTGCCCTTCAGCCCTTTCTGCCTGCTCCTACGCACATGTGCCAGCGCAACTGGATGATTTCATGGACCAGATCAGCATTAAAAGCAGACAAACACACACACAACAAAAAGCAAGGACAGAAGCCTGAAATGCCTTTCTCCTGGTGTTTTCTCTTTGCCCTAGACTGTCTCAAGGGTCTTGGACACAGACTGTTCTGCAAAGAATTGCATTGCCTCCGTCAAGTAGACAGCAAGCTCCTGTGGAGGGGCAGCAACTGGGTCAGGGCAGCGCAGAGAAATTTCCCAAGGCAGTTTTGTCAGCAAAAATAACATCTAATTGCCCCACAATTCTCTGGAGTCAGCATTACAGCAGGGTCTAATTCCCAAGCTGATATTCATTCCAACTCTTTGTCACTGCACTTTTATACAAGTGTACATGCATGTATAGAAATATAAATATTATGTATTTCTGTTTGTGAGTCTGCAGTTGGAAAATATAGTTAGTGTCTCATTAAGACATCAGATTTGTTTTCTTTAAGAAAAATAGTTCAGACAAGTTGATCTGTTTGGAGATAGATTTTAACATGACTGAGAAAATGTAATGCAATGTTTATGAAGATCTCTACAATAGAGGCCTGTCTGCCTGCCATGCAAACATTCTTCTCATGAATGTATGCTCAAGTATGGAGCAACAGCCTAGGCATGTGGGTAGGGAGGCAGATGGCAGGCTACTCCTTTAATATGGGCAATTACAGCAATGCCAAACATTCTGTGGTGCTTTTACTTCTGTGATCTGAAATTATGTTATAGTGCAATACCAGTGGCTCATTTTTTGTGATGAGGAATCTGAAGAAATCTGAATTGGGTATTTATTCTGTTTGTGCCAACTCATACATACTTGCACCAAATGACCTCTTCATCCCTGCTTGCTGAAGTCTGTAATTATAGAATTATGATTCTATAATTCAGGTGGAAGTAACCCTTGGAGGTCACCTAGTCCAACTCCCCTGCAATGTACAGGTACACCTACAGCTACATCAGGTTGCTCGGAGCCCCATCCAGCCTGGCCTTGAGTGTCTCAAGGGTTGGGCATCCACTGCATCTCTGGGCAACCTGTTCCAGTGTTTTACCACCCCTACTGTAAAAAATTTTTTCCTTATATCCAGACTAAGTACTCCCTGCATCTGTTGGTTTGACAGTCCTTGTGTTTGCTCAGGTGCAGAATCAGTGTGTACAGCCTTTCTCCCTGCCCTTAGGATAAACGGTAAAACAACCTGCCCGACAAGGGGAAGTGACTGATGGACCTAGGAAGAGGACCTGGGTCTCCAGGCTCCAAGCTACCATACTATGTGCTCATTTTTGACACTCACTGGACAGTCCCACCAGGTTTTTTTCCTCCTTTAAATTATTAGATGTTCTGAACTTTATTGTTACAGTTTGTGCGTTTCTTTTTTTTTTCTCATTCTAAATCTTCTCAGTACTTCATTACCTGGGGAGCTTCTTTAGAGCTCCCCTGTCTGAAAATGATTGGGAAACTTGAATGCAAATTGCTCCCAGACAATGCAAATAGATGGCATTGTGCAAATGAACCTTACCAAGACCTATGCACGTGTAAGAGAATATTCCTGATGTAGGCATGATAGTTAATTAAGCTGGCAATGGCCAATAAGACTCTATATTGTACGCCAAAGGTTAATTGTTCTCACTTTTTTTTTGTCTTTACCTCAGCACGTTCTCCTTTCTACCTCTCTCCTGTCCATTGACACCACTAAACAGTTTGTTATCCTGTATCAGTCATTCCAAATGCTGGGTTGCTGAACGTAGCAGCTCATTTCACTCCAGGTGAAAATGTTGAATACCCAGAGACAATGTAGTATTTAGCTTTGATTTTTTACTTCTCCGTGCAAACAGTAGTGGATTCGGAGGGCCTCCTGTGAACTTGCATTACAGAAGCTGCCCCAAGATTTCCTGCCTTCAGCTTGCTTTTTGATCTGCATTCATGCTGCTGAATTAAAATTATTTCTGTTGCTTCAGTGCCTCAAACAAGACAGACATTCCACAGACAAAGGAATGAGCAGCTGTTCTCTTGAAATAATTCAAAAAAACAAATAGGTACCCAGCTCTCACTGAAGGGCCAATCTTCAAATGTAATTGTGCACTGATATATGAAAGCAGGGAATGTACTTTTTTTATCTGTCTATATAATTTATTTCCAACTACAGCTCTACCTGACCATTGTTAGATACACTCATTGCATTCTGCACTGTACAGCAGAAATGGGACAGGGGGAGAATGAATGGATAAATGAAAGTTTACAAAATCACAGAGGCTGCAAATAAGAGGAATTTGGAGCTCTTACTGACATGAGTTTAGGACAGATAAAAAAAATCCTTCTCCTACAGAAGAAATCTTCAATAAAAGATTCTTATACAGTGATAACAACCTTCTGAAATTTGTTGCCAGAGATGTTGTGGTGGCAGATATTTTCAGTGGGTTCAGAAAGAGGTGAGATTAATTCATGGACCACACATCCATAAGCAGACACTAAAAGAAATGGTGGGGAGGCACCCTCTGACATCTGGTGTAACAACTGTGGAAGATAAAGAGTGTGGGGGAATGGACTGCAGATAGCGGTCAGGCTTGGGTGTGCTCCCTGAGCAACATCTGACACTTCCTCTGCTACTGTTTGCTTGTTTGATTGCTTGAGGTTTTTTTACACTTCTATAGATATTCTGCTGGTAGATATAAAGGGATGGTTCACATCTCCCCATCTCCACCCACCTTTTTTTTTTTTCCAAAGGGAGAAAAGAAAGTTCAGGAAGGAGGATTTATTTTGTCTGGAGAATGGAGTCACAGGTGTAGTATGAAGAAGTGAAGAGATAAGTCAAGGAAAAGGGACGGATATTATCCTCAGTGAGGAGGGATGATAGACTTGGAATGTAAAATGGGAAGAAAAGAGTCAGTTGGTGCAGGGATTTGGATAGATAAAAACAGAGTGAAATGTAGTAAGACAAATAGGTTGTGATAAATAGTCCATCAACTGCTGCTGTGTTTACTCTTATGAGAACACTTCCCTGCCCACTCACCAATTCAGAGATGAGTCTAACCCAAGCATGACTTTTCCAAAGAAACTTATCACGTGTTTGAACAGACTGGTACTCAAACGGGTACAATGCTCCATTGCCAGAAATTGTCTCAGACCAGGACTGTACAGAAACATATTAAACCCTTAGAAACAATGCAAGTAAATACTATTTTACAGAAACTTCATTTCTGCTTCTCAAGCAGTACTCATCTTCGATAAACTCATGAGAACTTTCCACACCTTAATACTTAATAAATCTTCCCAGGACGATGCAATGTATGCATCTATAATATCACCATGAATAAACCCACCAAAATCCTTTCCTTTCGCACACACTCTTCTTGAAAGGTGATATCTCACACAGCCAGTGCTGTCATTGTGCAAATGAATCATCAGTATGCGGAAACATGAACTTTTGCAGATAATCAATAAGGATAGAAATCTTTAGTTTGGGTATTTTTCACAAAGCATCTCTGACTTCCAAGTAGCAAGCCTCAAGGGAGATCTACAAATCACTTCATATTATGAGTTTAGAATTAAAATTTGTAACTCTTCTGGATACTAAAACAAGACATAATGAAGATATTATATCATTTGTCATTACGATTTGCCAACCGACTCCCCGTTCTCATAGACATGAATGATTTATATTTCTGTAAAGGCATAAGTTCTGTCAGCTGTCTTCCTGCTAGTGTGTGGCACTTTTCTTTCTTTAGTTGTATAGTCACTCTTAACAAATGGTAAAATATCTTATAACCCTATAGCTTAACAAAGCAGGATAATGTAGTCAGTCTTAATTCTTACATTTTGAAGATGATCACTGGAGATGTAGAAAGTTGGGAAAAAAAGGAGTTGATTTCAGATTAATGTGGAATTTCTGATGGTGTATCAGCATCAAGACATACATTTCCATGTCTGGTTTATTTTATGAATAGGAAGACGGCTTATTCTGCCAGCTTATTCATCATCTTTGCTAGAACTGCCAGGTGTATTGAGTCACACACATCCCTTCACTGGAAAGAGAAACTCAGTTTTAGGCTGTTACAAATGTCTGTTACCAATAACAGATTTTGGTAACAAATGGTGGCCTATGCTGAAACTTATTGCAGAAAAGAAATTATTACTATTGCAGTAATAATATCTTAAACTCCTCAGCTAGATTTTGTAGTTAAAGTTAGGTCTAAAGATGGGGTTATTCTTATACCACAGAACCAACTCACACCATTTCTCAGATCCCTCTAACAGTATTAGTAATATGGAAAGAATTTCTTTAGTAGGAAGGTTACAGATCAGTATTTTTAAGTAAAAGATCTCCCTTGGAAATGTGGTACCCACATTTCACTAATATATGTTTCTATAGGACATATCAAGGAATTAATTAGAACAGTCTTTTGCAAGATCTGTAAAGGCAGCTGTTTTGTGAAAGAGAATGACAGCAAGGGAGAGGAAGAAGAGGGGAAAAGAAAACACACTATGCCAAATGACTTCAAATAATTAGCACTTTATTTTTTCTCACTGTGTTTTATGCATTTATTTTGAGTCTAGGTGAACTTCCCTGGCCATGTCTGAGCTGCATATTGCATCCAGTAGATCAGCCCAGCAATGGTCTAAAAAGAAGGCCTGACATTCTCTCTGAGTGCCAGGCAGAGAGAGATTTCTTTTCATGCATCATTCATGAATTTACTGCTGGGATTCTATGAGTTGCTCCTTCTTCCAATCCCATTGCAGATACTTAAAACAAAAGAGATGACTATACATTCATCTTTTGTGGATATTGGTCATGGATCTTACATCTTAAACTGTGTTGATGGCAAAAGAAGTCACAGTTTCAAAACAACAGAAAAAAAGAAAAGAAAAGAAAAAAAGAAGCATTAACTGTTGGAATTATGTCTTAAAAGTTTTGTTTGGTTATATTGTGTGCTGACTTGTGGTTACTTCACAAGTTGTCCTGACGGAGGAGGTACCTGTATCCCCAGCAGAATCAGCAGAAAGCAAAATGTGGGTTTTGCACGGAAAGCTACTGCTTGAGAACTTCTGCACATCACTTAATCTTCCAGTCAGTGTAAACCTTTTATCTTACCCTGTTAAGGCACAGTGAGATTTCTTCCCCTCAAATACAACCTATTCTTTGCACCTACTGGGCTACTTTTCTCTTACTATATTGCTCCACAGTGGGAGGTAGATCTTTTCTTCCCATTCTTTCCACCATCTGGAGTAACCATCCTGTGACTAAGTTGAGATCATTTCATATCTGACCTCGTGGCATATCTATTGTCACTGTCCTGTGCCTCCTTTCTCGACTTAAAAATGAAATCAGCTATAAAACCTTCGTTCCCGATCTTCTTTCCATTGCCCCCATGAACACCAAGATGTTATACCCTTATTTCTAGCCTAGACCAGGAGTGAGATCCATCATAACAATGGAAGCTTGCATTTGTGCTGATAAATGTAGCCTGCAGACATGTTCTCAGATGTTTCTGCTAATGGCATATATAATGCATCACAGTGAATTTTCGAGCTGGGCCTCTGGACAGATGATGAATCCTGGGCTGAATCAGTTTATAGCAAGGCAAATGTGTGCTCCTATCTGTTGCCCAGAAATTGTTCCCTACAGACGACTAGTCACATCTTTCACTGTGTTTTCACCTGATTAGGAAGGAATATAGGAAGTCCCTGATGCAGATCCCATTCAATCAAGTGAAACAGAACAGGAATTTGATGGGACCCAAGAGAAAAATCCCATATTCAGATTTCTGACTTCACATTCCTCAAAGTTCCCCACAGCCGGAGGGACATTAGCTTACATCTTACAATGGGGCTCAGTGCCTGTGTTGTTTCTCAGTGATCTCTCTCACCTCAGCCAACTGCTGTTGCTTATCACAGCCTACTTGTGCATAAATTTTAAAGGATTCAGAACTGTAGCAGAACCATGAGACATGCCATGTTTTTCATATAGTTCCTCAAATCTTTTTAATAATGTCTTCCTCTGCTATCTTCCTTGAAATATATGAACTTTTCAGTACGGTACAATACAGTATAATATTATACAGAGTTTGCCCCAAAAGTCAGCTGAAGAATTTTGGTGTATAGTGCAGCATAACTAAAGGAGTCTTCTGAAATAAACCAAAATGATGAATGTGTCAGGGAGCACAGGCTCAGAAAGATGCTCTGCTCCTTTCTTGCTTTACACTCAGGCTGAGGTAGCAATTTGTTCCTGTTAGGGAGCTAATAAGGACAAAAATAATAATATAACCGATATTATCTTTGTGCTACCTTGACCCTTCTGCATTTCTCTCCTGATGAGCACAGATGAAATTTAAAACTGACAACACTGATGTTGCACTATCAAGATACCCAGACAGATATTCAGGAGAACAATTGCATAAGCTTTTCCTTTTTTTTTTTCTTCTTTTCTTTCTGTAGTTCATTGTATTTCAGGTCAGTTTCATTTAGGGAAGGGTGGATAAAAAATAATGAAATACAAGTCCAGCTGAAAATCCAGCAGTTATTTTCCAGATCAAATAGTGGGATGCCATGATTGAATATTTATGTGCTGCTGAAAATTTTGATGTGTGCTACCTCAATATTTTTCTAATTAGTCTTCTACTCCACTTTAGTATGGTTGAGATACTGCTTAATTACTGTCTGTGTGTAGTACCACGTAGTTTCTGTGCTTAAGTCTCTTTTCTTTATGTGCATGCTCTTTCTCAGACTTTGTGTGCATTTATGGGTTTGCACAAAAATAATGAATATAATATTAGAGGTGAGTATGGGGAGCGCTGAGGTTCCTCTGTCAGACATCACACTGATATGTGCATTAGTTTGTATACAAAATGGTTTTATTGCTGTCACAATGAGCCAAGGGAGACAATGTTCTGGACAAATCTGTACAGAAGAATGCTTGTTTATCAGTTGGAGACATCTCTGCTCCTAATGTTAAAGGTGTGAGGATTTTTTGGCCTGACAATAGAACAGTATCTTCTTCTTTTATGTGGTTGTTTCATAGCAAGTGCCTGCACTGTCTTTCAAGGTTTGTGTGAAGTCTGTATTTTGCTCTGTGACACCCTTGTTCCCAAATGTTTCTCCATATGCTGCAAAATGAAGACACCTATCCCTTTGCCCTATGAATTACCACTGTCTTTTCACTCAGCTCACATTAAATTAATGTGCAAGTCTTTTCCTGTGGGTTCCTGGACCTCACTCTGTGCTGGCATTCCCCTTGCGGAATAATTTGCATAGTGCAAAATACCAAAGAGCGTAGTTTTGATTTAATCTGCCTCTGTTTAGGTGTAAATAGCTGCTCAAGATGTGAGGCACTGGGTTTTCTCTGTTCCTTCCTCGAGTTGATTTAGAACATCAACGGCTCTTCAGGCAGATAGATTAACATTTTCCATGAGTGAAACTGAAGGGCAAGAAACACTACAAATGCCTCCTTAAAGCCTGTATGGGACATGAGGTAACGAGTTCTTCATAAAGCAGCAATTCAATTGAAGCACACACACGATATAAGCAAAATCTTTGTATGGGAGTTTTAGCCCAAGACAGTCTCTCCACTTTATTTGTTACTGCCATTTGCCACTTCTAAGAGAGAAACTGTTTGGGGTTCTTCGATGTAAACCCTGATGGCTCTCTGAAAGGATGCTGAAAACCAATTAATTTTTAGGTTTCCATTAACTTGTGTCCAGAGGACATAGTAATCCCTTTTAAATCTTGCACAGGACAGGTAGAGAAAGGAATTATTGAGAAGAACTCCATTTCTGTCATCATAGCTCAACTGACTTCCTTTCTCTGGTAGATACCTTCATTGTAATTTTCTGCCCCTTGGCCCTTACACCCTGAATTCTCTGGAATTTTATCTGCAGGACATATAAGTTCAAGGCAAGGGACAAGACTGCAGAGCATTATCTCCAAGTGGAAATTTAAGCTCTGTGCTGGATTGACATATCTGTGCTCTTAAAAATGCCTTGTACCCAAACTGTGTGCAATTCAAATCCCCTAAGCCCCAGTATTTCAGTCCTGAGGGAATGAGAACAATTTGTGCCCAGTTCTGGAGGGCTGGGGGAAGGGACAGTGCCACAAAATGAACCAATTATGTGTAGGACAAGCTGTTTTTCACCTGATTGTAGAGACATCTGCATAGGCAAATCCTTAGCTGCCATAAATTACCATGATTCCTCTTGCATCTACACAACTATCTCCATTTTCATTATGTGGATCTTTATTTTCAGGTACAGAATGCACTGCACGATTTCCTGTGTGATGTAATTTGCATTCAGGCGTGCTACAGCTGCATGGCTTTATAATGTTTATATGCCTGTCATTATAAAATGCTGAGTGAACAATAACAGGGACTAAACAGGAGTCCATAAGAGGAGAAAAGACTCAGGATGCAGTAAGTGCCTCTCACAGATATTCAATGTGTTAAACTGCTATATTATTATTTTCAGTTATTTCTTAGCTCGGCGCAGACAGCCAGTCTGCTGTAGCAGAAAAGAAACATTCTCTCCAACAGCTGTAAGAAACTTTAAAAAATAAAGCTGTGGCACAGCTGCCTTTCTACTGCTGCAAGGGCTGAGAGAAAGATGCACTTTGAGGATTAAGCTTTTCATTGTAGAGAAAGTAAAAAAGAGGAGCCAAGGACAGTGTAGGAAAACCTCAGCATGTGCAATAAGGTTAACCCTGAAGGAAAAGCATGCTCACTGAGTCCACAGAAAGGCTCCTCGTCCCCTCATCTATGTGCTCCACTTTAGAAGTGGAACAACTGACGAGAGAGGAACTGGGAGGCAAAAGTGCAGCTGTCAAAAAAACCAAGAGAAAGTAGTCCTTGTGACGAGAATGGGAAAAAAAAAAAAAAAGAGAGAGAGAGAAACAGCACTAGAAAACCTTCTGTTCCTTTGTACAGACAGTAGCTCAGAGTCTCCCTTGCTGCCAAGGTCTGAGGCCATCAAAGGAGCCTAGCCAAAACCTTTCAGGGACATCAGATGAGCTACCCTGCTGGCTGCTGGGCCTAGCTGGGATTCTGTGCAGCCATTATTTGAAAGCCGCTGACAATGAGACATGGATCTCATTGAGAAGGGTCCTCATTTAGCACTCCAAGTAGTTTTAATACTTAGGTTATGCAGTTCAGTGGAGAAAAACATTAGTAACCACTCCAGTCAGACCATCTTTTGTCCTTCACTGAGCTGTTCAGCTTCCTGATGAAGGGCTAGCAGTTGTCAGTGCAACCCCTAAGACAAGCAAAGCTGAATTTCAGACACATCAGGTAGCACTCATGCTTAATTATAGAGTGCTAACCTTGAAAAACAGAGTGTCAAAGATTCAAATATAAATAATTTTGGTTATCCAAAAAATTCTTCCATTCTTTACTATGCAGGTTGCAACAACACTTCCCTCCCATAAGTGAGAAGAAACTGTCTGTGTCATTCAGGGAGCCATTCACATAGCTCAAATAACCAGGAGTACCTTGTCTGAGATCACCAGTCTCAATTTGGTAATGACTTAAACAAGATGCTCAATAGGTATTTATGGACAAAAAATTCTGCAAAATATAATCGGGTTTCTAAATTAAAATATACACATATTTCTGTAAGAAAATACAAATAAATGCAAAAATTCAAAATGGTTGAAAACAAGTAAATTCCGAATTTGAATTTGTACCACTGAGATTTGTTCTAAATGACTTTAAGAAGGCAATAGTTTTTAAAGAAAAGTAATGCAGATTCTTTAAATAAACCTTTGAAGTCCAGTTCCAGTGGACTCTAGGGAGCGTGTTTTTGAGCAAAGTGGATGCAGTCAGAGTTAGTCAAATTGACCTTAAACATTAATAGATGGCTGAGGGACTACAAATGATGTAGGGATGGAGAGGAACGCAAGTAAATTGATTACACAGTATAATAGGTCTATATTTGAGCTGGGAGGTGCTTTGCTTGAGCTTAGCTCAAGCCAGAACTGGAACTGGAAGGAATAGTCCTATGTCAGTACCATAAAGAATGCAGAAGAATAGATTCTGCGTACTGATATAACCATGCAGCTTTCTGATCCCAGCTAGTGTCCTCACATGGCATGACACTGAACCCTGTGAGCATGCCACCTTGAACCACCAGTGGTTGGGGGGGCAGTGCAACAAGAGGAGTCACCATGCCTTGTGGTGCCTACAGGTTCACTCTTCATCAGCCTAGTACACTGATATCACAAGAAAAAAATAATTCACACGTACACAATGAGGCTTACTGATTATCTTTTTCTCCCCCTTTAGAAATTAGAAACTCTCAACTCAAAATACAGACAGAGGCAATAATTTTCCTCTCTAATGGAAGAAAATAGAAATAAAATAGATTTTCTATCCATTACAAAAATCTCTTCAGTGGAAGTCATGTTTCTAAGTCCCAGTTTGGGATGAACTTAGGTCTTGTTTCATTTTTAGCCATTTCCACGCATCTCACAGTTTTGAGGAGATCAAAGAGATCTTTCCTGAAACAGGGGCTTTTACAGTGCGATGATTCTTCTCCAGTCATTCTATTTCTGAAGAAATGAAATTTGAAAAACAGAAAAAAAAAAAAGAAACTTCAACACAAGCAACTCTGAACATACCTTGTGTTGTAGAGTTTGCAAAGTCTGAAACCCTTACCTCAAAACTGCCTTAATTCTAATGAATCAATCAAAGGCCTGACACATTCCAGATGTTCTAAGGCTTTGGAAATCAGATTCAAATTTCACTGTATCAAGCATATTTTTAAAAATAAATATGAAATGTTGCACAAATGTAGACAATTTAGTTCACAGAATTCTACTCATATCCTGTACAGACAAGTTGTTTTGATATTCCTATCAGTAATGACTTTTGTAATTGGATATGCTGTGAAATTCAGCTCTTCTTCATAGCTCCATCTATCACCAGTTTCTGTGTTCTCTTTTCGATTCCCAAATTATCTCATATTCATCTGGACTTTGTCAATGCAAAGCTGTTCTTATTACCAGCCTTTGTTGTTTCCTGACTTGATTTCAAGTCAAATCCCTTTCTTGTAAATATGTATCATTAACATACTTGATTAACTTATTAAACATTGCAGCACAAGCTCATTATGCATTTGTCTGATGTGATTTAACTTTCATTTTTTAGTGAGTTCATAGCAAAAGAAAGGCTGTGCAATGCAGAAGGAGTGCAGGATATTCCATAACACTCTCTCCCTGTCAAGCAGTTGTTCAAATCCAGTCTCCTGAATAGCAGCTTTAATTATCACTGTCTGACAGTTTTGGAAGAAGAGTGCTTGGTTGCTGCCTCATAAAGCTAGCAGTTGTTTGTATAAAAGCTTTGTGGCAAAAAGTGTTAAATCACAGAAAAGGTGCTTTCTTCTAATATTGAATAAAGGACCTTATTCTAACAAAGAAAACTGTTATTCCCCTTGGCTTTTCTTGTATCTCCTCTTTTCACTGCACTGTAGAATTTCTCTGCGAACTTTTTTCTGTCTTCCCCATGCTTATCTTCTACTTATTAACTAATGCAACTCTCAGGCTGTTTATGCCACAGTCTGACCTGGGCAAGTCATAGCGTGAGCACACATCCTTCTTCCAGATGCAGTCCTGCCAGTTGAAGAGGTTACCAGCCCAACGCTGCCTCTGAGGTACCCATCCTCACCAGAGGCAAACCAGCCTGAGTAAGCTGCTTTCTGAATGCACTTGAAACCAGCTGGGTTAACAGAGATTTGTTCACCACCCTCTTAATCAAGGGCCTCTTCTTAAGGCTGAAGTGGGTTAGGAAGTTTTGCTGTGGGTTGCAGAGACAGCACAGAAAAGTGAAAGCTTCTTCTTGGAAAGGGGGTGATTAGCTCCAGGCATTGGGGAACCTGAAGGAGCACCTTCCGACTGCTTAGTTGTATGGAAATGATACATGTCCACGCTCTTCTGGTCAGCATATTTTGCCTCTCCTTTCTGTGCACATCTTTGTGCGTTTCATGCAAAGGAGAATTCATCGATGTGCTTGAAGTACTCCAAAAGTAAAGGATGAAAAGCACAAGGGAAAATCAAAGCATATTTTTAATGTCAGATCCAAACAGAGAAGTGATGGTAGGTGGAACTACTTCATTTCAGCCACAGAAACATAACTACTACATTTTAGACAAGGAACTATGTAAATAGCTGGTTTCCATATTAAGTGTTCATAGCAGATAAAAATTGCATCTTCCAGTGTGCCTTGAGGAAAGCTCCATGTGACTGCCGAGCTGCGCATGCAGAGTGCGCATCAGGCTGCAGGTCATAGCAGTCCCTTCCACCTCTACTCTCTTACTAGGGAGGAGATAGGTTATGTTTGCCTTCTAGGCTGATCTATTTGTTTGTCCATGTGAGCTCAGTTGTTATACTAGGGACAAGAGGAATGATCACCCTTGTCCTTCTATTTAGTGCACAAAATAACACAGATTGTTGGCTTCTGGGAAGTTCATCATTTTATGAAGTTGGTCTTCTGTAACAAGAAAAATCCCTAGGGGAACAAAAATTTTACTTCCCCACCACAGAAACTTCCTATACCATCCCCATGCTTCTGTACATGGATGGACAGTCTGGGTCAGAACGTAATAGTTCATGTTCCTCATGGCTTTCTGTTCATGATTCATCGCTGAAGCATCCCCAGCAGCACTTGGCCATCAGATTATTTTACAGACACATAACATTGGTCCAGAATTCCTGCCATATCAGTTGTTCACTGTTGTTTGCCTGCTTTTGAAAACTCCTTTCAATATAATAAGGGAGTGACCTCTGAGCTGAATAAAGTATATCTGCTAAGTAAGGATACTGATGTGGGAATTGGCAATGAAGTCAAAGAGCAACTTCTCTGCATTGTCTGTGTGTTGAGAAAAGCACTAGTATTCATAGCATCACGACAAACTGCCTATATTCACTATGAAATGAAATTGATACCCTCCAGTAGAGATCCTTGTTTCAAGATTTACTTTGCTCCATTCCGCATGATCCATAAAGAATCCAGTGATTACTTTTGTAAAGAAATTACTCAGATGTTGTTTGATCAAAAACTGAGGTGATACAGTAGGAGGTGACACAGTAGAATGTGACACTGTTCCTTTGCTCTCATAGATCAAATAGCTGTGGTGTTCCAGAAGGAAAAAATATCTCCTTCAGAATCAGTGAGGGAATGTATATGGTCTGTATTTTGTGGGAAATCAGTTTTGATGATTGCCACTGACCCTGCTAGCTTTATGCTTGTCAATCTGTACAGTTGATAGTCTAGGGTTTTGAACAAGTACTTAACTAGTTTTTAAAGAAGTGTTGAGTAGTTGTATGCGTTATAGGACAACCTGACTGTGTGAGTGGCAGATTTTCAGTTTGCAATATGTCCTTTATAAAGAATCACACTTTCCTTTAGAACAAATGGGAAAAAACATTCTTGTGTTCATCAGACTCTGGGAGCTACATGACAACAAGCAGGAAGTCAGAAAACCATGGAAAAAGGGCATCATAATCCATAACACTGCATAATTAATCACTTTATCAAAAAAACAGTCTTAAAAGCCTTGAAGTGTTTATAAGCTTCCAGTGGTCTATTAATAAAATAGTCAAAATGGAAATTAACTCTTCCAAATATGATGGTAGGTAAAATGAAATTTTCCATGTGATAATATTAGTCCAGAGGTACGCATCTCTTTTTCTCCTGTTACTTTAGAAAGAATCAATGAAAAAATCTAGCTTTTGATTTCAACTGTAGGTACGTGCAGTAGTGTATGGGATAGTAATTAGCTCTACAGAGCAAGGAAAAATGTTAGCAAAGGAACCATATCATCTAAAAATAAAGCTGTTCCAATGGTTTAGCAGATTGGCTAAACAGTACAGTTTCTGAGGCAGGAACTATCAAGAAATTCAAGCATTTCTTTGTGCTTCATTATATTTTTCCATTGCCAATCATATATATATATTTTTAAATAAGACCTAATTGGTTTACAATACACACTCATCGTTTCACATGCCAAATACCATCTATTAGAGGAATGCTAAGGCAAACAAAAAAAATCTGACAGAAGCAAGAAACATTGTAGTTACAGATTAAACATTCAAGGTTTAATATAAGGGGCACCACAGGAAGACATTACTGTGGAACCTAATTTTGGAAATGTAATGATAATGATTATTCACCAACAGCTAATAAGAATAATCAGCATCTATATTAGTGTTTTGCCTCGTATATGGTCTAGATATAGAGAACACCACAGACATGAATATATCTTTCAAAAATGAATGAGGAAAGTGGGGGAAAAGCAGGTCTGTGCCATACGGTAGGGGAGTGCTGGTAGGAGCACTTTGCACAGCCTCTCTCCATTTGTAATTAAAAAAAAAAAAGATATTTATGTGGGTGGGCTCTGAGCTTGGCGAGCTAAGCTGAAGCAGTACAGAGCATTTTGGGAAAGCTCAGACTAATGTCTGGCTAAAGTGAAAGGAGCTGGGAGCATGTTGTCTTTATGATCTGTTCATTTGATTTGTGCTGAGAGCTTTTTTCATTTTGTTTTTAGTTAATTTTTCAGCTTTTATTATACTAACTGAATACTGAAATAGATGATATTATTGATTTGTTAGGAACATAATAATAATATTGACGTAAATTTAGATTAAATGTTGTAATAATGACGTAAAATCTCTTATTAATCTTCAGAAGAAAAAGCATGTGCATACATGTTGAGCCAGTCTAAAGGTTCAGGATGTTAGTCATTTCTAATCCTATTATTTCCTTAGAAGGCTAAAGCTTTTACATATTGATCATAGAATGACTCAGAAATTGGACTCTCAGTTCAGACACAGGATTTTCACAGTGGTTTTGGGGCTGATTCTGGCTGACATTAAGCCATTGTGCTTGTTTATTCAAGCTCTGGTCTCCCATACCCATCAAGCTGCCTTTAGCTAGCAGTGATGCTCCTGTACCACAGCTCCCATGCTCCGATCACTCATCCCATTGTGCTGGCAGCAGTTTTTTCTTATGATTGAGACCGTAAGTGCCCATGTGTCCAGAAGGGGATAACTTTGGAAACCCAAGCAAGTTATAACTAACCTATTTCTCTCTCTCTCCCTCTCCCCTGGGTTGGTTTTATCCAGGAACAGATTTTCACTCCCTATCACTGTGTGCCTACATTAACATTGCAGAAGATATGAACGATCAGGAGTGTTCCTTTGTCAGCCATGTTCAAGGCCTGTGCAGATCCATGGCTCTGCCATGTGGTTTCTGCTCTTCCCCTGGGAGCTGAGCTGACTGCAGGTGGCACAGGCATGATGGTGACCTATTTTACCAGGATCTTGGCCCAGATGCAAGCTCAGTTTTCTCTCTAGAGAGAGTCTGGATTTCATATGAGATAGGTAAAAATGTAAATGGAGTTGTCTCAATGTAACCCTCCTAATGGGTCACAGGCCACAGTTGGCCCAGAAAGCAGTTTCTCCCCAGGTGCTGTCTGCGTATGCAGATGGTCATCAACCACCTTCTCCTGTCCTCTGAGCTAATGAGGAAGGAGACAGCTGTGGCCCTGTAAAGGTCAGGTGTATGGCAGTGCTCAGGCAAGTCAGTTGTACTGACGGAGCTCTGCAATATGTGCTAACACAGCTAAATGGTATGTGCTCCATCAATGGGAGAACGAGCAGAGCTGGACCATAAATAACGCTGTCTATCTGGCCAACATGTGCTCGGGTTGGTAAGGCAGATTATGAATCAACTGGTTTGATCGACATTGACATCATGACACTGGCATGAGCAAACTCTTCCACTACCTGCTGGCTAAATGCTGGTTTCTCTGCTGTCTCATGCCATAAGAATGAGATTGAGTTATTGCATTCGTGAGCATTAATCTTGGGCTCATATTAGTTGTGTAAGATCATAACAGAGAGCCTGGAAACTTCCAGCTCATTCTTTATCTTTTTTTCTTCTATAAAATGTGAATGATTTTTTGGAATAAAAACAAAACAGAAAACACACTGCTGTGCTAAGACCTCTGCCAAATTACAGTTCAAAGCATATTTTTATGGCAGAGCTTAAAGTAGAAATGTGAGTAGATTCTTAATTATAGAGTTGCTACAGGACTCACATGATCACTTGCCAATAACTATCATGCTGTATAGTGAAGTATCACCTTCTAGGCCTCCTTTAGCACCATTACCTATATTTCATGTTTCTTTTTTTACGAGACAAAATCTGTATTTTAATTTGATTATGCAAACAGCATGTAACCTTATTAACATGTTTACTATGATATTCTGACTCAGTTTCTTTCATTTTTTTCATCTAAACTCTGTGGAGAGAAAGGAGATGATCCCAGTTTTATTTACATATACAAAGTAATACCAGGAAGTTAGCGCAATTCTGAAAGCATGCTGCAGGCCAAAATATTTAAATACATCATTCATTTCTCGTCCACAGTTGAAATCAGAATCATGTGAATGGATATGAAATTGCCCCCAAATGATATTATGATATAAAGTAAGTGGGGCGAATTGCATGATATTGCTGATTTTTATCCTCCTTTGCCATGTGTACAAGAGGATGTATTTGGGTGTACAGGACACATTGTGCAATGGGAATATATTGGTTAATGGTGGGTCATAGCACATAGAGACAACCTCACGACAGGCCTAGTTGGACACACCACCACCAGTCTCAGTGGTGCTGTACCCATACGTACTACCAGCAAATCTGGTCCCACACCTGCAGGCAGTGACAGCAATGTTAGAGCAAATATGAACAAGAATAACTCTACTAATGATCTTGAACTGAGATCACTGGTGACACAGTTCAATTACAACATTAGTTCCTGGTGTCAGAGAGGGGTTAAAACAGAATGTAATGACTCTTTAGCAGACAGATTTGGAGCAATTAGAAGTCTGAAAATGTCTCTCTATGTAACTAAAAATATAATTGCTTTTAAATAGCTATGCTATGGAATCTTTTCTTTTTTCTTTCTTTTTCTGCACTGAAAACTGTGAGTTTTACTCCCATTACTCATCTACATGGACTTAATTGACTGAGGTTCTAAACCCCAACCCTCTAGTGAGTACTGATGAGGTTTTAAATTACTCTGAATTGGGAGCACTTTAAAATACAGGCAAGGATGTGTGCTCAGGCAATATACTGAGTGAGGTAGTGGGTTTCGATTATTTCAGTTTCACATCTTTGCATAAAACATCACTAAGGCCACCTTGGAAAGAACAACCCTGCCTACTGTTGGTCACTGCGTTGCTCCTACGCTCTGATTTCTACAGAGATTTCCAGCTGGTCACAAGGAGTGCACAGAGCTTGTGTTTATTATCCTTGGCCATAGCAATAATGACCACTGAGGCCAAAATATTTTCAATGGATGATGACCTTGATGTGCCTTCTGCAGCTTAGCTGAAAACTTGCAGGTCAGGAAGGAATGGATGGGAATGGGAGAGGGTCAGCTTCATGAAGGAGTCTAATGTTTCCTGACCAGGGTCTTCTCTGTTTTCCTGGCTATCTTCAACATCAGAGATCCAAAGTAACACCACGTGCACCACAACATCCCTTTGGTAGATATCCTTCTGTTTTCATCTTCTTTGGTTCTGAAGCCCTGCATTTCTGGTGTCCTTGGATGGCAAATATCTAGTTGTTGACTGTTTTGGCATCTGCAGCTGGAGTTCCTAAATGCTGAGTATAATCATTTGTAATGTACTGAAATGAGAAGAAGTGCTAATGGGATACAAAGCAGTCATACTGTGTGAACAGATCATTCTGTACTTGGTTGCAAGCAGCTTTTCATCCCTACTGCTTTGTTATGAAGTGTTCCCATGCATCGAAGGGAGGTGAAGCTTCCTTGGGTTCTGCACTATAGATATTCTGAACAGCAGTGTTTCCATATGACAAAGAGCTAGAGAGCCAGATCTTCCAGTTCCCTCCTTCCATACCTCAGATGTGTCAGACTTCAGGAAGAAAGTGAAACCAGAAAGCGAAATCTCTCAGCTGTCAGTGTGTGATCATAACCTGCTGATGCAATGCAGACCCAGAACTACACTCGACATTGATGGAGTTAGGCAGAAAATCAAGGAGCTGAGTAAATTCCACTTGCGCACCTATAATGAGATTTTGTGGGCAGAGAGGATCTTCCTGCAGGGGTTTGGCGGGTTGCTGCTGCCCTTCCATGCCCTCCAAAAACAGAACGGCACAGTGCAAATCCACTGGGGCAGCAGCTCATTTTTGGGGCAGTATAAGAGGAGCACAGAATGTTTCATCTCTCCTCTTCCAGTTCTGTAACTTGTTTTTGTTGTGGTGAGCAAACTTCCATGACAGACATGACGACAGAGGAATACTGACAGCTCTTTAATAAACAGCTACCTCCCAGATGTCAGAGACAGGAGACAAAATGCATATCAGATTGGCTAAATCATCTCTGCCTGAAATCCGATAGCGCTGACAAGTAGTAAGGAATGCCAGTTTCATTGCCCCTGTGATTTTGTTTCAGACATAAGGAACAGCAGAAACAAAAAGTCTTTTTGAGCTAAACCTTAAACAGTGAGACTCTGACAGTTCTTCAAAGTGCTGACCCCAAATGGGAGGACAGGCTGAAAGTTGGCATGAGAGCCAAAGCAAATATACATACATTTCTATCATTTTTATGGCACTACCAGATGTTCTGCTTCATCTTCTACAGTGCTAATGTAGGTAATGAGGCTGCCTGAAAACATCAGGGCACTTGACCTTGAATGGAATTTTCCTTATTCCTATGAACAGCAAGGTTGCTTTCGTTAGCTAGGGAGGCAATAAATGTTTATGCCCAATTTAAGCAATTGCAGACAATACCTATTATGTTTGGAGTAGTGGATTTTAACAGCAAAGACGAATCGGAAAAAAAAGTATAACTGCCTTTTTATTAAGACGTAAATCTATGGAGGTTTAATTGGAAGGAGACAGGTGAAGGAGAGTAGTACTTTGCCTACCTCCAGAAATTCTCCCACATAACATTCTCAGCAGGGTAGTAAGTGCCAACAAATTCCGCTGAGGAAACAGAAGACAGAACGATTTTATCACAAGAACAGTTTTCACTGGGAATCCTGTGATCTGCAGGTAAGTTATTATTACTGACACTTGCTACTTCTGTGGGTTGATTAATTGTTCCAAGGATATCAAATACATCTCTGTAGAATCCAGACTGTTTGCTTAAGAAGTAATCAGTGTTAGATCCTTGTTAGTGATTCCTGATAGCTCAATTTTTTGTTTCCTGACCACATTTTTAATTTTCACCTATGCAACCTTTACGTCTATTTCCAAGTGATATTATATCACTGCAGAGTTGCAGGAGACAACACAGTCGATTACAGCAAAACTCTAATAATTAGGAGTTCCTGGATTCAAACTGTGATTAGCCATTAGCCTATAGTGTGACCTCAGACGTGTCTCTTAATTCTCTTGTCCCTCAGTTTAGCAATCTAATTTGTTTTCAAACAATTACAACACCTAGCCAAAAGATTAAGAGCCTCCTGTGTGCCAGCTATCATGTGAACAGGGAATTAAACAGTGACAAAAAGAAAACAGAGAAGGTGACAGTGGGTGCTCAGACAGTTACCAAAAAAGAAATGGAAAGGTTCAGCTTTCATGAGTCTGCCTTGTTGTACTGCCTGATCTTTAATACTAAGCACATCCTTTTTTCTACCAACTTCATCAGCATCTCCTTTCTTTCTTTTTTTTTTTTCTTCTTCTTTCAGATTTCTTGACTAAAAAAGTCTGGCACACAGATTTCTTTTAGTATTAATGTAATTTTATGGCTGGAAGAAGATTCCATGCCTGGAAAAATCTGGAAGCGCATTCGAATCTTCATTGACTGCTTCAGCTCCCACTGGCGTCTTATTTTTTCTGAACATGTAAAATAATTCAGTATAGCAATTAAAAATGTGGAAGACATTAGTTTGTACATAATGTGAGCTCAGTTCTGAAATGCTTTTACACCACCCTAGGCACAAAGAGAGATGTCTGACACCAGGGGTTTCAAGCATACCTTTGTGTGAGCTCTGCTTGCCCTGATGTGAAACTGGGACCTGTGAGGATGTACTTGCCTGCAGGTGCTAAGAAATTCAACTGCTCTGCTCATTTTGGACCAGAAGCAGGGACAACTCTGTCACAGCCCATCCAAGTCACGGTTGCTCCAGCCACACCTCCAGACATGCTCTTGACTCAGTATGGTTTACAGCACAAGAACATTAATGCTTAGATTGTCACAGTCTGGGGTGTCTTTGCACTAGGCTCTGGTTTGCACTGTGTGGGCTCAGTCCTGTCTCTTCTTTCTGCTTCATTCACTGCACTTCGTCACCACAACAGACCAGTAGCCACAGATCTGTCTTCGCACAGACTTTAATGCCTGTTGCCAGATGGAAATTGGTCTCTAAAGGGAAAACAGAACAAATTCTCAATTAAAACATTTTGTATCTGGATTGATTATATCTTCCCTCTTAATTACGACTCTTCTGCTCTCCCTGCAGTTCAGATCCCGGAAGGAGGGCTGTTTGCAGGTCATACATGCATCTCTCTCTGCCTCAGTCCATAGAATGACTCGGTGCCATACTCCGAGTCCACCTTTCTGGCCAATCCAGAGTGCTGACATTCCCAGTCCACTGCCTGTTTCTTGTCCTGTGCCTGCCAGCTCTCTTGCCTGAGGCACTGCTGAGTCACTGTGCTGTGCTTTTTTTCTGTCCCTCCTTGGTTGAAAGACACCCAACACTCCTAAATATATCTTTTATTTTTCCAGAACCACCTCTTAATCTGTGCATGTGACAATCTGAGGATTGAGAAGACAAGATTTGCTGTCACTATCATTTAATAACCCCATAATGTACTCTGACTAAGAAGCTTTTGGGTCTGGTCATACATGATGCTTTCTATTGGTGGGAATCAAAGTGCTTGATAAATGGACGCACTGTCATTTTGCAAATGGGAAGAGGGGTGAAGAGTAGAGCCTAGCACAAGAAGGGCATACTCTCACGGCTTTCAGGAAGCACTCAAATGTAAATAATGAAGAGAAAGGCAGAAGGCTGCATACCTAACCCCTTCACCTCGGCATTATGCACTGGGATCTCCCCTGCCTGACACTGCTGACACAGCGTTATCTTCCATGAACTGGCTGGTATTTCAAGATACAACATTTTAATTATTAATAAAAGGAGCTTTGAGACATCATGCCCTATTAGAGAAACCTCTTATGGCGAACCTCTGCAGATGGGGCAGGATGTCAGCTTAAACGACGCGATTAATATTTATGCTGCTTGATAAGCTCATTTAGACCCTGTCCCTCACTAGGTTTTTGTGAACGTTACATTCCCCATTTGCAGCCCTCCCTTCCATGCTCTTGCACCTACACTGGCAGCAGCTGTGAGGCTGCCCAGCTCCAAGGTCAGGTTGCAGAATTTGGAGTGGGTTGCATGCTGCAAAGCACCTACTCCCACCCTGAACCTCTTTGCATGGGAGAAGAGCAGGGGGAGCTGCTGGTATCTATTTAAGTGCAAAACAGGATGTACGGAAGCACAGAGCCCAGACGGTCAATCTAGGATTAGGATAGTGGGTTTAAGTTTTGACAGGGTTTTAGTTGATGCAGAAGGAGAACAATAAGAAACTCAGGGCAGGGAAGCTCTTGAAAAAAGATTAAGTGATCCCTGTGAAATGGTTCTGCAAGCCATAATAGTGCAGGAAGAGTCATATTTATGCAGTCTAAAATTTAAAGGAACAAGATCCCAGAGTGTCTATCATGATTTCCTTCAAGAAAAGTTCCCCTATCTTTTACAATCATGCTGAGTTGCCTTATTTTACCTCTCAGTGACATTATCAGCCCAAGGCCTATCAATTCATCAATGTGGGACAATTCACTCATGGCACACTTTAAATGAAATATCCACAAATTGGATTACAGCCCCAAAGCGCTCAGTAATTCATGCTTTCACTGCATAATAACAAGTGTGCTTGCACAGGAAAAGTGGCACTGAATTTTGCATAAAGCCTTGCTTTTTCAGTTTTATGTAATGAGAGTAGACAAAAAAACGGTGTTGTGCCTATTCAGCAGGACTAACCTTAAACCTCCCCATCTGTGAGCAAATGCACGACAGTGAGCATTAGAGGGCAGCACAGTAACACTTTCCCACCCGCAAAGAGAAGGGTTTTAGGATGCCGTCACTTCCAAGGGTCCCAATTCTGGCAATTTGTTAGACTTCCATTCTTTCATAGATTCCCCCATTGAGAGGTGTGTTTTTAAGGCCTGGGATACAAGGGTTGGAGACAGTGTTGGTCACAGGATCAGGTAAAAGAGCTTTCATATTGTGGCTGCTGATCAAGTTCCTCCCCTCACTCTCTCTATTAGCCAAGCCATATTTGTCCATTTGTGGTTTTCTTTCTTTGCCCTCACTTTATAAAGCTTCTAATGCTGTTTTATTTTCTGGGGGAGTATAGAGAATCAATCCAGTGCAATGATTAACACACCAGTTGAATCATGATTGAAGCACATTGTATCTTCCAGACACCAACAAAAAAAAAAGTCTGTCTTTGGAAAGGGCAAGTTTAAACATGAAAAGAACTAATGATCTGTAATAATGACAAATCACCCTGTGTGTTATCTAATTTACTAGCACCAGGCACCTTGGCAATTTTTGTGCTCTGAGTAGGAGACTGGATCTTGGTAAATAATCCATAATTGCACTACCGTCGGACGAAGATTGATTCAAGGAAGCCATTTTTATCCTGCACATTCTGAAGGATTTTTTTTTCCTTTCTTCTTTTATGACTAAGTCACTTCACTTGCGACAAGATAAATAAGTTCACATGGTATCAAATATATACATTAAAATGTTACAGAACTCCTCCCTTTTTCAGACAAGCCAGAAGACTGATCCAATTATAACAGGATAAGACATCTCTTGCTCCTGACTAGGTGTCACGATGAGCCCAGCTGGAGATCCAGACCAGCAAGTGACCTCCAGACCGTCACTCTGCAGACCAGCAGGCTGGAAACAAAGCTAATGAGGAGGTGACGGATCCATCCCCAGCAGACAGCCTTTCCCTCTCTGACTTGTGTCCTCTCCATCCTCCCTGAGGCACCCTGCCTGCTCTCAGAGGACCAGTGCTGATCAGAGACAAATGCTGAGCATCCCACACCGCGCTGTACTGGGCTGAGAGTGTCCTGAGGCAATGTAGCTCAGTGAGGCTTAGGAAGCATGAGACTCACAAAAAAGAGCTGCCTGGCACTAAAAGGAAGCAAGAAAACTCCTTTACAGCTAATTAGGATGGTATGGTGTCCTAACTCAATTTTTCAGGCAGATAAGAAGCTTTTTCTACGTGATAGGAAAGGGAAAGCCTGTGAACAGATGCCTGGGGGCCTGCACCACACATTCAAAAAGCAGGAAGAAACAAGGAAGAAGAGAAAAATTCTGCTTGCATTCTTTCAGCAGATCAGCTGAATGAAAGCTTGTATCATTGAATTAGCTTTTAAAATTGAACAGATCTTGCATAGATGAGGCCAATGCTTTCATTCTTGTACGCTCAGTTTGACATTCTTTACCCACTCATTCAAACACTACCCGCTATCACTGAGCTGTGCTGCAGGGTACTTGACAAAACAGTGAAAAAACAAAAACATACACAAATAAAACTTGGCATGCTATGTCTTTCTGCCTATGTAGATCAACAGCCTTGCATTTGTCACAGATTTCTTCAGAACAGTGTTCCTTTACAGTAGATGGTAATTTAGCATTGTCCAGGGAAAACTGTTATTTCATGTATTTATTTGTACCACAGTTGACTGGAATCTGAGCAAGAAAAAAAGAGTCATGTGAATAAGCAGACTGAATAGTTTTGGAGGAAAAAATAGTACAATTGTTGTGTCTAGATTGCCTCTTGGAGCAAGCTCTGGTTCATACTTGTCCCACTCACGTGATTTTCCTGGTTATCACCTTACGTGGAGTTGGGATATAATTAAACATTTGTATGGATCATGTACATGTGTATATATATAAACAAAATTCAGTCATATATATCAATATTTTACTTATTCATAAAAATCTCTTGCATCTGTAACCCAGTGGTTCATGGGTGTCAGCACTATCCAATGGAGAGGGCTTTCCCCTGCAGGTTGTACCCTTCTGTGGTAAAGTCTTTCAAAACATGTACAGATTATGAAAATGAACAAGAATGCCAATTACTACAAGCTGTCAGTGCAAGCTGTATTGACAGTGCAGGAAAGGTATGCACTCATGCAAAGAAATCCAGTATGTCCTGAAGCTAACTCACTAAGGTACCTGCTGAATACATGCTAAAATATTTACACAGCTCCTTATCTTGTATGTTACTGCAGACTAAGGGAAGTTCACTGTTTCCATGTACTTCTAGTACCTTTCCAGATAGCTTGGGCCTGTCTCATCAAGTGTCTAGAAAAGCAAAGCAAGAACTCTGATTACTGTGTGGCTAGCCTGTGAATTCTTTGCCAGCTTTTCCTGCTCAGTTGAATTGTTGAACCTTGCTCATTTGCAGCACATTACAGTGAAACTATATAAGTTTAATTTACTTTTCATTTAGGTCTACAAAAAGCTTCAAAGTAAAAAGAAACAGCACAGCTGTGCAAAGGAGTGAGCCCCAGCAAATGACCTGTCAGGTTCTAAAAGCCTACTGCTTCCTTTTAGAAAGTGAGGACCTGTCTGCCTGTCTGCCTACACCACCTGGCTGGGTAAACGCAAGGCAGGGTTTGACAAAACTTGTCATGTGTCTGTGGAGCCTCTTCAAGGTACTGGAAGGGGTGAAGGAATGTCAGACATACCCTTTTCTTCTTTTTCATGGTAGTAGATCTCTAACTGTCATGAACCCAAGCCCACGGAAGGACTTGTTAGACTAGAAAAAAACTTTCTACTGAAAGTCTGTCCCATTTTGCACCTGAGAAATTGTGGTCAGTTGGGTTTTCTTGTACAAAGTTCTTCAGCGCCACATCCTAACTTAACATGCTGGATCATGTACTCAAGATACAGTTCCTTACCTGTTCAGGTATGTCACTTTTTGTAGCTGCTCATCAATGTATTTCTGTGACTGGGAGATACTCACTGATGTCCTGGGAATTTGAGAACTCAAACACAACTGCGGGGACAAAGCACACTCCCACAGCTTCTGCCTACAACAGTTCAGAGCTCCAGCAGCCTCCTCCCACCTAATTCTGTTCAGGAGCAACAAATATGGGAGCTTTGTGGGAAGCTTCCCAGATGTATCTGCTTTTCATTTTTTCTACTAGGGACTCTGGCAAATTTTTCTAATTAGCACTGAAGTTTTGAAAGCCACCTCAATTTTGTGTAGTGACAGCTTCCACTCACGTTGCCAGATGCCTGAGGTCAGATGTTTGGGAGCAGTCTTGAAGAATCTTGACTGTCTTGAAGAATCAGTGACTTCAAAAGCACCTTGACAGAGTGTTTTAGGGGTAATATTCTGCCTCTCCTGTTGATCAAAGAAATAAGATTTCTCAGGCAAGTGTGACAGTTTAACAGGGAACAAAGCAAAGGATTGGGAAACGAGCCTTCCAGTTCCTAATTGTAAGAATACAATATGTATTCTTTTGGCAATGATTTAATAGTGCAAATAGCATTGACATTATTTTCTTCTCAGCACAGTCATAAATAATTATAAAACAATAATTTTCTGGCTATAGTTTCCTTCCTTTCTAACCTGAACCTGGTCTGGGGAGTGTTTCCCTGGATGATTTTCTTCTCTGGTTTTTGGTACTGTGACCAATCCATACAGTTGGAAGGGGCAGAAGAAGAAACTCTTATATTTTTTCTCCTGATATGTTGCTGTGGTCCTCATGATGTGCCTGGTGCTAACATAGCAGTGCTTGGGATTTGCCCATGGAGATGTGTGGAGGAAAGGCTGATGTGTGATTTGATGTGATCATCTTTTGTAAGCCTCAACTACTTTGTAGGGGCTTCTTGTATTCTGCTCAGAGTGCCCTAAAAGTCTGGGACCACCTTTTGGGTAAGTTCCCTTTTTATGTGAGACGTAGTTGGTGTAAGGGCTATTTGTGGTTTGTGTAAGTTTTCAGACTGGTATAATTTGTCCTTATTCAGGCATGTCCAACCCTCAGGCTTCAGGCTGCATGTGGCCTGGCACAACTGTTGCTGTGGCCCAGCCACTGCCCCGTGTTCCCTGCCCAGCCCTGGGAGAGCACCTACTGCTCAGCAGCAGCCCAGCTTTGCTGTGCTATTAACACTGTCTGAGCTGGAACCAGGCCATGAGGAGGGTGCAGTGCAGTGCCAGCTCAAGCTATAACTAATAACTGTATGCATTTTGATTCGTTGGCTGAACACAGACCTGTGAACAGCAAAAAATGTGCAACCCTGCTTTTTGTTCTGAGAAAGGAATTTGAGAACAGGTTTGAAGATTGACAAAAATATATATATATATATTTTATACACTTGCAAATCCATTTTCAGACAACATAAATACATTTTCTAGGAATTTTCAAACTGATTGTACAGAGTTGCAATTCAGCTCAAAAAATATGACTGTCTCTCTTTACTTTTATAAACCCTCGCTTACCAAAGAAAAACATTCCTCACTTCACAGTCATGCCTTATTCACGTCATCACTTTGAGGTAGCATGCATGATTGTGAACAGCTGTCTTCAAGGATGAAGCACAGGAGGAGTAAAATTTAATCAAAAAACTCTGATGAACACTTTGAGAACTCACTAAGAATTGCAGCCACTGACATCAAAACAGATATAGATGCATTAGTTTCTCTAAAACAGGGTCACATATCCCACCCATTCTGTG
The DNA here is from genome assembly GCA_013399175.1 of Odontophorus gujanensis. Lineage (NCBI taxonomy): Eukaryota > Metazoa > Chordata > Aves > Galliformes > Odontophoridae > Odontophorus > Odontophorus gujanensis. The sequence continues at coordinate 222,793 of VXAB01003978.1, forward strand.
TTTTTGATGCACTATTTTTTTTGTCTTAATAAAAAATGTTAAAGATTAAACTAAGTTTCGTTACTTGCATGCATGAACTACATTATATATTTATGAGGGCTGCTCCAAAAGTAATGCTTTCTGTTTTATTACAGTGACCCACAGTGTCAGATGTTGGTGGTGTAGCAGTAGGGACTGAACTTTCTCACCAATATTCCATTAACACTTTGTTGTCGTGTAACGTATGGGAGCAGTCTGACAAAATGGTGTCTGAGATGGAAGTGCAAATGAAACAAAGGTGTGTCACTGAACTCTTCCATGCGAGAAAAATGGCACCCTTGACATTTATTGACACTTTCTGAACATTTATGGAGACTGAACAGTGAATGTGAGCACAGTGAGGGTGATGTGCTTCAGCAGTAGCAACAAGCGTGGGTCACCTCCACCAGTGCAAATTTTATGAGTATGGTATGCAGCTTATGTTCATCTGGCAAAAGCACATAGCTAAATGGTTCTGACTATGTTGAAAAATAATATTTCATAGCTGAGACTTTGCTCTCTTAAATAGCTTTACTGTGCTTTTTGCGTGAGTTGTAATTTTCATGGAAATAAATAGGAGGCAATACTTTCAGAGCAACCTTTGTGTATGCAGCCAAAGACAATTTCTGTTCACCCAATGCAACCCAGCCAAGCCAAAAGATTGGAAATGTTGGACACATCCTTATTTATGTTGAAATGTATGTTTTTTTTTCTTCCTTACATGTCATCCAAGTACAGAGATGTTAAAAATAAGTTGTCCCACCGTTGCTATTGAATAGCAAACAGTAACAGTTTCATTACTCCACTGGTTTTGGTAATGCCACGAACAGATTAACACACTGTATGTTTCACGGCTCGTAAAGACATATCAGTTGTTTATTTTGGTGATGAAATTCTGCTGTTTCCCAGAGAACAAGAACTCCCACTAATATTTTGTCCTATACTAGTGGTATGTGTTTAGGATGAAGTGTTTGGGTAGTACAAACAGGAAAAACTGCTAATGCCTTTTTCTTCTCTTAAACAAAGCACATACGCCCCTCTCATCATTATGGAGAAAAGATGAACCAGTAAAGACCTACCACAGCATGCTTTGCTGCAGCTGTGCTACATAGTTTTGGGGAAAAGATACGCAGCTTCAGTTTGAAGGCAAAGTTCCTCTCTGGAGATTTATTTTTCCTTGAGAACGTCTGAAAATATCTTCAGCACAGTATAATCTGTCTCGTTATAAAGGCAAAGAGCACTGCTCAGAAGTGCATTTTATGAACTCCAAGTGAAAAAGCTCCCTCGGATAGGGACAGTATGACAGCTGGCAGACAAGCAGCAGGCTCTGTCAGAGCCAAAGAAAGCTGCTCAACTGTTCTTGAGCAGTAAGGCTTTTAATGAGGGGGGCCTCCAATCCCCATGACAATATGTTTAGCATACACACTCCAGCCTCTACCTTCCCTTGTTTGAATGATACATTGCAGCGATCAGCTCGATTTGGTGTGAACATTCAGTCCTCTTCTAATCTCTCACTTGCAGACTATCGTGTTTCATTCCAGGATTCCACAGCCGACTGCTGTGGGTGTGAAGGGTTTGAGTGATCGGATCGGCAGGGCATGGTTGTGCTGGCTGCAGGAGGTGGGGAGAGGTGCAAAGGCAGCTGGATTGAGGGAGCCGCTCTGCGGGAGGGGAAAAGGCAGTCTATCCGAGGAAGACACATAGAGGACAGAGAGGAGATGTTGGGGGTGATTAATGAGAAAAAGTTGCAGAGGGAAAGACAGAACTCCCTGTGGAAAAAGACCCTTAGGAACACATCCTCCCACAGCAGAACTACAGTGACACTGGAGATAACGGAATAAGAAAGCAAAGGAGGAATTTCCTTTAATGAATCTTAATTCTTGAATATGCTTAGATATTTCTATTCAGATCAGTTTTCCACTCATCCCTCTTCAGGCAGACTCTTGACCTTGTAACTGCTCCTTGTAACAAGACCTGGGCATTGATATGATGAAATTCTCTTATTCCCTGGATATTTGTCTCTTTGTTGGGAGACAGGAAACAGGAGAGAGTGATTTTTTTTTTTTTTTTGCAATACACTAAGCTACAGTGTTCCAGCTTTTTCATTTCTGCTTGCGTTTTCTCTGTATTAGCCCTTTTTGCCATACCTCAGCTCCTTCTTCCTATTGGGAAGGATGGCCAATTGCCTGATCAGAGGAAAGTAACTTGAAAAGCAGTTGCTCTGTGGCAGAGACCCACCTCAAGCCCCAGCCTGTGCTGAGCATCTAAGCAGAGGTTATTCCCTTGGGTGTTGTTAGCACTCTCCTTTTGTCTTCCTTTCAAAGGGTGATGATGCTCCAGACCCCTCTGATTTCTCTCGGTTCAGTGTTTCTATTGATGTTATGATCCCTATCCTCTTCTCATCATTTTATTTAATTCTCTTGTATGTGATTGTTTTCTAGGCCCTGTGGCAGCTTCTCAGTGAGGAGATGGGCTGTTTGTTCCCAACAGACTATCTCTAGCATGTGAACATGGCCTGAGGAACTTGGAAATACACCAGCATGGGATTCTTGATGTCACAAAACCAGTCTGCTCTTTGTCTTATTTTTCAGCTTTCTATTTTTATTCCCTTTGCTAGTTCTTTCCCAACATTTTTTTTTCAAGTAGATAACAGACTTATCCATAAGTCCCACTAGGATGATGAGAGCATGAAAGGAATTTCATCACATACATATATTTATACACACACACACACATATCTTGCTAGGAACATAGCACACAGAACATGCCAGAGCTGCAGATAGGATGCCCTTGGCCAGGAAGGTCAAGCTGAAGGATAGCAGAGGGGCATTACTGCAGTCCTTCCATTAGGGAGCAAAGCACCTGCATTCACCTCTCTCCATATTTCTGTGAGAACTATCTCTGTGGCCTCAAGAACTTCAATTACATTTGCTGTGCTGCCAACAAGGAGGTAGTTTTGAGGAAAGAGTTGTTATCATCTTTTACATGCAGATTCATTAATTACTGTGATGTGCTAAATCTGCTCGCTTGGTTCATGGTTCATGCAGGCATTTTCTAATTGCTACCCATAATGCAGTTCTGACCTCAGAGAAGCTAATTTCACAGCTCTTATTTTCTTCCCCTTGCATTTTGTTAGATGGGATTATGTTGATATCATGTAAATTTATAAGAGAAAATGTTTTCTGCTCTATAAAGATACTGTCTGGACATCCACAGCAGAAGCTAGTGCTTCAAATTGTTATAAATGAATACAAATCGAATATTGTAATTTTAGTATGAAGTATAGTGCCTCTTTGATGTTGAAAATATATTGGCTTCCTCCATATGTTATTTTGTTGGCTGTGAAACAAAAATAGGTATAGTTCTAAGTTACATATCTCAGGGCCTTTCAAAAATAGCTGTATTTATCCCCCTTAGTGCATCCATCTTTGAGGTAACTATCCAGAGAAATGTGGGAGGCAGGAAGTTTTTAGAAAGGTGGAACTTCTGTCCTTACTTATGGAAAAGCAAAAATAAGCTGAAAAACAGTGTCACAGAGTCACAGAATAACTAAGGATTTTAACTCCACCAGCACACTCTGGGTCTGGCCCTCCAGTCAATTCCTTACCCAGCAGAGTGTACCTGCCCAAGCCACACGCTGCCAGCTACTGTAGGAGCATACTGTGGGAAACAGTGTCAAAGGCTTTGTTGAAGTCTAGGTAGGCTGTGTCAACTGTTTTTCACTCATCCAGCAGGTGGGTCGCTTGATCATAGAAGGAGATGAGGTTGGCCAAGCAGGACCTGCCTTTCATGAACCCACGCTGACTGCTCCGTAAGTGTGTGGTGTTCAAGACATGAAAGCCTATTTCCATGTAACTCATGTAAACAAATAACTAGTTTGAAAACAGACTGCCAAACGAGTGGCAGCGCAGCACAGCATGCCTTAAGAATGACCTTTGGGGAATGATTGTCCAGGAAATGCTAAACAAGAGTTTACAATATCTTTTCTGTACAGAAGGATATATTTCTCTGGAAGAGAGAAGCAACTTGGGTGTTGGGATCAGTACAGGAGGGATGTAGATCTTTTGGAGCAGATCCAGAGGAGGGTCACAAAGATGATCAAGAGGCTGGAGCACCTCTCCACATGAAAGGTTGTGGGAATTGGGATTGTTCAGCATGGAGAAGAGAAGGCTTAGGGGAGACCTCACTGTGATCTTTCAATACTTAAAGGGAGCTTATAAGCAGGAAGACTTCCAACTTTCTACACAGTCTGACAATGATAGGACAAGGGGGAGGGGGGGAGGAGGGGGAATGGCTTTAAACTAAAAGAGGGGAAGTTTAGATTAGATGTTAGAAAAATTCTTTACTCAAAGGGCAGTGAGACACTGGTACAGCTGCCCAGAGAAACTGTGGGTGCCCCATTCTTGGAGGCGCTCAAGACCAGGTTGGATGGGGCCCTAGGCAGCCTGATCTAGAGGTTGGAAGCCCTTCACATGGCAGGGGCTGGGAACTAGGTTATCTTTAAGGTCCCCTGCAACCTAAGCCATTCTTGATTCTATGATCTCCTCACCTGATTTTTGAGACTGTAGGTAAATGGTGCCTGGGACTGTGCTGCAGTTGAACCAGTGGTGTTTGGGGTAAGAGTACAGAATAGTGTATTAGAAAAGGAAAAGAAACAAACTACCATCCAGAAATAGCCTGTTGGGAGGAACCATTCATTATTTTAGTAGGGTGGCGGAGATTGTTTTGAGGCAAGGATGCAGGGAGTTAACTTTTCATCATTCATACGCTGATCTATTGGGAATACTTGGAGAACTAATCATAAATAATCATAATCATATCCTGCCTAGATAGATATGGGTTTAAACATAGATGCAGTTGCCTGTAAATTGTTCCACAAAGATACTGAAGGCAATGAGGGGATATGTGAAATTAACAGCAGAATGTGCTAATTAAGATCTTCAGATAGGTGCTTAAATCTGGGTTATTATGTAGAATCTTGCTTACTTGACTGTGCTTTCTAAAAATGCAACTTTCCTGAGTGCTTTTTTTAAAAAAAAGAAAGCTTAAAAAAACAAATCAATTCTGTTTTGACCTCTCAGGGACAAACAGGTGTACAGGGGAGAGTATGATCCAATGAACTGCAGCTGGAGAACTCTGAGCCTACTGTGCAGTTCCCAGTCCTGCTGCCTTGTACATGTTTTGCAGGGGAAGCATCTGCAAACACATTGGTGTCAAATAACGTTAAAAAGTAAAAAAAAAATCCAACAAACTTTTGAAGTGGAATATCTATTTGTTTCTGTAAGAGTTACTGAGAGTCTGAGTTTGCATGCATGAAACATTACCTTCCAAGTGGGTCCTGTGGATGGTTAAATCTCTTTACATTTTCTACTGAAAAATTCACTGTCTCTACCACAGAGTTTTCTGTTGCACCCGAAGGCCTCTTGGCTAACTCAACAATTCTTTTAGTAGAAGCAACAAGAAGGCTGGAAGAAAGTGGACATGCAAGAGCTGTAAAAAAAGCATCAGCTGTGGCAAAGGAAAAGGAAAGCTGCATCTCCGCACAGAAGGGTGACAGGTACAGAGCTATTGGGTTTGCCAGCTTTTTCTTTGCAATCTTTACCTAAATTATTTAAATTGTTGTCGTTGTTTCAAAAAAAATGAAAATCTTCTCAAGATCTAGGAGGGCCCCTGCAATTCCATGATTCTATGTGATTCTATGCTCCCATCAAGACTGTTAGGTGTCTCCAAACTTTCCAGCTATGCAGCAGCAATCCATCCCCTGGGTAATTGCGAGTACTTTGGTGGCTCAAGTGTTTTGAGATATACAGCTCTGGAAAGCAAATTTTCACATCTCCCCATACGTGGGGGGTCAAGTCTGAGCTTCAAAGGGCAACCATCCACATTATGGGGAAAGGAGCTCCCCGGCTACTTTACTATCACAGCTTTTAGCATGAAAATGCTTTGCAGTGCTCCTAAAACAAAAGCAACTGAATTTACAGACTTTGCTTTCAGAGCAGATGCATTTTTATTTTTTATTTTTTGTCAGCCATGCCCCTAATGACAACTGATGGTTCAGGTTGAATGCATGTTGTTCCGCTATTTTTATGTGTGGTTATTGGGACTGCTTCTTGTTCATGTGATGGTAGCTGCCTGCCAGCTGGTGGCTGGATTCTACAGGACAATTAGCAGTTTTCCCCATCTGGTGAATAGATTTACTCTGCATGCTTCTTGCACATGATAATGTCTGAGGCTCAAATGGAGATCTTTTGGTGAAAGGCTGTTCTTCACTATCCAGAACACAGAGGAGAAACTCTATGCTTTGCATGTTTTCAGGGAAGTATTTGTTGGTTTTTTTTTTGAGTGATGGAAGTGCTATTTAAATGGTTTGTGATGCTCCAGTCAGGCTGGGGTGCTTTCAGTTCTCCTGGAAATGAAACAAAGCTACCGTAATTGTGCTTCTGATTTGGTTAATAACAAATATCAAGGATTTTTTTCTTTTTTGCACAAACTTCGTACTCAAGTATTGAACTGTTTTGGTGACCCGCTTTGTTTCCACCTCCTGCACAGCTCCAAATTAACAGATACCCTGTGAAATCTATCACTGCAGGACTGAATTGTTTTAGTCCACTTTGCTCTATCTCTTCCTACCAAATTCCAGCTGATCATAGAAGTCATGCTGTGCACCCATTTAAATTGAAAAGCTCACAGGCTTGGTTGGGCCATTTCAAAGTTTGTGGAGATTTAGCAATAATCCTCTTAAAATATTAGGGCATGTGACCTTGCATACCATATTGTCAGTGAGAAAAAATCCCTTTGATTTTTGTTTACACTTCTTCAGATGGGAGGAGGCAGGTTAATTCATTACATCTCAGTGCCACCTTTGGCTCACCATCCCTTCCCATAGGTCACTTGTGGATGCAGGAATGCTTCAGCAAGTAAAGTTTGCGTTTTTCTGCAGCTCTGTCTCCCAATTTGTTCTCCAGAGGCATGCTTACAAGATGCCAACTTTGCAAACAAATAAACTGTTTTATTTTTGCGTATAAGAGATGCCCTTCCATCTATCCTTATGGAAGAAAGCTTTTCGCTATAAATATTTAATGCAGAAAATTTCAACAATTCATTTACTTGCTTTTACTTTTTAACTTTTCAATTAAACAATGATTTTTTAAAAGCTGGCAGTAGTTCCAGTCCATTGTTGTTATGAATTTTGCCTTAAAGTATTTTTCTGTGTTTGCAGAGTTGTAAAAAGAAGGCGGAAGTAGTATACAGAATTAAAATGCTGCAACCATGGAGGATAATGGGTTTTAAAAACTGGAGTACACAAAAGTCCCTCAGCCCCTACCTTCATTACTTTGTAATGTAATTTAAAAAAATATTTACTAGGGACTTTGGTTAAAAAAAAAATAGGTTCTTTGCATGGAAAAAATGGGATGCAGGGATATAAAAGTGGGGGAAATAATAGTTTTCAGAGATACACTGTGAGTTTCTGTATTTGTCCAAGCACTTGGTATTTTGATGACAAAAAGCAAATTACAAGAGTGTGGATACTTTTTGGATAAAAATAACATTAACCGAAATTTTTCTGTCTAATACCACATTCACATTTTGACCGGTGTTTTTCTCCTCCATCAGTCTGGACAAAGTAAGAGTAAGATAGAGATGGTGTCAGGCTCAGTGCTAAAGATACGCTACTTGCCCATAACATTCATGAGATTAAAGTCAAAATGTTAACACATCCTACCATTTTCTAGTAACCAAGCTATTCTTATTCCATACCAGTAGACAATACCAATCCAAAATGTTCTCTTCCATTTCCAAATGATAATGCCTGCTCCTACAGGAAGTTGTACATCCATGGCCTATTCCACTGTGATAATCCATGTGAGTTTCTTAGAGGTTTCATAACCCTTCAAATGTTTAAAACTGTCCTCCATGGGGGGAGAGTTATAAATATCATCATAACCTAAGGTTTTTCCAATTTTTATTATTCCAAGGAGCACTTGTGTGCACAATATGGCAATGGGAACAATGTAGCAGATCTGAAAAAAAAAAGTTTGTAAAATTCTACTGCTTATTATATCCATTCAATCACATTTTGTTTTTCTAGCTTAATTTACATTATACAAAAAGCTTGAGAAGGAATACTTCATTTTTGGAGTCAGGAACAGGGGAACGGGGCTTGATAAATATCCGTATCAATTTGCGGGCTTGGCTCAGTTTATGACTGAAAAGGGAGAGGTCAAACTTAAAACATGTGGAAGAGTGCAGCTAAAGATTACCTTCTCTCCACCACAACTACTCCCTAGTGCAGGAGTGAGGATTGTAACAAGGGCAGCTCTCTCCAAGACAGACAATGGATCAGAGGATTCAGCTGTGATTTGTGCAGCCTGGCATATTAATGTAAACTGATAGCAGCTCATAATGAACATCTGCTATCTCCTCCTGTTAAAGAGGGGGCACGGGACTTACTGAACTTCTGATCTGACCCAAACACAGCTGTTCTGGTGCTTCTTGTAAGGGCTCAAGTCATTAGTGCAGAAGTTGAGTAGCAGAAAAAGCATGCAAGGGCTGACCACCACAAGTTCCTTGAATGCCTCTGCATGAATCATAGAATCATAAAGGCTAGAAAAGATCACTAAGATCACTTAGTCCAACCATCAACCCAACTCCACCATTTTCACATTGGCATGATTCTTGAATGCCTCCACACTTGATGACTCCACCACCTCCCTGGGCAGCCTGTACCAGTGCCTCAGCACTCTTTGTGAGAAGGATTTTTTCCTAATATGTGACCCCCACCTCTCCTAGTGCAACTTAAAGCCATTACCTCACATCCTGTTGCTAGTTACCTGGGAGATAAGGAAAAGAATCTACAATATTTAGGAGTTTGAGGCCAGAAAGATTAAGATTACTCTTTGAGGGGGTAAAGTGTTGACATATGCACTGAGAAACTTGATGCTGTACATAAGCTGTATCCCTGGAGTGGGCTTGCAGTTTGAAAGCTGGAGTGAAGGTGAGCATCTGTTTGGACTCTGAAGGCTTCAGATGTTCACAATGAGGTAAGCCCCAAACAATATCATGGGGCTCTGGCCCTTCAAAATGGAGGGCAGCCGGTGCCATGTCTGTGTGAGAATGATCACTCACACTGTTCCTTCCTGAATAGATAGTTTTAATTTGTTAACTTGCAGCTTTTATACTCTGAGAAGGATGATATCTAAGAGAAGGAATACTAATAAAAAAAGTGTCTAAGAAAACTGAAGTTGCAAATTGGCAAGGAGATGTGGGAGCAAATGTGAAAATTGAAGCTGCTTTTAATTCATTTTAAATAGCTGGTTGGCTAGCTAATGGTATTCCTCTAAATGCATTGTTACGTGCTGCACAGGTATCTAGCACATATCAGGGTGTTATATCTATAGATGGCTGTTCTGCAATGGTACATAACCTGTGCTGAAAATTAAATGTCATCCAATGTTTAGTATTTGATACAGTGAAATACGACTTCTGAGACCTGGGTAGAGAAGCGGGAACTAAGTGAATACTTTGAGATCTTGCTGCTGCCACGTGAAGGAGGAAGGCAAAATGCTCACACTAGGTGTGGGGGATAGGGGGGGTGCCACAGTCTGTTCTTTGTGCTGAGCTGACTAGATTAGACAGCTTCTGCACAAATGGATGTGGGGAAGGTTGTTGCTATCTTAGAGTACTAGCAGCAGGCAGCCTGTGAGAGAAGCACCAGGTTATGAGCACAGATTTTTTTCTCAGATTCCAAGGATTTCTCTTTCTTCCTTCCTGTATCAGTTGATTTTTTCCTCTTCTCTCTGCTCATGGCCCTATAACCAAAATAAACCCTGTGCTCCTCTCTGTCGGCCAACAAGTGAACTGAGCTCGCATCAGGAAGAGACAGAGCCCTGCTGTCCCCATGCCAGGCTGCACACACAGCTGCTGGCTGCACACTGACACCGTGCCCAAAAATGCACCATGGGGCTGCAGTGCAGCTGCCCTGGGAGCAGCTGGGGTCTGAATGGAGATGAGTTGGTCAGTGAGATTACAAGAAACCACGGGTTTCCACGGGAAGGTGATGGCATTGCTGGGCAGCTTGGCTTTTTGAGGAAGGTTGCTGGTTGCACGCTTTGTCTTTGAGTGATGCAATTCTCACTTCAGCACTTCAGTAAATATATATATATATATATATATATTTAATTTGAAAACCAAAACAGGTTAAGAATGGAGAAAAATAGCTGCTTTATCTGGGAGATATATGAAAATGTGCCCAAACATTAGCGTTGGGAACAAGAGAAGTTAAAAGCAGGAGGAAGAATGTAACACTAAATGACAAGTAGACTCACTAAAGACTGGAAAGAATCACCTGGGGAGCACTCCAGCAGAGAGGGAGAGGGCAGCATCCCTCCTGCTGCTCAGAGGCACAGGATTAGACCTGAGAACAGGGAGGTGCAAAGCCTGAGATGAGCTTGCAGGGACCGACAAAGCTCATTAGGGAGGAAAGAGGAACAGTAGAAAGGAAAGAGTTCACAGAAGGATCCAGCGAGGCCAGGAGAGGCTGCTGTGAGACCTGAGGGTGAAATAAAAGAGACCGGCAGCTGGAAGAACACAGAGTCCAACAAAACCTGGAGGAGGTGGTGTTGGCTGCTGCTGATCTGGTTGCAGAGGGATGCAGCAGAGCTGTCTGCCTACCCCCAGCCCTGTTTCTAGGGTGGGCACCCACATCTGTGTGAGAGGGTCATGCAGTGCAGCCCAGGAGGTGATGGGAGGAAAAGGGGTGCAAGGGCACCTTTAGGTGGGTTGCTGTGTTTCCTAGGTGCAGCATCACTTCAACAGCTTCCCATCTTGCAAATGGTAGGAATACAAACTCCTCTCTAATTTAGAGATAAATTAACTTCTGCTATTGAAGCATTCAAGTGGCATATTGAAGAGCATCACTGGAGAGCCCACCAAGAGATAAACTATTTTATGCGGACGGAAGGGATTTGGTTAGTGTACAGCTAAGCAGAGCCTGGAACGACATGGTAGGTGCAGGGAATGAAACAACATATTACACAGCTGTGCATTGGCACCATCTATTGCACTGAGTGAGGCATTAGGTTTCATAGGAAAAAAATAGCGTGTGGTCTTACAGTTGATGCCAATATTGTAAGTAGAAGGAGGACAGAAAATTTTAAGCCTGTCGTTTCCTAATCTTTGAGCAGCTGACTTTGCACCCGTTGTATGTTTTTTTTTACTGCTGTTTTTATTATTTATATATCTATCCTTGCACGTAGCACAGTGCGAAGCAGAAAAGGTGTTTATCATTGAACAGAAGTGACAGTAGGAAAGGTATCTGCAGTGCCGGGCTGAACAGGAATGTCATGCAGTCTGCAATCCAGTCCGTGATTTTTTTAATCCAGGATTTAGGCCATCTCTGGCCAATAATAAAACACTGTGCAACTGCTGTTCATCAGCCAGCAGGTTAGAGAGGAACAGGTAAGGGATTCATCTCTATATTTCCCCTACAATCATTCTGTTTTCCACATAGTGACTTATACCAAATCAGGTTAATGCACAAAAATAGATGTCGCATTTTGTTGTGCCTTACACACAGTACACAAGGCTAGCAGGGAATACAACTGCTTCAGCCCACTCCACGTGTTTTTGTCCTGCTTTGTAGAACCCTTTTGTGTTCAGCAAAGGTGAAATGTTAACGTGAGGATAGTAGAGAAACAAGTTGACTTTTGGTGCTCAGAAGTAATAATAGATGCTTGCCTCTCTATGAACTTTGTGTCACTCAGGCTTAACCTTTACATGCTTGTGTTGGATAAGAGAGAGATTAGGTTTGCAGGAGCACTGAAGGTCAAAAAAAAGAAAGAGACCTTAAATCCCAAAGCATGGAAGAGAAGCCAGAGGTCTGATTACATTGTGTCAGATGGCAGTTGTTCTCCTCCTCTTTGAAGCAGCTCTGATAGGTGCAGGATAGTGTAATGCTGTGGTGGTACAGCCTCTTCTATTCTGAAAACCCTTAAACAGTGTTTTCAGAGGAGCAGGAGATCCTCAGACTGCAAATTTGATCCTCCAGCAATATGGCTGCTTTTTTTAGGCTATTGTTTTATGTATGTTTGCAAGCATGTGTGAAGCCCCACAGCCACATGAAGCAGTGCCATGTTCTTCTGCGTGGTCCTGCCACTGCTCCACAGCTCCATAGTCTTTTCTGCAGCCCATGTGGAAGAAGCAGTGATGTGGGAATGGGAATGAGAAGCCCAAGTGGATTGATTTGCTGCCCTAGCAATTACCTGCTGGGAATATATATTTATAATGACAGAAGCCATAGTGCCACAATTGCTTTGTGGACTGTTATTAAGTAATACAGACTACCATGTTTCTTCAGAGTGTGGATTGCAAATTACTCTAGTGGATGGGTCAGTACAAGTAATGGAGAGAATTTATAACTAAAAATACGGAGTAACTACGTATGCACAGGGTGTTAGGTGTGCCCAGGCAAGTGGAATCGCAGGAGCTGGAATGCATGGGCACAGTCCATGCAGATGCATTTCTGCACACCTCCACCCAGTATGAGGACAACAGATGCTCAGAACCCTTCTCTCTTCTCAGAATTACCTGAGGCTCAAGTCAGATTCCTTCCTTAAAGGTGTACATTTTGTTTTTCCAATTGAGGCACGAGGGACCCAAGTGTTGTGATATGTGGGGACTTGGGTGTATACCTTAAAATCTCCATGCCTACCAGTAGCAGTGTAAGTGCCTTGAAATGAGTGAGAATGTAATGCTATGCCACATAAACTCGTCTTAAACAGGGCTTCTCTGATTCCTTCATTCCTTTTTTTTCCCAATTCTATGATCCCACCTTTCCTTGAAGGATCTACTTGTGGGGTCATGGCATACAATCTGAAAGAAATGAATATTCCTGTAACATTTATTTTAATTTTATAGTTAGTTCCATCCTCATCCCCCCACCCCCCACCCCACCCCCTTACTCCGGGATGAGTCCTTTGTGTAGGTGTGTGGGGATCAGCCCTGGAGCAAAGGAGGGGCAGGAACACAGTTGGGGTAGAGCCAGTGTGTGCAGCACTGTCCTGGGGCGCAGCTGACGTGGATCAACATCACCTCTTGAGGGATGGTGCTGTTGTCAAATATTTGGAGTGCTTGATGTTACTTCTGACCCTGCAGAAGTCAGCTGTCCCTTGTTTACAGACTATACCTAAACAATTGTCCAGCCCAAAGGCATCCCTAGATATCTCTGTCAGTCCTGCTGATAAGGAATGAAAAGCCTCCTAGGCCTTGCCTTGCATCTGCCTTCCAAAGCAGTCCTTCAGTGTTTTGTGTTGCCTGCATGTGTTAATTCCTATAACAAGTTTGAGCCTTTTGCATTCATCATGTTGGGTGGTAACAGGCTGTGGTATAAACATATGACATGCTTGTACTACAGGGACTGGGTAAATTAAAACTGCTTCCAACAAGATGTGGAGAGTAACAGAAGCAAGAGGCAATGAAGAACTAATTGAAGAAACAATACAAAAAAAAAATAAATCCAAGCCATCCTTATAGATCAGCCAGTATATTTACAGCTGCCGTTGAGAAATGAGATATTGAATGATACCTATTTTCACCCTGGCCATAGATTTTAGAAATGAATGCAAGTACAATTATCTTCACCGAAGCGGTGAACATTTGGACAGTTATCAAATCTAAAAGTTGTTTATGAATCGATTTTTGCCTCCTTAAGTTCAGTGTGGTATCCTTGCAGCATACCAAATGCTGAAACCAGCCTGACAGATTACACAGGGGTTTTGCATCCCGACTCCTGCACACAGTGCTCATCCTGGAGAGATGATTGCACAAATCTGCACTTTGGGTGGGAGGAAGAGGCAGGCGCTGATGATGCACTCTTCTTTCCTCAAAACATAATTCTAAGGGTGATATTATTTAAGGATATGCCTTCATTATTGTCAGATAACTCTAGTTACGCTTCTGTGTTTTCACTGTTTATTAACATCAGCTCTGTGGATGAATGGGAGTTTGACATTTTCTGCTAGACCAAATCCTATGGTCAGTTCTCAGTTCTAACTCTGGCAAACTCCTAATGTGAAAACCTCAGGGATTTTTCTGTGCACAGGCTTTTAGGATTTTATTAGCTGTAAAATTGTCTATAATGAGGATTTTACTCTGGTCTCTGAAGAAGCAGTGCTGGCTGCTGTCAGGGACAGAATGCAGAGCTGGATGGATTAGGGGAATAATCTGGTAATGCAAATTCTTCATATTTAATCAAGGGAGCATCTCCTCTGCAGTCCCAAAGGCATCCTGGCAAAGCAGACTGGCGGCAGTAAGCTTTGGCAAAGCGGAGGTGCTGTGATTTCCCCCAGAGAGCCAGAGCTGAGCTATCTCCTTCCTCTTGGGAAAGGCTGCAGATGGAGGCCTGCTGGGAGCCTGCTCTCAGCATCGCAGAGGATGTACAGACTGGGGTACAGATATTCCCACATCTCTTCCTCACACTTACTCTTTCACTCAGTGTGGCTTCTGTGTGATTTTAATGTAAGCTGGTCCAAGGAATTAAACCAGCTGAAAACTCATTATAGGAACAGAAGAGTCTGAGGCTTTTACATATTGCATGTTACCTCCTCGATGTTTCTGGCATATCCCACCCTATTGACCATGCTGTCAACTAGAGTGGTGGCAATGAAGTAGGCAATGCACAAGACAGCTTTATTATATAATTTAAATCTATAACTACAAATGCCAGATAAAGGTTCAAGTTATTCGCAAACATGAAATCAAACTTGGAAAGCATAGCACACAAAGCATAGAATCATAGAATAATTGAAAAATAATTGGAAAAGTCCTCTAAGATCATCAAGTCCAATCATCAGCCCATCCCTACCATGCCCACTAACCATGTCCCTCAGTGTCCAATTTTCATATTTCTTAAACACCTCCAGGGACAGTGACTCCACCACCTCCCTGAGCAACCTGTTCCAATGCCTCACCACTCTTTTGGAGAATAAATTTTTCCTAATATCCAAACTGAAACTCCCCTGGCATAACTTGGGACCACTCCCTCTCATCCTATTGCTGTCAACTGGGAGAAGAGGACAACCCCTACCTCACCAGGACCTCCTTTCAGGCAGCTGTAAAGAGTGATGAGGTCTCCCCTGAGCCTCTTCTCTGGACTGAACAATTTCAGTTCCTTCAACTGCTTCCCACAAGACTTGTGCTGCAGACTTTTCAGTTTTGTTGGCCTTCTTTGGACATACTCTAGGGCCTCAATGTCTTTCTTGCACTGAGGGGCCCAAAACTGAACACAGTTCTTGAGATGCAGCCCCACTAGTGCCGAGTACAGAGGGACGATCACTTCCCTACTCCTGCTGGCTGCTCTATTTCTGATACAAGCCAGGATGCTGTTGGCCCTCTTGGCCACCTGTGCACACTGCTGGCTTGTGTTCAGCTGAGCATTGACCAACACCCCCATATCCTTTTCCTCTGCACAGCTTTCCAGACACTCTGCCCCAAGCCTGTAGTGATGCCTGGGGTTGTTGTGATGAAAGTGAGGGACCTGGCACGTTATCTTGTTGAAATATGGTCCCTTCAAGGATGAGTTACTGAAGACTGAGAAAGAGAGGAACACGACTTGCTTGGGACTACAGATGCCCAGAATGCTGTTACCTGGCTGGTCGCCCCATTCCCAGCAGCCCTTGTGTCATGCTTGGGAAGGATCTGTGGGAGAGCAAGTGTCCTCAGGGAAGGACGTGGTCTGGATGGTAACAGGAGCACCATTGAGGAGAAGCAGCATAGCTGCAGATTTAGTCAGATATGGGGACATCATCTGTTGTATAAGCTTTTCCCCTGAATTTTTAGCCTTCTAAAAGCTACTACTTAATAAATCTATATGGGAAGAGGATGGAGAGAACAGGGAATATTTTAAACTGGCCAATATTGCATGCGTGGGAAGGAACCTTTCCTAAAGATGCCCCCAGTGCCTTGTGTTTTGCTGGAGGGACCAAGTGACATCTGCTTTATCAAGATGCAGGAAATGCCATTTCCTTTCTAGGCAGGGGCATGAAGCCAGATGCTGGGCTGAGCTGTCAGCCAGTCAATTATTTGATTACTGATGTACAGGCAGCTTGCGTCTGCAGGTCATCCTCCAGCTAGGCTGCAATGATTGCGTATACATCTGACAGTCAGTCTCAGGCTTATTTTCAGCTTAAAACCATTACTTATCAGCAAGGAGGGCCGGCCTCATTGCAGTGAATTGTTCCCTGGTCCCATCTTGCTGAAAAACTTGATGTGCAGCAGTGAGTTTGCTTCAGTCCTCATTCTGTCTTTTTTTATTCAGTGAAAAGAACCGGTTTCTTCTTCTTACTAAATGTATTCTTTGCTATTTTTGATAGTTAACAAATACTGAGAGAAATTAAGCAAAGTTTTCTGTCAACAATAATCATTTTACCCCTTGGTTTTGGGAAACACGATTCATCCTGAGAACGTGACTCTGTCTGGTGGCTTGGGGATCCAGCTGCTTGTCACATTAAGCCATGTGGAGGCTGCAGTGAGTCCAGCTGCATTGCCAGGATCTGTGCCCTAAGGACTCTGCACAAGAACGCTTTGATCCCTCCTAGTGACAGAGTTTTTGCTAACAAGCCTCCAGACATTTCAGCTGGTATGTCATCACCCTTGCTCAACTAGAACAGAAGGATGAAACAAAAGTATCTCCAAAGACCTTTAGCAACATCAGTTGAAGAGGAGCAAGTAGAACATTCCAGGTGAGGCACTTCTGTGAAAAGAGTTAGCATCAGCTGCATGAGTGTACAGAAGACAGAGAGGTTTTCTTTTCCTTTTTTCTCTTTTTTCTTGTCTTCACAGAGATGAAAGATGGGATGGGAGCTATGGACTGAGAATTGCAATGAACAAAGCCTTTAACATCCTTTAAATAGCAGGATGGGGTCAAACTAAGGCAAAATGTCTAAAATTCATGGAAGAGAGAATGAACCTGAAAAGTCATAATATGTTTTGTACTAAGTGGCCCCCTGCAAATTGTACCTCTCTGCCTGATTAGTTCAAATTTTCCATACACTTAGGAGAGACTAAGTTACATAGGTCCTCTGCTCGGTGGTAGGATTCACGCACTTAATTCCCACTGTTACAGAGCTGCAAATATAACCTAATGCTTTTTCTTTTAAAAGCCAGACAGTATATGCAATAGGCATGTGAATTGTACAGCCAGCATCCAGGATGAGTGCCTCAGAAAAGCAGTTATCTGATGCTCTTCTGATAGAACAGTAACTGAGAAGCTAATGCCTTGTACTGATGAAGCACTCATACTAGTGAATAGCTTGCAGGTAGTGCTGAGATTTTGACCCAGACACCTGAAATCTGGGGTTTTGCAATCCATGTGTATCACTCCAGCAGCAAATCTGATCACCTGGATTGTCAGTAAGGCAGAATGTGATTTGCATTAGCTGAGCAACTTTCAATAGAGCATGTAAATGAAGAAAGGAGGCCAGCAGGGCCAGAATCACTGTCTTAGTTAATAGAAAGCATGTTTTGTAGATTATTTTGTTCCTCCAAGTATAAGAAATCTGAAAGAGAGGGAGCATTAAAATGCAAGGCTTTGTCTAACATGCCCAGCCATGCTCCCCCCACTTCTGCAGAATAATTTTTGGAGAAGACAGGCAATTTGATCTGAAAGCCTGATTCTGCATCCAAATGTAGAGGAAGTTTTGCTGCTCGGAAGATGAAACTCAGTGTAGTCAGATAACATGCTGGATAACATTCTAGCATGACCCAGTTGAGCAAAAATACATAAGCAAGTGTTTAACATTTAAGCACATTGGCTAGGCTATGAATTACAGTGCTTAAAAAGATACATTTCTGCAGAAAGATTGATCTCGATAGTTTTGTAGCTAAAAGCCTAGGAAAACATTATCAGTTGCATGAAAGGTTTGATCAGGTCATTTTGCCAAACACCATATAGGAAGTACCTTGACTATTTTTTATTATTACCAATAAAGTTTTTGATTATGAGTGTTATTGAAAAATGAGATATTGGGATTTATACAAATCAGTAGATTATTTCTCTCTAAAACTGTGATGTTTCTGTAAACATTCTCATCTCTTTTCTAAGATTTTTATTTCAAAGAGTTAATTAAAAAAAAAAAATAAGACAAGCATAGTTCCTGTTTCTTCCTTACCCTCACTAAAATATTTGTATCTCCTTATTTTAGTGGAGTGCAGAGAGATTCTTCAAACAGTAACTTACCCTTTCCATGCAGGAGAAAAAGCACACATTTTTCTCCTGACATACACTGGTTTGGATGCTCCTTTGGTCTCATCAAAATTCTGTTTTCCATCCAGAGCATCTTTGTGTTCTCAAGCTGGGTAGTGCTTGCATTACAGTTAAAGCAACTCAGAGAAGTTGGATTATTTGTATCATGTACTTCTTAGTGAATGGCACCTTAAGAAACATTTTCCTGCCAAAGCTCCCAGCTGTCCTCTTGACAGAAACTCTTGTGGCAGTGAGTGCAAATAGCTCAGTAAGTGGTTCTAGGGTAAATGTGAAAACTCTCCCTCATGCCAAAGGGAGATTACTCAGGAACATTTCACAATGTCACTCTCCACAAACGTCAAGCCATGCCTGGTGGCAATCAGACTGACACCGCTTCAGTATTTTTCTTCTCTTGATAGTACTTATACTGCTTATCTGTTTCTTTCTTTTCTTTAATGACAGCATTTGCAGGGTTTGTTTTTGCTGGTTAAGTAGCAGCATACCCACTAGTGTATTAGTCAGTCCTCCCTGCCTTTCCAAATCAGGTATGTAACTAACTCCACTGTGCTTACAGTGCACCCTGATCAGAGCTCTCATCTTAGTCACTTTATTTTTCACTATTACACTCGGGAATGTGGGCAGATATCAATCACATCACACTCCTGAAGGCATTGTATCATCTCTGACTGTCTGCTCTAATCGTAAAACAGAAGAGCATCACTGTATACTGCCCTCCAACATTAGTCAGGTCATTCAACATAACTGACAAGAAACCAGTGCAGGGAAAATCTTAAGAGAGATACTGGTCACCTCACTGAGCTGACTAAACTGTTACACAGCTAAAGAAGAGGTAAAAGGTATGCCTGAGGAGCCAGACTCAAGTGTCAAATGACCTTGAATGGGATCCTGGTGACATGTCTAATTGTGTATTTTTCTTTGGAGCTGCACCTCACCCTCTGGTGTGAACCAAACAGAGTTCACCTTCAGTGAATGTGTTTGGCTTTGTTAGTTCCTTCTATGTGCTCTAGGATGCTCCCAGCCATTGACAAGCCTGACACTGGGAGAAGCCTTAGCAGAGAAAGTGCCTGACCTTTGTGTCTCAAGTCTAAGTAAATTGCTCTTTTTTACCTCTTGTTTTTTGCCTTGAAGAGACACCTTGAAACTTGCTCAGCAGTAACTGGAGAACTTCTGCTTGTTGTCCTATTCTTCAAATTGTGTAATCCACAGTAGATTTCCTTTTTTCAATGAATGGAGCATTGCTTGTTAGCAGTGGGAATTCTTTCACAGTTCCTCTCTTATGTTCTATTAAATGCTGCTGTGATTCTAATCATGCTTTTACAAAACTCTGGTCTTTTGCTGAGTTAAATTGACCATCCTGGAGATGGGCATCCCTTGGTAGCAGTTATCTTTATAGCCAGTAGCTGAGTCAGCTGAAATAGTGATAATTGCAGAGGATTAATATTTAACTAAAAAGTCTGATTTTAGGTGAGCTGAAAAAAAAGTTTTTCTTCTTTCCTCTGAATTACTTTGTATGCGCTCATTCTAAGTCTGTTCTTGAGAGAAGAAACTCTCCTGTCTCATGAGGAATAGACAGCAAGACATGTGGGCTTGATGTGGCAAAAGAGCTCTGAAATGAGTCAGGGGAGATAATTTTACAGAAGAAAGCTGCCTGTCTGTATTTACTTGTTTATAATAACAGCATCTTGGCTGGAACATTTACAAATCTAAGTGCAGGAACCATACTGCGCTCTGAGTAAGCTGCATGTGAGTCAGCCTTCACAATAAGGCTGTATAATTCCTGGCATTTGAGTTGTCTGCCTGTGGTGCCAGGTTAAAGCTGCTCTGTGGCTTTCTCACCAGGATGCTGCTGTGGCTGCACAGGGTAGGACATGGGCTCATCAAGCTGCACAGGCAGTCTCTGTGTGGACATGCACAAGGAGCAAACGTCCTGCATGTGGGTTTTGCTATCTGAATGGCCTTTGCAAGGTACTTTAAAATTAACATGCTAACTTCTGCTTTGAGACTTCTTTCTTCTGCCACAGCTGTGGGAAGTCGGGCTCTCATTTGCACAGAGGCCTCTGCAAGCAGCAGGCATGAACATTTTTAATGAAAGTACCTGCAGACAAAAAAAAAAAAGAGATCTGCTTTTATGCTTTTGTGTAATTTAGGCTTTATTCCTCAAAGACGTCTTCATGCTGGTAAGAACAAAACCCTGAACGCAAATGTCTATTTCTGTCCACATCTCTAGAGGTGACTTCCTCTGTCTTCCCCTGGTCCTGGGGGTATGGCAGTGGGAGAAAACCCTCGCAGGCAGCAACAGAATATTTCTGACCCTGTCACCTGGCTGGAAGGGCACATGAGTGAGAAATCTGTTCAGAAGAAATACTTTGAAAGAATTTTTTTCTTTTTGATTATAGCTCAGTCTAACTAAATGCTGTATTTTTAGGAAATCATTTGCAAACATGGCTGTGGTATTAAGAAAATGTGAAAGAAAATCTTCCCTTCCCTTTCCTTCCCTTCTTCTTGAGGGAGAACTGAATTCTTCATACTCTCCAAGTCAATAACAACCTGTGATAATGCTGGAAAGTTCAGATCTCTCTTCCTCCCTACTTTAAGGTAGTTGTGCCTGAGTATTTTGTTTTACAAATTGTAAAAGCATATTCCTTTAACAGACTTTAATTCTGCTGGTATAAGAGTTCCATTTCCCCTCAAAAGTGGGCAGAGATCTCTGAATATAGAAGTCCAACATGACCTCGTTTATGACTATATCTATGGTGTGCATCTGTACAGCTGAGTCCTGTACGATGACTAGGTGGTTTCTGGTGATGTAGCAGATTAGACTAAAATGTAATGGATATCTGACCATAACTGAAAGCATTAGGGTGTTACTGGCAGAAGTGGCATGTGTTTTGTCAATTTAGGATCACTTACCTCGAGTAATTCCATCAAAATACATAATTCAAAGATGCTGCAACTCAAAACATAGCCAAGTCACAGTGGCTTAGTAGGCCACTGTTTGAGCTGCTACAGCTGTCCCTGTGGATACTACTGGTTGTTCCCAATAACACAGTGATGCTCACCTCGAATATCAGAGATAGCTTTAGACACAGCATCAAGTTAATACATTCATGTGGAGTTGTTTGTGAAAAGATAGTAATGTCAATTTATAAATGAAATTTGATACAGAGAAGTTCATATTGCAGCAAACACTGATTGCATTACACTTGCCAATAAATTAAACTCTGTTATTATGGCACAGATGTGGACGTGGATAAGATACAAAAGCAATTTATTCACTTCCTCATGTGGGAGCAGCCCTACTAGTGTGAAAAATATGCCAGCATCTGTACTAAAGAATGTGTGCAGTTTTTACTCCAGAGTAGCTAGAGTGACTGTTATGCTAGTGCAGACAAAAGCTTGAGGTTAAGACCTCCTGAGTGACAGAACATGATTTGTATTTTCTTAGTAGTTAACATAAAATATACAAAGAAATGAAATGCTGTGCATTAGTAATTTCCACTACTTTGTTATGTCAAGTGCAGAACATAAAAGCTGCTACCGATAATAGTATTGCCACTGTATATCATTCTAAAATATAAAATGTTCATAACTCATTAGAGTAGTTATATCTACCATTACTTGTCATAAAGCATGTGCAGCAAAACTGCCAAATCATGGCCTTAAGCAAGGAGTGAGCATCAGGTGAGAAGGTTTAGCTAACTCAGGGAGCTCAGGTGCAAGCTATGCACCTGCGTGACTGGAAGGGTGGAGCTTGGATTTACTCCTTCCTTACCCCTCATTTAAGGGTTAGCAGCTGAAGGAGTAGTATCTTTCTGAACAAAGGTTGTGGTTCTCTTGAGCTGTTGTTGGACAGGTGAGTTAACTTTTCCTTCTTTGTTGTCTTCTATTGCTCTGATGCTTGTATTGCAGTAGAAGGTGCTGTTATTGCCTTCTTCTGCAGCACATTGTGAAAATATTGTTATTCCTTTAAATTAGTTTCAGTATGCGCTTATTTATTCAGGAACATGGTCTTTTTGAAGTGACTGCTTCCAGTTGGTTGCTACAGCCAGAAATTTCCTGATTTATGAAATTACACATTTCATTAATGGTGCATGTTTTCTGAGTCAAACCTTGCATCTGAAGAGGTGTCATCTATTAAGGAGTATGATTTATAGATACTCAGTTAAATGAGAATGTGTAGGATGGATGCTGTGTGGAGTGTTTCTCTATTATATACCAGCAGTGACCTTTTTCCTTTCGATGAATGGAAATATTGAGTAAGAACTAGGTTGAGTCTATGCAGTCTCTAAAATGAAGAGTCATCCTGATACCATAAGCCATCTGTGTGCGATGTAATTTAAAAATAGGATTGGCCCTCATATGGGAAGGTTTCTCTGTCACGCTGATATTCATTCAGGACTGAATGTTAAAGCCCCCCTGGAAACCTGAGAGCAAGTATAAAATGGTCTGTGCATAGTGCGTAGTCCCTTCCTGTTAGAATAGCACCCTTCCATTTACTAATGACCATGCATGTGTAGTGCCTACTTTGCTCTTGGTAGCTCCTCTGTTTCTGAGCTCTCCCTAGACCAGAATGCAACAGCTGTGGAAGCACATGTCACAGCTGTGCAGAGCAGATGTGTGGACCACAGATCTCAGCAAAATCCTCAGGGGAAGTTTAAACAACTGGGAAATAAGTAAATGGAATTTAATACCTATTGAGGGCAGAATTACAGTTAGCCTTACAGCCTCTTCTCCATTGGCTTCCAAAAAACCTTTGGGTTTGCACCTTTTAGAAAGCGTGTCGCTTCAGCACTTATAGCACAATGCCAACACGTGGGTTTAATATAAATCTAAAGATTTATAACTCTGCTTGACAGATCTGTTGGTTAATCTTCTTCCTGAAGAAAGACTTGGACAAATGTTTCTAATCTATGCTTCTTCCAGGCATGTCCCTATTTAGGTTGTGGTATTTGAAGGGTGGAAACACCAACAGGGTAACCAAAGGCTGGCTTATTCCTGAGTGGCTATTCAGGGAATTCTGCAAAACTGTCTTTTGTCAGGATGTTTTTTTCATTCTTCTAGACTAACTTTCTTTTCATGGTAGTAAATAGGCATTTCAGGGGAAAAAAAAAAAAGAATCTTATAGCCCTGGATAAGCAGTAACCCTATAGTGGGACAAGGAACAGCAACTTAAAATTTTAGGATTGAGTTACTAATTCAAATCAATGGCATAACCCTGTGCTACTGGCTGTATTGTGACTGTGTTCACTCAGTTCCTCCTGTAATGCTTTGTGGAGCCAACAGACAGGTGTCTGAGGCTCAGACTAATCTCCTTTAACTAAGGATGCTTAATGCTATGTGCTCAGGCCTCTTTTTCATTCAAGTTTCTTCTTTCCCTGCTAATCTAGAAAAAAGAGATTTGAGAACTTGGACTCTGGGGCAGTAGAAGGAATTTCTGCTCACTCACTATAAGGTGGAGTTTGGCCATGAGCACCCTGATCTAGTGTTTTATTTTGCAAATATCAACTCTTTGTATGGCAGAGTGATGGAGCTAGATGATCTTTGAGGTCCCTTCCAACCCAAGTTATAATGTGGTCATTTTTTTTTTTTTAACTAAAAGCAATAGTCTTTGTTTCTGTCTATTTATTTATTTTTTTGCATTCTGTGAGCATTCAAGTTAAAAGACTTTTGCTCTCTGCATTTGTAGAAAAGCAATTTTAGCAGTTTATTTAAAGGTGTCCTAGAAACTAAATACGTTGCCTAGGCAAGCTCTGTCGCTTAAGTTGAATATGCATTCATCTGGGTAATAGGAATAACATCATGTGACTAATAAAATCAATGTCTGCTAAGTAATGTGGCTTGAATTGAAAATTTTCTTGATCAATCCAGGGATAGATTTCTTCTGATGGAAGAATATAGTGGAACTCATCCAACAGCAGATATCATGCCATAGGAAAATGTTATTTCATGTGATGCAGGATTTTAATAGATTTCATTAGCTCTACATGAAGATAACATCCCTGATTTGATGCTATCTTAGTTTTGTCAAAGCAGCATTGGACTGTTTCTTCATGTAAAATGTTCCATGCAATTAAACTAATTTCTGCCCGTAGTTCTGACATACTTGTTACTACAATGTGCTTTGAGTATTGAAATATAGCCTTAACTATCATTAAATGTAGCTGGGAAGAGATCTGGCATGATTTCGTACTTACTACTTCTCAGTATTAGCACTCTAGATTGCCAGCAAATCTTGAGGTGCTGGAATCTTACAAATGTTGAAAACTTGGGGGAAGCAACATTGATAGAAGGATACATGTGAGAGAGCTCAGATGCTTCTCTGAGTCAGGTGAGAGTGTTTCACAAGCAGATTCAGATGCTGTCATGTGCAGTTTGACTGAATAGACATTCCTGGCTTGAGCAAGGAAAGAGAGAGAGAAGCAGCTTTCTGCAGCAGCTCTTGTCCTGACTCACTGAGAGTCATCCAGAGATAATGCTCCTTCAGGATCTGGCTTTTTCCATTTCTCCTACCTCTGATATTAGTAAAATATACCAATTTTGTCTTGAGTCCTCTGTGTAAGTACTATATATAGTTTTGAGTCTCACGAAAGTAGCTGGAGGGAAAAACCTCTTTTATAGAAAATAAAGCAAGCTGCCCAATCACATTACCACTCTGGCTTCTAATTCCACAGGGACCAGTCTGAGAAACCCATTAGGAATAAAAATCCCTCCCCAAGGAGCAGTTAAATTAGCACTTAACATTCCTGAGGAAAGCTTCGATACAGTCAGGCATACAGTTGGAGAGGTTGGGACTGGATAATCCTGAAGGTCTCCTCCAATTCAAGTAATGCTATGATTCTGTGCCTGGAAAAGAATGAAAGAGTCAAGAAACTAAGGTGCAGTGTCTTTTGTAACACTAAAAGGAAAAATGAGAGTTTTTAAACATGATATTCCCTACTTAGGGTGACTTTTTATGACCAAGATAAGAGCTGACTCTCATGGAAAAGAGGAGAGGTTGGGTATCCTTGACACTGTCAGCTCCTGTGCCCCGCTTCCTCAATGTTTATCATTTGTACAAGTCTATGTGCTGCTCAGCAGGCTGTGGGGCTGCAGTCAGACTGCCCTTAGTGAGCTAGTGAAACATGCTGCTGGTAACTGCATCGAGGAGGGGAAAGCAGTATTTACATAACTTAATGCCAGGCTGCAGTAAATGTTTTTAATACACAGTGTTAAACAGGCAATTAGTGGGCAAATGTTTCTATATCTAGAAATATGGCAGTATTCAAGTTAATCCCTAATGGTACAGAGCAATCTCACTAAGCTTATTAGACTTCATATCCAAAGGCAGTATATTTACTACAAGGCATTCTTATCTAGTGGTGAAATTCCAAGCAGTTATATCTCTTAATTTGAAGGTAAACACTGATATGTCCATTGCTTGGAAACAGTAAGTAGTAAACTGAAAATGGAGAAACAAAATACTGTCTACTAAATGTGTTGCCTATGCACTGCTTTCTATTATCATATACTAGGGCAATGTTTCATTATTGGTGAGATTTGGCAGCAAAAAGGAAAAATATGGAGGAACACATTTGTTTTACAGAGTGATGTACTACCGTGTCTGTGTATGTAGTACAAAGCCAAGCCAGTGAATTGCTGCACCAAAGTCAACAAATAAGCTGATCGGCAGTGTTTACTGATAACAGCCACAATCTCTCTGTTACACCCAGCCAAAGCAATCAAAACTCAGGAAGCATGAAGGGGTGGTATGAACAAGACCTACAGTTAATGGGTGAACAACAGCTATTGCTCAAGATTGGAGAGAGCTTGCACACCAGAATTTGTCTTTGCAACTTGCAGTAGCAATAGTAGGAGTTTCAGGCAGTATTAGAGATAAACCCCAGTGTAACTGGTAAAGAGTAAATGTTAGTGCTAGGGCTGTTGTGCTGTATTTCAGCTTGTTTTCCTGGCAGTGTTACAGGGGACTGTAATTCCATGAATCTTGAATATGATTCATGCTAGCTGAACTGACCTTTGAAAAATAGGGACTAGCAAACAAATCAGAGATCCAAGCTCTAACAAATAAGCTGGTAAAATGAGTGAATGATATACAAACCCTGCCAGTCTATTAAGAGGTCAGTTTGACAGCCATATAGGTCCAAGTGAGAAAATTGTCACTCTTCTGCATACCTGAGAAGCCATGCATACATACCCAATAATGAGGGGTGTTCTTGCTCTTCTTTTTCATCACGCAGATGACTCTGTGATGAACATAAATGCATGCTGCATTCATTCATTCTGTATAGTACAGAAGACCATGCGTGCGTTTTTACAGATCTGAGTAGTCATGAAGTTCCTGGTAAACTTAGACCCCTAGCTGAGACAAAGAACTAGAGAGATGGAAGAAGGAAAATTACAGCAGTTGTGTAATGATTTTGTATTATCTTAGGTCATTGTACTGACCTAGGGTTGGCTAGGACCATGCTTTGAGCAGGTGTTATGGTTAAATGATCCCTGGAGGTTGCTTCCAGCAGGCGGCTCCCTGGCTTTATGCACACTCATGGGAGGAACC
The DNA here is from genome assembly GCA_013399175.1 of Odontophorus gujanensis. Taxonomy (NCBI): domain Eukaryota; kingdom Metazoa; phylum Chordata; class Aves; order Galliformes; family Odontophoridae; genus Odontophorus; species Odontophorus gujanensis. The sequence continues at coordinate 249,621 of VXAB01003978.1, forward strand.
TATCTGAGCTGATGAAGCAGTGAATGTTGTCAGAGCAGGAGCTGTCCATCAGCTTATTGTGTGGTAACGTGCCACAGGGGCAGAAGTCACTATTTTTATCGACTATATTAGACTTCTTCAGACTGGATATAAGCAAAAAAGCTCTTTACATTAATAATAGTGAAGCACTGGAACAGATTGCCTGGAGAGGTGTTGGAAGTCTCATCCTTGAAGACATTCAAGGTCAGGCTGGACAGGGCTCTGAGCAACCTGATGTAGCTGTGGGAGTCCCTGTTCATTGTAGAGGAGTTGGACTAAATGGTCTTTGAAGGTCCATTCCAACTCAGTTCTGTGATCTGTTCATGGCTGGTAGATCCACTGGCTTACAAGCTCTGCACTGCAGTGCAAGTTTGTGTTGAGTGAAGTCTTAGACAGCAGGTGCCAATGGGGATTTTAAATGATCTCGTATTCTGACTATCTTCTTATTCAAGGGATTTTTGGCATGAGTTGAGAATATGACCTGTCACTGCCCTGGAGTCTGTAGCTCCATGTCAGTAACAGAATGTTCTTCCAGGTCCCCTCATGAAAACCCATGCTATTACTGGGTTTGTGACTTTGGATTTTAGTTAAGCTTTCAGAAAAATTGGCATATGCACTCTGTGCACTTGTGAAACTGGCTATGCTCAGTGGCTGTATTTGATTGCTATGTATGAGCCTATCAAGCATTTTGGAATCTTTCTAAAAGAGAAGCTATTTAATAGAAAAATCTTTTTCTTTATTTCTAATAGCAAGGTGAATAAAGCGTGTTTAGAATGGAATGTGACTGGAAGATTTGAGGTTTGCTTAGGGCTGTTTCAGTGGTTATTTTGAACTTCTATAGCAAAACAGTATCATTTCCTCTCTTTGCATTCATAAGTTACTAACATGTTTACATTTTCATCTGAACATTTCCATTCTTGGCTGTGCTGAAAGGTGATAGTCTGTTTACTGGATGTAACACTGAGCAAAATCCCTTCAACCTTTTGAATTACCTCAGGTTGAAAAGTATAATCCATTATCCAATTATTCTCCCTATGTTTTTCTAGTACTTTAATACTGCACAACAAGCTGAAGATGAAAGCTTGGCCTGCGTATAGCAATTGCTGAAGATTTCTTTGGCTGGAGATGAAGGAAGAAGGCTTTAAAATAAGACCACCTCTGTGTGTGCTCAGTGAGTGTTTTGCTTAGATTGTAACTCCATACAAAGAACCACTTGCAGCTGTCCCTATAAAATTTTTTTTATGCCTGTGTGGATGAGAGGCTGGTATTGAGACTACTGTATTCAAACTGGAATCAGCTATGTAGAATACTTCAAAGTTGTAAAGCCAGCATTTTTTAAAACCCCTTAAACAAGAAAACAAACACCAATAAAATAAAACACAACGTGAATGCTGCCATGCTGGGGTATATGCGTAGGACTGCTTGCTGTATTTACAGATATGCATGCATATCTGTAAATATCTTAAAAAAAAAAAGTCTCTGAAGTGAGAGATTTGTCTTCAGTGCTTTGTCCTCTGTTATTCTTCATGTTTGGTTGGCTTTCCATCATTGTAAGATTACAGACATGTGAACAGACAAACTGTCACCATACAAGCATTAGTACTCAAAGTGGGGACCTTATTTATTCCTTGGAAGATGTGAGCTTTAGTACGCAGCTGGAGTCATTTAAATAATATCTCATTGCCCTTGTTTTTTTTTCTTTTAAATGATCATAAAACAAAATAGTTGCAGGAGGCGAAAAAAGAAAAACTTGTCCCTTTTCCATTTTTAACTGCAGTTCAAGTTATATGATGTAATATGAACATTATCATCTAGTAATGTTTTTTTGCTACTGCTTTAATGTATATTTAATAGCGTTTTATCAGAATTAGAGAATCAAGAGATCATCCCATCGATCTCTTTACCCGCAGTAGGATCAACTGTGCTTACATCATTAGCTAACAGATGCCAGCCTATTACAAGAGGCAATCTGTTCCTGTGCTTTGCCACACTTACCACTAGAAAGTTTTTCCCAAATATCTGTCTCAAATCTCTTGAGTTGCAATTATTGGTGTTTGTATTTGCATATTTTTCCTTGGCTTTTTTTGCCCTTTTTGCACAGTGCTTTTTGTCAATTTTTTTAAGTTGTATCTACAAATGAAAACAGTATTTCACTGGAATTTTTATAATCAGTTAACATAAAGCAAATCCTGCAAGATGATATTTTTATTTTATGCTATTTTGTCATCATCAACACCGTTATCTGACAACAGACTAATGTTTTTTTACTAGTGACAATTTTTTTCTGCAGGACACCCACCTGCCTAAGTGTTTACAAACTGTCTTCATAGGTGATTGTTTCTGACTAATTTAGGTCTTCTACTTGCCCTTAATTTAATTGATCTATTATTTTTCTTACTCTGTGGTTTGATTTTTATCAGGCTTTCTTCCTGTTCACTCTTTCTGTGGTGGTGTAACCTGTAGATTTAGGAAGGACTGTCTTTTTCACTGTCCAGGATATTAATAGAAAAGTTAACAGAAATGATGCTAAAATAAGTGGTTTATTGGTGAGGCACTGGCACAGCTGCCCAGAGAAGCTGTGGGTGCCCCATCCCTGGAGGTGCTCAAGGCCAGGTTGGGTGGGCCCCTGGGCAGCTGAGCTGCTGGGGGGCAGCCCTGCCCATGGCAGGGAGTTAGAACTAGATGATCGTTAACTAGGTTCCTTCTAACTTAAGGCATTCTGTGAACAATATTGAAAGTTGGTGTATACAAGATGAATCCTCACAGAGCATATTGGTACTATTATTAATTCAGCTGAATATAGCTTTTTTTTTTTTTCAGCTGGTTTTGTACTCAGGCCTTGTTTGTGCCAAACCTGTGTGGTATGTGAAGAGCTTAAGAGCCTACATTTCACCCTGCTGGTTATTTTCTGAGGGTGTACAGCATGGACCCCAAACTGAAATCAGCATTTAAAGTTTTCACACTCCATTGTTATTGTGATTGAAAGAATTTTCTAGGTCAGGTAGCCTTCACCAACTATTTGTTATGAATTAATGCTTGCAGATTCATCAGAAGAGGAAGTAAAAACCTAGTAGTTTTTATGAGATTTATTTGATAAGTTTTAATCCACTCTGCTAACCCAAGACACTGTAGTAGGTATAGATATGTTGTATGAAAAATTCCTTTGCAAGAAGCCCGTGTGAGAATTCCTTCTCTGTGTGAGGTGATTTGTGACCAACTTTGGGGAGATGGGCATGACAGGATGTGGGCTTCAGCTTCCTTAAAAGCCCCGGGGTCTGTGTAGGGAGGGGTACTGCTGGGTGCCTTCTTGTGCAGTGCATGTGTTCAACCTGCCAAATGCATAGCATTGCCTCACCACAGCTTCAGAGTCACAAAGGACACATGGATTTATTTTCTTCTTTTGCTTGTTTAGAAGCCAGATAGTAGCATGGATCTGTTTATTTTTTCATGGCAGTGCTGTATTAAAGTTCATGCGCTCCCTGAAGGTCAGAAAGCCTTGGTTGAATCCAGAGTATTCAGGGTCTGGTCTTGCATGCACATGCCATGTGATTAGGCTTAACATCACAGTGGGTCACAGACAGTGAAACCTGTAAGTCTGTTGGCCTGCCAGACAGCAGCAATAGACCTCTATGACACAGACACATCAGAAATCCACTTTTCCCACTGATACCTGGGAACATACACAGAGCCCCCTTATTATCTTCAGTCCTTACTGCTGGAAGGCTTTGTAATGTGCCTGAGGAGGACTGGGATGCAGATCTTCTCCCAGCAGCTTCTTGGTCTGGAAATACTTTATTTACAGTCTATGGTTGGGTAGGGCTGCTTGCGGCTTGGGAGATGCCAAGGGAGACAGATGTGTCCTTGTCCTACATCTGTCACTTCTTAGCCTCTAGTTGGGCAGACAGGTACATAGGATTGATTCAGGGCATTTTTGTGCTGCTCTCACCATCTTAGTATAATCTAATGTGGTTCCACTGTCAGGTTATTTCTAATGCAGCCTGACTTTAAGACTATTTACAGTCTAGTTAGCTGCATGTTATCTTTCCTGTCTTCTTTCCTGTAATTCCCAACAGGAATCTCTTATCTCACTACTGTACAATGAAAATCCACTAGACTGGCAACAATAAAAAGAATAATGAGTTATTGGCTGTAATTATTCTGCAATTTATCTGAAGTCCTCTGCTGCAGTTTATCTGATTTTTATTTTTTTTCTGATCCAACCTTTTGCTCACTGTTTTCCTTGCCTGAGTGAAAATATCCTTAAAGTCTTTTTCTTGTCCAGACAAAAATTTTTTCTGAGAAAGAGGGAAGAATTGCTGAACAGCTTTCTTGGGCATATTTGTTGCAACTATTTTATAGCCCGTAACATGTGGAAACAATATGTAAAGCAATCCTGCTAATAATAGGGTCCCCTGTATAAATAAGGTGGGTACAGTCTATGATTGAACAGGTGGGAGAAATAAATAGGCAATGCATTGCAGAATATATTGCTAGCCCAGAGTATCAGGGCACCTTCAATAAAACTACTGGGACCAGTCTCGCAGTTGGTGTTGGGTACTGCTGCTTTGTTGGGAGGACAGCCCAGGAAGAATAGATCTGTGGAGTGAAACAGCTGAACTAGATTACTACTATAGACACTTATCAAGACCAAAGAAAAGAAGAACAATGCAGAATGAGGCAATAAATTAACTCTTAAAAATAAATAGCCAGGCTTAGATTATTGCAGGATGTAATGAGACTTTTGCTGCACTAAATTGGAGAACGTTGTGTTGCAATGACTTCATTAAAAGAAAGTCACAAAAGCACAGTAGTCCAGTGGTGCTTCAGCACATCCTAGAGTCATCTCAGGCTATTTAGTTCGACTTTCAGGTACCTGTCCTGGAATCAGGCATGTCTTGAAATCAGGAAATTAAAAATAATGCCATACAAATAGGTTCAAGTGTATAGTCAATGAAAGCAAAGGGGAAAAGTGGAGCCTCTTAATGAATTCAGTACTGGGGAACATTGTTCTAATTTCCTCGAAAAACTTAATTAAAAAAAAAAGCAAAAATACCCTGGAACAATAACCAGTCTCTTATTCTATTTTCTGTTCCACAGTGTCTTATATTTCATTTACAGCCTTGACCTGTGAGCAGCTTTCCATACTGCCTATGTGATGTGTTTACCATCTGTAATCTGTTCGTTTTGCTCTGATGGAGAGACTCCTGTCTGTGCTTTTCTCCTTTTTGTTTGGTTTGCTTCATCATTTGAACACAAGCTACTTGTTTACTTCTTAGGGGAGAGCCACAGGTGCCAGCATTCATGATTGTCTGTAGTTCTTTAAGAAAACCCATTCAAATAGCCTCCCGAAAATGTTCTGTCCATTGGAAATCAAACAATCAAGAATTACTTTTGGTATTTTCCGAGGTGCATAGTTAAAAAGCTTATGGTTTTGTGGGTAGGCAGTTATCTGTGCACGTTACCTGGGGAAAGTGCAATTGCAGCACGTTGTGGGAAATTAGGGATCTAAGGAAGTTTGCAGTTCAGCAGTGACCTTTTCTTTCATCTATCCTGATTCTCCTTGTGCTTTTCTTCTTGGATTGCTGCTATCTCAAGGTTGTGAATGATGAAGATGGCACAACAGTGGCATCTGAGAGTTTGTGTGATGAAATCACTCCAGCTTGCAACTGCTAAACCAAGAGCTCCCTCAGTGGAGTACTGAGTGATGTTTAACTCAGTCAGCTTGGAGAACTGATGACTGCAAACCTCTGGAACTTCTCCCTCATGCAGTGTGCCATAAAGCTGAACACGACTGCTGAGATTTACCACATCACTTAGGCTATGCCGCACTTCCCTGCTTTGTTTTTGCGAGCTGGCAGGAAATGAAAAATCTGTGTAGGATTCTTGCATGTTTCTACAGCTGCCTAGTTACTAACATGACAAACCCTTATAGACTTTTCATAAATACTGATTTTCACTATGACAATACTGCAGTAGCAAGCTTACGTTTGCTCTGCTGTTTCCACAGCTGTCATTTATTCCTCTTTCCAAAGATTCATTGTGGCCTCAGGAGGATATAACACAAGCACCTGCCTCAATGATGCTACAGGGTGTGCTTACCTACCTACCCACCCAGCAAAGACGGGAAGGGGTTACACTTCTGATGAAGAGAAGCTAAGCTCTATATTAAGCAATGCTGAGCCAGGAAAGTTCCAATCCCATTTTCATATTTACATTTAGTATTTAGCAATATAACCATGTGGCTTATGACTGACTGTGCTGGCAGCATTGTTGAGTTCTGTTATTAATGCTTTATGTGACAGGCATTAAAATTAACTGTGGGAGCATTTCTAAGTAAGCATGAGTGTGTGTGCCAAAAAGCACATGAAGGAGGAACTAATCAGCTGGAACGTGCTGTGTGTGAGATTCACCTGGCTTAGTGGCTGTGGGAATCATGGAATCACTATGGTTGGAAAAGACCTCTAAGATCACCTAGTCCAACTATTCACCTGCCACCAATATTTTCCCTAAGTATGACATCTACCCTTTCCTTAAACACCTCCAGGGTTGGTGACTCCACCACCTCCCTGGGCAGCCTGTTCCAATGCATCACTGCTCTTTCTGAGCAGAAGTTTTTCCTGATATCCAACCTGAATCTCTCCTGGTGGAACTTGAGGCCATTCCTCCTTGTCTTATTGTTACCTGGAAGAAAAAGCTGATCCCATCACAGAAGACATGAAAGAGTATACCTTCCCCATCAGAAAATTTACTTTGGCCTAACAGTGTCTTTGTGCATCCTCACTTGAAGCTGAAGATTATGATTTTTGCCTTGTAACTTCTAAAACTGAAAGTGCAAGTTGCTGAAGGACTGTGATCTCACACGAACAGCAAAGCAGTTGGAAACTCTTACCTTAGCCACACAAACTGTGTTGTTATTTTCAAGTTTTCATGGCTTTTGTCATCTCACTTTTCTGTGTGTACTCAAGATGTAGTGCAAATTCTTCTCTTTATTAGCAAATGTGCATGCTAGATCCCACTTGTGATTTAGAAAAGATTTTCTTTCTTTTAAGACAGAAACTCCTGCTAATCTGTGAGCTGTTTTTTTTTTTGTTGTTGTTGTTGAAATAAGCAATACTGAAGAAAAAAGAAAGAAAAAATCAGTTAGTTTAAGGTTCCAGTAGCAACTGACTTGTCTTGTGTCTTAGTTTCACCTGGGATGGAATTTTTTCTTTAAAGTGTCTGGCAAGATGCTATGGTTTTGGTTCTAGGAGAAAAACAATGTTGATAACACAGTGATGTTTATGGTTGCTGCTAAGCAGGGTTGTACAGAGCCAACTCCCTTCTCAGTGAAGGACCCACGGATATGGGAGAGAGCAAGAATTAGGACAGCTGACTTACATTGGCCAAAGGGATGTTCCATACTATATAACATCACGCAGGAGTTCTGAAGGGGGTGGGAGATCATGCCTCTCTTCCACTGCTTGGGGGGCCAGCTGGGCAGTGGTCAGGAGGTGATAAGCAATTACTTGTACATCATTCATTATATACATTCATATATATATGTCATAACTATTATCTTTTTTTCTTTTCTCTACCTCAGTAATAGTTTTATTTCAACCCATGAGTCCTACCTTTTTTCTTCGATTGTCTCCCCCATCCCACTGGAAAGGGAACAGTGAGCAAATAACTGAGGTGCTGAGTCATCTGCTAAGTTAAATCACAACATCATGTGATACTTGATACAACCCTTTTTAAACTCCTTGTCCTCCCAACAAACTTTACTCCCCACATCTAAAGCACATCACTGTGCGAAGTTGTATGATGTTATGAACTGTTCTTGTCCTCCCCTGTTGCATTTCCTCCTCTTTGTGCTCTGCCAAGTACAGTTTCTTGTTATGTTGCTGGGTCAGGAATGGTCTCATAAGTGCTAGTTGAAGCACTGGTGAGGAGGAAAACAACAGCAAGAAGCACTCAACCCTGCTGTAAAGGTTTCCCATGGCAGCTGGTTTCTGAGAGACCTTGACTGAAAGAAAGCTTCATGGTAGTATAACTTGGCAGTTCCCTTCTTTTTCTTTCTTCCCTTTCTTTTAGTAATCTTCTCATACATGCACTACAATTCTGCCCCAGGAGACTAGACTGTTGAAATGGCAGTTAGGCAAAAACTGGAAGGATATTTTTTCCTTGCTTTAAAAGAAAGTTAGCTCATGGGAAGCTGTGTGTGCATTTGTCAGTAATTTTGTCAGTAATTTCAGTGTGATTCTTCCTTTAAGTGGCTATGGATGTCAAGGCTATTGTTACTTTTTGGTCAGTTTTGGAATTTGAGCAAACAAGGAGATCCTTGAATTTGAATTCTGGAGACAGGTGACTAGTTCTGTAAGGGAAACATGTTAATTCCCTTTTTCTTTAGTACTGTGACAGTCATGATGTATTTGTGTTTTTCCCTATCAGATTACTCTTTGAAATATAATATGTTGATGTCAGTATAGGGGTCTGTGAATATATTTGACATTCATCACTGACTTGAGAAAGGAGATGAGACTGTATATCCTCATTTCTATAAACTGAATTTCAACTGTTCTGATCACCTGCCCTAAAACCCAAAGCAGTACCTTCACCGGTGCCAAGGAGGTCATGGTTAATTCAAATCAAGCCCATCTGGAATGGAGAGCAGGTTCACTGGGAACACCTGCTGGGTGGTGGGTGGGTACAAAGTGTCTGCAGCATCTGTGGTTGATAGGGAAAGGGAGAGAAATGCAATCTGCCTTCAGACTCTGGAAGTCACTGATCTCTGCATGGCAGTGTGGAGCTCCTTCTGTGTGAAAAAATATCTGGAAAGCAAATGCCGGAGAGATCTCTTGTGCATTTAATCCTATCTTGCTATACAGGGCTTTTACTTCTTAAATTTTGACCAGCTCCTAGATGCACTGGCCAAAGATCTTCGTCTTAATTTTTTAATTTTCTACGTATTTATTTCCCTAAGCTTATTGAAAATTGGTGTCAGAGAAGCATCACAACAAAAATCTTGCAGGCTGTTTTTGAACTGCTAACGTAGGAGTGATTTATGTGCAAGTAGAGAGAGAGAAGGGACAAAGGAGGCAAAAAGAGCCTTTGACACTCAAGAAGTGATGGCAGGTATGTGATGATTGGTGCAGTGCATGCTGAATCCTAAGAACACCTGTGACCATCGTAAATTGAGTGGAAGAGCTATGTGTAGGGCTGAACTGGTGCATAATTGGAACCCTGGAATGTATTTGTGCACTCTGCAGCAGGCTATGGAAATATGTGGACTTGGCAAAAGCAGTCAGTAGTGTCAAATAATTATGAAATACTGAAAGCCCCAGGTAGAAAGCCTCTTCAGAACTGGCAGGCACCAATGGGTCATTAATTATTTTGTTATTTCCCTCTTTATTTGGTGAGCTGCTGTAAATCCCTGGTGGAAAATCCAGTGAGGCAGCCAGGGGAAAGTGCAATCAGCAATCCAAGCAATAAGAAAAAAAAGAAGAATGGCACTTACAGGTTTTCCTACAAACTCCACAGTCCTTTCCAATTCCAATCTGATAAAAAGGATTTAGCTTAGTAGCTTGGCTGGGTGAAGTGTGGTTTTTACAAGTCTAGCACAAAGCACCGACACATTTGACTTGGTGGATGTGTGAGCTCTAACAATAATGTTCAGTAAATTCACTTCTGTAATCATTGTGACCATAAGAACCAAATGTTTGTAATGTTCTCAGGATGGGTAGAGAGTAATTACATTGGATTTTAATAAGACTTGCTGTGAATTGTTGACCAATGATTCACCATGGGGGAAAAATTAATTAAATTTTAATGTGAAAAGTTAGTGTTAATTAAAAGTTGCATGAAAAACAGCCATAAAAAGTAGGGAAGGTTGACAGGTTTTGAAATTACTAGAAGTGTATATAAAGCAAGGGGATAAGTTATGTTTTTGTCCTGGGTTTTACCCTATAAAATATATATCCCAAAAGATCTATTAGTGTGTGAATTATCTTCCTGTGAAAAATCTGTCACAGGAGAATACACACCCTGTGAAGATAAAAATTCGTACCCAGAAATGTAGAAATGGGGTGTTCTGTGAGACCAGAGGATGGGTCAGATGCAGGAAGGATTCTTGATTTCACATCTTTGAGTGGCTTTGCTTTTGTGGAGATTACAAAGAAAAAGTCTGTGCCACCTGAAAATGATGCTACTACAGACTCAATATGTACTATAGCTCAAGCTCCCTGTCTGCTGTGCCCCTGCCTTCATCCATGTCTCCCATCCCCTGGGCAACTTATGCTTTTTCTCCCCACAATGGCCTTTTTTATGGGGCCTGTTAAACCCACCCAGTCATGCAGAAGCTGGAGAGAAATTGACAGAAAGAAACTTATAGTCACTTTTGAGATCTGGATCTAAGCATAACTTGAAACCTGCAGTCTTCAGGACTGCAACTGAGCTGCCACACTGCTCTGCAGTACCTGTGCACTGCTGCAGGCTCCCTGTGCATAAGGATCTGCTTTTTGGTATGACTAGAGGTTGGAAAAAGCAGTCCTAAGCCCAGTAAACACCAGATGCTGGAACACTTTTGCAACAGGTTCTGGTTAACAAGAGCGCACAATAAAGTAAATAGCATGGTTTCCTAATGGATTTTTAGAAAGAGGAGGAATTCGATGTAGGGAGTCGAAGTTGAGTGGTCATTTTCTTTGTAAATCTTGACCCTATGCTCCTGGTTTTCCTATTTATTTTGTAGTCACTGTAGTCAGTCATGGACCAAGCACCGTAAGTGAAATAATGTAACAGCCCCACTATGAAATTTTCCTTAGACTCTAGAAATTAGTGCTTTCCTCCACAACAAACCTATGAGGTATCACTGGGGTCTCAAGTTGGAATGTCTAACCAGTGCTCCTTTTAGAGACTGTGTTCTCCTTTTACAGTCTAGAAACTCACAAGTCTTAATCACTTCATCATACGTATCTCATTCAGATCGTTATAATGAAATCAGCAGGGTTAAACCATGCATTACAAAGTGCTTTTCCTTAATCATCAGTTTATCCAAGGGATGACAAGTGAGCTATAGCACTGGGTAATCCAATGCCCATTTTCCCCTCAAGGATTATGATTTATTTAGTTGTAACTGACAAGTATCTACCATCTCATTTTGATGGTAGTTGTGCAAATGAAATTTTAAAATCTTCCTCATTATATGGTAAATTCCTATGAAAACGTCTTCTTAAATTTTCAAATGAACCCAGTTGTATATCTGTGTCGTTGGGTTTAAAAAATCTCTATTCAGTGATCTGAAATATACTGGAATGTAACACACTGTTTGTGATGTAATTCTTTAATAACTGTAAAAATTCTTCACAGTAAAAGATTAATCAACTCTATCAGGAGGTCAGTGGCAACAGTGGGGCTGTAATTTCAGATCCGTTTTTCCAAACAAAAATAAACTTAAATTTCTTCTCAATGCTCAGTATTTCTTATAGAGCAAGCACATAATTAAAATTAACTCACAATTTTAACACTGAGAACAACTTGCAGTTCTAAAAGAAAGTAGCTCTAAGTGTTAAATCAATACATATGCATGTATGTATATACATACAGCCTTTCAAAGAGCAGTTTATTGTCATTCTTCATAGCCACATGAAAGTGTTCCATTTAAAACATCAGTAGGGGGATCTCTTCTAGCATATCCAAAGATCAAACATTACTTTTGCTACATAGCATTACGAATCCGAGTCACACAAGCATAACTTTGCAAACAAATTATAACATTAACCAGAAATAATAATTCGTTTTATCATTTTTCCCTTGCCTAAATCACACCAGTGTGTGACCATTACTAAGCACAGATGAAAAGTTAGTTTGTGTGGCTACCTTTCAAATAAAGACTAGGGCTACCAATGTATAGCCCAGTATGTAGAAAACCTAGCTTTCAGTAGGCTTTGATAGAAAAGAAACACTGGAGGTAGATTATTTCTAATACTCATGTAGTAATTCCCTCATGTATTATTATTACAGAAAAATAAAAGCACAAAAAATAATGGTTGATTGCTAATCATATAGACCAGCCTATATCAATGTAGTTGCACCACTTTCCCCTCAGCAGAGGCTGCTTGCTTACTCACCTGCAGAGCTACCCATCAGAGTGTCACAACACAGCTTCAGAGCACATGGCCACCCAAGTTCTGCCATCTCTCATCCCCTGCAAGCTCAGCACTGCTACAGAGCCTGCAGCACTTGTGCCCCAGCAGTGAATGAGATCCTTCTCCCTGTGGCAGTGCAGGTTGCACAGCAACCTCTTATGTGCCCCTGTAGTCTTGTACAAAGAGAAGTGTTTTCCCAAGCGTAGAGGTCAAGACACAAGTATGCAAACTGGAAGTGTTGCAGGTTACCTTGGAAATTATGGAAGATGCAGGAGGTTATTTTTTTTGGCAATATTTTCAGATTAGCCTTGGCGATTCCCATGTTCCCCAGTAGTGCAGAATCCTGAGTCAAATCCTTTCTCTTTATGTCTGATTCCGTGCAAATCATTTGTATCTCTTCTTCACTGGAGAAGAACTGTCAGCCATTGCACTTATTTTCTGTGTAATTCTGCATCTGATTGCGTTCACACTTCTTAAATAGACAAGTACCTAAACTTCTACAGTCTATTCACCAGTCCTGTGCCTATCATCAATAATTTATTCTCCAAATAACTCCATAAAAATGACAAGGATGATGAATATTTTCTCTCTCCATTTAAAATAAAATCCATACTAGTTTCATCAACCGGCAATTATTAATGTACCTTACTTAACCAAGAATTGATTTGATTCTGACAAGTTCCTAATGTCTTTAAATTGTGGTAAATAATTGTTATCCATATTCAGCAGTTCAGAATACCAACATAAGCTGGTCTTATTTTAATGGAAGGCACAGTGATAAAACCTTTCAGAATATTGGGTAAAAGCCTGCAATTGCTGGCAGACATTTCTTTTGCTTAACGCTTGCAATGACTGGGGTATTTGGGCAGTTACAACACTGAATGCAGTTAAACAAAACTAGGGACTTGAAACTCCAAAGCAAAATCAAACTGCACATTTTTAGCTTCCTATTCGTTTAACATACATGAAACATGTATTATACCTACTTCCATTTCCTAATAATCTGAACATTCTTATTCAAATGCCTGCTTTTTAGAAGTGCTCGTGGGTTTGGTGTATCTTAATAATTGAAATATTTGAAATAACTGAAAGCGTAATCTGTCAGTGGCATTGGCTAGTCATTAAATTGGTAAATTTTACCACGTGCATGTAACTGTATTATGTATACCTTTGTATATACAGTTTAACTTCTGTTGCAGATACTTAGTTCAGTCATTTAGGTTTCTTTGTTTAGTGTCTTCCTTCTCAAAAGCCTATGAAATAAAGAGGAAAATACTGATAACAGTTACATGCCTAAGGACTGTGGGGAGGGTAGGCCTTATTTGAAATACAAAACAAGCAAGGAATAAGTTATAGAATATGAATTGTTCAGCAAATTCAGCCAGTTTAAAGAAATTGTGACTTTTAATTTCATTATTCTTTTCCCTTTTTGACTGATGTGTTGCTTCTATTTTTTTGGATACCCATTTAGCTGTCCACTATTGTACTTTTGAATAAAGGACATTGAGACTAAATATGTATGATCAAGAATGAACTGCTCTTAACTGAGATATGAGTCCTGGGATTCCTAAATCAAATGTGGCCTTGCCTCAGAGTCTCCCTGAGGTCTAATTGAAATGCATTTGTCCCTTTCTGCTAGAAAAAGGTTCTGCCTTTCAGTGCTCAATATCCCTAAAAAGTAATGAGGCTTATTGTTAACTGCTGGGCTCATAGGTGTAAGATGAAAAACTTTGGAAGCAGGAAACTCAAACTTGTTAATATTTTTTTCTTTGTATGGATGGCATTAAGCTGCCCAAACCTTACGGAAATAATGGTGATTTAAAAAAAAATAAAATAAATAAAAACCAACAGCACAAATCCTGTTTAACATTCACAGAAAGCACGTAGAGAAATGCATGGATTTAGTAACTTATTTATTTAAAATGGCTCCGCAAACATGATTTTCAGCAATCCCTCTGGAGCAAATTGTACTAAAGTGGGCTACAGGTATTGTTTAGGCCCCAGACATAAGCCTCTTCCCAGTAGGACAGCTTACGCAAGCCTGCTGGAAAACTGCTTGCATTCAACAACAAATCTAAATTCACATTGAGTAGTAAACCTTGGAATAGACTGAACTGACGAACAAACAGTCACTTGCAAAGCACATATTGTAGAAATAGTCCATAAAGATACAGGAGTCCACATTAATCATGTGAGCTAGGACAATGGGTGACCTTTTCTAATAAGAAACGAAGCATCTAAAGCAGCCATTAAATTTCACAGCAGCCCTATTTACTGTACGTCTGTGGCATTCATCATTGCATGATGTAAAAGGCTTCAGACTGCTGACATTTGCCAATCATCCTTCACTGATAAGAAAACTGTTCAGAAGCTTTTAGAGCACTGCTTCCCCAAATCCTGGCAATGCCAAGACTGTTACAGCTCCTTTTCAGTCTTATAATGAACAGAGAGCAGCTGTTGAGCAAGCAAGGTTAACAAACCTTGGAAAAGCATTAGTGCTAATTCAGTTTCAGCACTTTACTAAGCATTAAAGTTGAAAATGACTGTCTGATATGGGCCCAACTTCTTTTCCAAGAGTTAAACATACAAAGAAACAAAGAGCTTGGTTTCAATAAAAATTGTTGCAGGTCTAATTTATGAAGGCTTTCTAATAAACAGAAGCTGATATGTACTGAGATGCAGTCATTATTTTAAGCTCTGCAGTTTAGTTTCAAACGCAGGACAGGGATGATAATTAGAAATGTTGTGGAATAGAGGTACAGTAATTCAGGGTCTGGGGAATGTTGTTCTCTCATTGGGCTCATGAATTCTCGTTGTCACATTTGAAAACTTGGGTATCTATTACACCCTATTTCACTGGCACGTTTCTTGCAGCTATCCTATCTGGGTTTCCCACTTTTCATATTAGCTTCAGGTCTTCTCAGCTTCACAGATAAATTATAATAAAACAGAACATAGGAGTTTTGCAGATCAGTCTACAGCCTTGAAACCATCTGTGTTTTGCTTGTTTTCTTTTCTTCACTGTTTTGCACAATTTCTAAATGGTTGCCCCAGCTTCTGATTAAGAAGCCACCCTTTTGACACCAGTGCCCTCCACAGCCCCAGGCACGACTTGCTTCACAGTCAGGAGTTGCTGACAGTCCAGGTTTTGCTATGTTTGGCTTCACTGATTACTGGTAACGTCTCATACTGGTTGAGCTATAGAGAGAACCCTTTGCTACTGATGAGTGGCCTATTATAAAAGTAGATGAGGCCTCAGTGCTACCATAATTTTAGCTTATTCAGCATCTGAGGCATTTGACTTCTAAGAGACTGAGAGAGTCAGAAGAACTTGTTCTATCTAAATGTCTTCCTTCATTTATCTCTGAAAATTTGAAGCTGCTTACTTGGAACTTCCTCTATCTCCACCCAAGTATCTCTCACCTGGAAAACTTCTTTAAATGCAGTGTTTCTTCTTCTCAGTAAGCACATACGTAATACTGCATCACAGAAGATAGCATGCATTTATAGTTTCTTAAACGTCAAACATGAATGATCCTCTAATGCTATGATAAATGGGATTTAAGATGAAAAGTGTCTCATTTTATGCAAGGAAATATGAATTATAACTTCTTAAAAAGGGGCACCACTTTGATGAAAGAAAAAACAGCATGCATAAGGCTCAGCTGGTAGGCTGCTGTTATCCCACGTTTTGGTTATAGTGTTGGATTCAGTCTCAGGTTTTGCTCCATTCTTGGACGTTTATTATAGTCACTGGAAGGAACACCTGTGGATAACAAAGAAACTCAGCTTTGGATGTGAACCAAGTTTCTGCAATGTAAGTTCTGGTTTCTTGCGATATGGATTATTGCAATCCTTTCTCCTTGCATATAATAAAATAACCTCTGTGAAAGCTTAACTGGTCTATGATGCAGCTGCACATCTTCCAAACCAGGCAGCTAAGAGAGCTATCAATCTAGTTTTCCCTTGTTTTTATTGGCACCCAATGCAGTTTCTACTTAGACTGAAAGAGGTTTCCTTCAGATTTAAATCCTTGAACAGAATAGGTCCTTGTTATGTCACTGTCTGCCTGTTTGCCAGTGGATTTTGGTGTCAGTGACAAGCAGTCATCCTAAATTCACTCATTTTCAAGAATCATGGGTCATTCAGTTGGAAAAGACCATCAGGATCATCAAACCCAACCAATAGTCTGGCCTACTAAGTCTCGTCAACCTTTGGTACCACTAAAACCCTTAGTGCTGTGACTACATGCCTCTTAAATACTTCAAGGAACAGAGACTCCTCCACTGCCCTGGACACCCCATTCCACTGCTTTACCACTCTTTCCATGAAGAAATTCTTCCTAATATCCAACCTATCCTCTTCAGGTTAATCAACTCTACTTCCCTTGACATCTCCTCATAACTCTTGTTTTCCAGTCCCCTCACCAGTTTTGTTGCTCTACTCTGAACATATTTGAGCAACTCAATATTATTGTAGTGAGACTGTACACAGATTGAACAGTCTTCAAGGTGAAGGTGAAGTAGTATCACATGCAATGTGTAATAATCAGTTCCCTTGTCCTGCTGACCTCACCATTTCTGATACAAGCTAGGATCTCAGTGCCCTTCCTGGCCACCTGGCTGGCTTGTGTTTATCTGGCTGATGACCAGCACCAAACCTTCAGCTGGCCAAATTTCCAGCCGCTCTTCCTCAAGCCTGTGCTGCATGGGATGGTTATGACCTAAGTGCAGGATCTGTTGCACAGTCTTGTTGAATGTCATGTAACAGGACTTGTCCCATCCATCCAACCTCTCTTTCTGCAAAGCCTTCCTACTCTCAAACATATTAACCATTTCACATAACTTCTTATCACATAAGATACTTTGTAAAACTGAAAAGATACTTCATAATGCTTCTTATTGAAAAATATTCATATTCATCAGGTAAGATGTTTTCCAGTGATGAGCTCACAGAACAGTGCATGTTTTGCCTTGAAAACTCAAACTTGATTCATGGTGCAAGCTTGTGACAGCACATAACTTCATTGTTTTACTTTAAAAACCTAACCTACCTTTTTAGGAAAAAAGCCTATTTCCAGCTCTTCCAATAAATGAATACATTAATTAAAACTGTTGTTGTAGAACAAGCTCTGATTCATAGAAAATAACTGTGGGATGCTCATTAAAGCACCGAAATGTGTTCTTTAAGACAACTGTTTAAGTCATGATGTTGAATGTGTAGACATAACTGAATTTATCTTTAAAGATTAAAGTTGATACTGTGAACGCAAGGGGCAAGATGTGACATTCATCTCTGAATGTCAGCCCCTCTAACAGATTGCCAGTATGTATGGCAATGGCTTTAAGGGAAAATCTTCACCTTTTTAACGGTGCATAAGATAGTGTGATGTAATGCGAGAAGTTCATTGAGCTTGTAAGTTTATGGTAAGCATGATGAATTTGAGAGTTATGCATACCATTCAAGCAGCTCAAATGCAGCCTGCATGTTTTGCTCTGTGTCAGGGAGTAAGTTGTTTTGGTCCAGGAGCTGCATGAAAATCCAGATCTCCAGTTATGAAGGAAGCAAACCATCTGTGAGTATCAGGTTGCTTGCATCATCCCAAACCACCTCATCCTGGAAGAACCACAGGCAGCTGCCATGACTTTTCTTCCTGGGAACTACTGCTGCTGCTTTCCTACTCATCAGTTTGCAAGCCTATGAGCCTGAAGAGTGACTGCGTGGAGATGGCAAGACGAGGGTGTCTCTTCTTATCCCACTGCACATCTACAAAGACAAAGCTTCCTGTCAAGAGAAGTCTGCAAGAAGATGGACAAGAATCATAGAATCATAGGGGTTGGAAGGGACCTCAAGAGATCATTGAGTCTAACACCCCTGCCAAAGCAGGTTCCCTACACCAGGTAATTGACAGATGCTTTGTTTCATCACCTTCAGAAACATTTCCAGTGGTGGCAATAATATCAACTAAAATGAATGTGTATAAATACTCACTGCAGTCTGCAAAATTTATAATTAATCTGCTGAAATGTTTGCATTTGGCCATATCTGAAGACATGGATGCAGATTTTTATTTTTTATTTTTATTTATTTTTATTATTTTGTCATTATAATGTAGAAGTTCAGGGTTCAGGGGCTTCCTTCTTGCATTTTCCTCTGTGACTGAGAAATCTCAAGTGAAGAAACTCTTCCAATTCCCAAGAGTCAGGAATTTCATAGAAGAAAATACAACTTATGATTGCTTGTATAATTCCAATAAGAAATTGATTGCATAAAGGAAAGCAACTAGCTGAATATTCTGAGTTCTACACAGTTCTTTTCTTTTCTTTTTTTTT
>VXAB01003978.1:268111-293940 GCA_013399175.1 Odontophorus gujanensis
TTTTTTTTTTTTTTTTTTGCAAAATCTAACTTTCTGACAGGCTGTGCATCAGAAACACTTTCAGTTAGGAGACAGCTGAAATTTTCCAACCTGCTGCTGCTTTAGGTGAAGAGTGAGTGACAAATAACACTTCTTATCAAAAGCATATTTAACTTTCTGTCCCAGTAGTCTTTGTGGTTTTTTTTTTTCTCTCTCTGTCCAGAATTCAAAAAACCAAATAAGCAAACTCCAGAACAAGCAAACAAAAACAGTCAGTCCAGCTGCAAGCATGAGACAGCATAAGTTCAAAGACTGTCAAAAAAAGGCTTTAAAAGGATAACGTTACAGAAGCTGGCAATAGCAGTGACATGTAAAGTAGCATTCCTCGTCAAAGGTTCAGTCACTCCATCCGTGCAATCCTCAGTACACTAACTGTGGTCTTTGCATTTTCTTGAGCATTCATGAGTGTTCTAAATTTGTGAGAAGATCAAACTTTGAACCACACACTGAAGCTAATTCCAACAGCTGTACATTGGCTTTGTCAGTGTCATTTTTCACTATGAAGACAAATATTTCTAGTTTCTACTGGATTAGGCTATAGAGAAGTACTATCTCTATGTACAATGTTCTCTTATTCTGTAAGAAAATAGTGGGAATTCTTAGCATGAGTAACTCTATGTTTTGTTGTGCACTGTCTAGCACATGCAGAAAGCACATTTTCCTCAATATCATTCTATAGCACTATTATTCTTAAGATTTTATGCAAGAATATATTGAATTTGAAGATACAGTATTTAAATTCTATAATAGGAAACATTTTTTGTTTTGTTTTATTTTTAACAACTTTGTTTTAAAGTTATTCATATAGCATGAGATCTTTATAGCACTTGAAGGAGTTAACCTTAGCCATCGGCCTCACTGTAAAGATACAATTTTTCTTCTGACAAGCTTGTGAGCATCCTAGCCTATAATTCACTGAAATTTGTGAGGCATTAATTCTCTCTGTCAGCTCAGTCCATTAAAGACAGCAAAGAATTTGGATCAATTAATACATTCTTTTGACAGATACAATAATGAAATTGCTACTTCAATTCTATTTGCCCTTTGACGTATGAGCCCAGATCAATCCCAAGCTAGCTTTTGGGCCGACTTTTGTCACAGAATCATAGAATCACTGAGGTTGGAAAAGACCTCTAAGGTTGTCTAGTCCAACCATCTACCTACCACCAATGTTGCCCCCTAAACATATTTCTTGTAGGGAGGAACATAAAACTGAACACAGTACTCCAGGTGTGGCTTTACCAGTGCTGACTGCAGAGGGATGATCATTTCCCTTCTCCTGTTTACTGCACTATGTCTGATACAAGCCAAGATGCCGTTGGACTTCTTGGCCACCTGGGCACACTGTGGCTCATGTTCAGCTGAGCATTGACCAACACCCCCAGGCCTGTTTCCTCTACACAGCCTCCCTGGTATTCTGCCCCAGGCCTGTAGTGTTGCCTGGGGTTGTTGTTGTCAAAGTGCAAGGCCCAGCACTTGGTCTTGCTGAACCTCATCCCATTGGCCTCAGCCAAGCAATCCAGCCTTTCCAGATCTCTCTGTAGGCCTTCCTAAAGTTTTGTATGCTAATCAGCAGTGACGGGACATACACTGCTTGCCCTTCAGTGATGTCACTGGTACTACTGATATATCAGAATGACATGTATTAATATTTCCAGGATTGATCTTTATTTCTATTTCAAAAATGTAGCATTTATTATCTTTTGGATAGGAAAACAGAACCAACCTCAAAGCAAGACGTAGTGTAATACAGAACTGTTCATCCACTTCTGATGCAAATAAAAGATTTTTGTGGGAGATTCTGAGGGACAGAACTGTGGCAGGGATTGTTTATACATGACTGTCTAGCCCAAGCATTTCCTCAATACCAAGGTACCAATTAGCTGAGTATCTTGGAATGGAGAAATAGAGAACTTCATTTGGTAGGACTGTAATTATTTGGTATTGCATCTGACTTACTGGACCTCGATGTAATCCATCTCTCCTATGTTTCATGGGTATCAATCATAGCTGGATCTAACGGCAGGACAGATTAGAACTCGTATTAGATACGTTTTTTACTCTTAAGTGATGTGCAGGAATATTTTTAGTAGTATATTTATTATCTCTTCTTCCATGGTCTCCTATCTTACTAAGTTTTCTGAATTAAAATGGCCTTTCAACTCAAATCATAGAGGAATTGGGGGAATTGGAGACCTTGTAAAGATTCATATGTGCCTATTTTTTTTTGCTTTTGTTGAGATACACTGCATGTCTATCTGCATTTTCCTTCTTCCTTGAACTTCTCTACTTCATACACCAGAATTCAGTTTTAGAGGCTTTTAACACTTTGGTGGGCTTCTGCTATGTTGTTTGTTGTAGATACAAAGGGTTAAATATCTTGTTTTAGCTTGCATTTTTTTTGTTAGGCCTGATGAAAATGTAAGGCTTCATGAGTTGTTAAGAAGAAGAAAGGATTCAAGTTATTACATAAGCTGATGCCATTGCCAGGAATTAAAAGTTTCTCAGTTTTTCTTTTGATATTATTAGTTACTCTGGGCCATTCAGATATTGACATGATGACGTACTGTCTGTATATTAACAGCCATCATGACAACAACTAAATTTGTGACATATTTTTAACCTCTTTTCTTACACTGGCAGGCACTCTGAAATGGAAATGATTGTACAGAAGTGATCTGTGGTCTACCTCAAAGCTGAGTTTTAGTAGGCTAAAGCAGGAAAACATAAATGTATTGCTAAAGGGTATGAGTGGATGATAGAATATTGGGAGGCAGAAGCAAAAACAGCACATGGTGAGGGAACAGAAGCTTGTGATCAGGAGAAAATAGACCTTGAGGTCTAAAATATGTGTGAAATGTGAAGAGATCAAAGAAAATGAAGAAATATGTCACTAATTGTAACAACACCAAACATAAAAATTAAAAGCTGCAAATCAGGATCTGCTGTGGTGAGATGTGGCTGTGAAAAAAACATACATCAGGTATATATATAGGGGACATTATTTTGACAGAGAGAATATATAACATGATGCTGTTGTGCCTGATTCTGGCTGAGTTCATCTGAAAAGTTGTACACTGTATTGCTTTCCTAAGTGAAGTGTGAAAACTGCAACATGTTCAGAAAAGATCTACCGCTGTGATCTATTTCACAAGAGCATGATCTCAGATGTAGATGAGGCAGAGAAAGTGTATCCACAGAAGTAAATAACGAGAAGAAAGAAAAGTTATTAGATAATTTTGGCATGGTTTCCTGGAAGCAAAATTCAGACCAGAATTTAGTAGCAATTGGCTTCTAATAAGAGAAACGAGATCTGGCATTAAGAATAGAGATTAAAAAAACAACAACAAAACAGAACAAGCAAACAAAATAACCCAGGGAGGGAGAAAACTGCTCCTAGAGAGAAAACTTCCTAGCTTTAAGAAAAGTGCTATAAGATGAAGTTTTCTCTTTACAACAAAGAATCAGAATTAGTGATTAATGATCCAGTCATCCCCATTTTCTGGATTAAAATTTCCTTGCACTTAGATAAATTATTTTTGTTCTTGAATAAAATAACCTTTGCCAATTTACATCTGCATTCACAGTAAGAGACAATTGTAATTGTAGTTGAGGTACAGACGCTTTAAGCCCAACAATCACTGTTTTTCAGATCTGGTCCTCAGGAATCATTAAAGTTTGCTTAAATATTTGTTTTCAGTAACAGAAGTTGCCCCACTCCTTTCCCTTTTCTGACAGCACATAATATTTACTGAAGAACAGGTGAAAGAAGAACACGTGCATGTACACACTACACTTGCTTTTAGACTTCAGGACCATTCAGACCTTTGCTGTGGGAATGTATGATTCATTTTATGCAGAAACCAAGGGAGTTATTAATGTTAAAGTGAAATCAAAATAAGCGGTTAAAATACTTATTTATTCTTTGTTCTGCATTTTTCCTTAAAGCATAAATTAAATGACATTTTGAATGTGAATTTGAATTTCCATCATGCTGTTCTTTGTCTATGGAAAAGATATTCCTCACACTTTGTACAGTGGCTCAGAAATTCTAATAGCTGATGCACTATCCCTGTTTTGCTATGAGGATGTACATTATAAAATGGTTTTAGTTTGATCTTCAGAATAATTCTACATAGGAGCAGCATTAATGAGCTGTCTACCATCTTAATCAGTCGCTGTTAATACTTTTCCCACACAGTTCTTGACATCTCATCTGGCATTTCAGTAACATAGACATACTTTGCTCTTCATAGTATTGCTTACATATCTCCATGTACATTGTATAATTCAAATAACAGAATACTTATACCTTCCTCCTGAAAGATCATTTTAATGGATTACAGAAAGTCTTCCACAACCACTGTATTCCTGCCAGTATCTTTTAATGAATGAAGGGCCCTGTCTTACTGTCTTCTGGACTTACGGACACGTCTGCATTTTTACATTTTACAGTGAGCAGAGACAGCTGAGTATGTTAGCAGTACTGTATTTCAGCATGAAATCCCAAATATGCTGGCATGCTGGCACCAGTAGCAGGATTTTGACAACGGCTCAGTAGGGATGGATTTAAGAGACAGAAAAATAAGTCTTTTTTCCTGTTTTTGTTAACTAGTTATTTGACTGCAGTTCAATATACAGATTTCAACTGAGAATGAAATTCAAAATACCTTGGCTCATATTTGTCCTGAAAATTTCTTTTTCTTTCCTTTAATGCTTCTTTATTTTGAATCAGTATAAACCTTGAAACAGGAGTCTCTGTACAGATGCAAACATATCTCTGAAATGGAAATATGAGCAGAAATAATCATAAATTTTGGTATGCATAGATGAACACAGTGTAGATATAATTTCCATGTGTACGTTTAGAAAGCTATTTTACTTGGATATCAAGAAAAATTGTGACTGTCCCTTTGGAGGCTCTGTGATCGACATACAAGAAAAACTGAATTTTCTAACACTGGATCAAAAAAAAACCCAGCTTGGATTTGAGGTGTGTGAAACAAATGTTGATCCGCATGGTTTGACACTGGGTTTTTACTGTATGCCATTTTCTGAAAATAAAGAACTGTCATCTTTTTCTGTGAATACTTGGGAACACAACAAAGAAAGACTTACTGTATGGTATCCTCAGTGGATTTATAAACTGAAGAAACCTACAGAAAGTTAATTGTGGAACTGTTTTGGAAATCCAGGGGAATGAGTAGCTGAGATGGTGTTCTGAGACTGAATTTGATCTGGTATGGGTTTAAATTCTGAATCGTAGGACAAGGTAAGGAAAAAGAGTTGAGGAAAAACTAGCTTCTGAAGAAGCAGGCCCTTCTGCTGGAATATTAGAGCAGACATTGAGATCCAGCCCATAGTTTTCAGCTGGCTTCAAAACAAGTAAACTAGTAGGCCAGACTGGTTTGCTAATTTTATGAAGTGTGTGGTGGCCTCTACTGGTGAATCAAAATGTTACATGGTCAGTTGCACATTGTCAGAATTCTTAAAATTTTGGATATGTAGATAGTGATTCTTAGCATTTTTAAATGTTCAAATATTCAAAAGTCAATTTGGGGCCCTGTAATGCTTGTTATTTATCCTGTAGGGTAGATGTGATGGTCCACTAGTTTAAGTCTAGAAGTCTAAGGGTTTCTTGCTCCTCAACTTGATTAGGGTTTCGTATGTGTTTTGCCAAAAATGTAGATACCCTCATTTTGAGTGAGGCACAGAAAGATCCTCAAATTATTTCAGAGTACATTTGACATTCCCATGCTTAGAACAGAATGTTGTTGTATTTTTATGTATTCTGATAGATCATGAAGATGAAAACTGGTTTCAGATAGTTTCCAGATCATTCTTTTATTGCATAGAGTCTTTGTATAGCTAGTATGAATTCATGTTGTACTTCTTACTTGGGCACCCCTTGTTGATTCTTAGATCATCAGTAATAATTTATTATCAATAAGGCAATAATTAATAGACATTTAAGAGGAGATTACTGTTTGTGCTCAAACTCTTAACATTTTATTTGCTCTTTCACTGCTAATTAATTTACTATCCCTTCAAAGAGTTCTACAGTAATGCAATATAAGTTCAGCCATAAAACCTAAATTAAATTATGGGAGATTAAATAAGCTGTTGATTTTTCCTTCTCTGATAGGACTAACTTCAAATAACTTTTCATATTGTTTTAGAAGAGAAAAGATGGGCTTCTGTGCGAACAGTATAAATAAAGGACTGGTAAAATGAATGATAGGTGGGACATAAGACGGGGGATTAGAACTTAAGTTTCTTAACTCCAGGATCTTCTCTTGCAGAAAACTAGTTTAAAGAAGGGAATACTCC
Source organism: Odontophorus gujanensis (assembly GCA_013399175.1). Taxonomy (NCBI): domain Eukaryota; kingdom Metazoa; phylum Chordata; class Aves; order Galliformes; family Odontophoridae; genus Odontophorus; species Odontophorus gujanensis. The sequence continues at coordinate 274,481 of VXAB01003978.1, forward strand.
AAGGTATTTCCTTCAGTCTTTCAAGGGCTCAGATACTCTGATAGCAATAAGTCATTGTGGTCTCAGGAAATACATATAGGTCTGGGTCTCAGTTTCTTCCTATGCGAAACAAAGGGTAGAGCTTCTTTGTAAAATGCTGAATTCATGTTTTGAAGTTTATTTGTAGAAATACTACAGCTTCTATTCAAACATTAACATCTCAACATTGTGGAAGGAAGGCTTGAAATATTTTTCAATGAATGCTTAACTGGGATATTGAGCCTTAGCCACTTCTTTTATAGGAGCTTCCTGGGCGTATGGAAACTTTGATTAATCAATTAATCATTGTTCAAATTCCAATTATTTGCATTGTCAGGTTGGTTCTGGGGCTGGCTATGACTGAAATGAGGAAGGGAGAAATTCCACCTTCCTACTCAATCCAGTATCGAAACTCTTTTGTCTGTTAGGCTAGGAGCTTCTAGTAGTGGATCTCTTGTGTTATCTAGGGTCCAATTCAACATTCATGTCTAGAAGTTGATCAAATAATATTTCAGTGACCTGGATAATAGCTTTAAAATATCTGTGATCCTTCCTTGGCAATCTTTTTCTTCTACAGCTTCTTCCGTATTTTACTCAGTCATGCTTAACTCTTCCCTGGAAATTCTGACTTCATATTAACCATGCTATGAAGGGACTCTGTATCAGATGATGACCAGATGTCTATCCAGAGTGACATCATTTTAGCTACAGTTTAGGTTAATAAATAAATAAATAAATAAATAATGAGGACAGAGATGGCAAATTCTGTGTCTCAAGGGAACAACGATTTCAGTCACTAGTTATCAGCTTAACTAATACAAAATTCATTTATTGCAATCTTCAGCTATTGAATAGGCTGCTATGTTATCAGTTGCTCAGCTCTTCCAGATGGCTTATGTTTTCTGTCTTCATATGACTGTCTTACTTCCAGTATCATGAAGCCTATTATTGGGCTCCCACTGTGGCAGTTCTCCTTTTCCCATTTTGACTGGAGAGAAGAATGTGCAGTTGGCAATGTCCTGTTGTGATACAGGGAGCTGGAAGGGTAGGTATGCTTACATAGGCTTTCATAAGGAGTTACCTTCCTTGATTAACTTCTTAGCAGGTAAGGTCAAAACAGCTCCTGAAAAAAAATGAAACATACTCCTTGCTACAGGCCAGTGCATCTTGCTAAAGATAAAACAGAAAAGCAGTGAGTGGCTTTTTGCTGAGATTGAACAGATTCATCAGAGGATGGGCCAGTCACTGGAGTTAGAGTAGCGGAAGATGAGTTACCAGGTCAGGTGGAAGAACAAAAGGGCATCAGTCTGATTAAGCTGGGGAAAGCTGTGATTTTGTCAAATTTGGTGTCAGAGTTCAGAAATTCCAGGAACAGGGAGCACCTAATGCAATCCAAATTATATTACTGTTTTTTTCTCATTTTTTCTTTCACAAGCTTTAGCCCCTGCCATTTCAAATGGTAATGGAGGTTTCTGTTGCAATCTGTGCTGTGCTTTAGCATGAGGAATAACTAGTTAGCAATCAAATGACAATTTCGTGCAAGAAAAACAAGGCAGGCCCTACAGGGTTGAATTCTTCCTCACTATTTACATTCCTACATTGCTTTTTCTCCAGAGGACATGACAGAAAACAGCATTTAGCTTTATTTCCTCTAAACAAAATGAAGTCAAACGCGTCACAGAAGGACAACTCAGAGTAAAACTGACAATAATGAGGATGGTCTGATGATCAGAAGATTCAATCACAGCATGGTCCCAACAGAACAGCATTTTAATGGATACTGCACTGTGAATTGTCTTGAGAAAAGTCTTCTGGTCAAAACAGAGATATGCACAAGCAGCTGCTACACTCAGAATGTGGGTTTTAATTATCGTGGGTAAAACAATAAGTGTGGACTGCAAGGTAAGTTAGGCTTCCAAATATTACTAATCACCTGGAAAATCACAACAAATGCATGCTTTTCTTTTCAATCTGCTATTCAACCTGCACCTCTTTCCCTAGTCTGTAACAAATGTGTTACTTTTTCCTTAGCAAAGCACTTCTAAAGAGAATTCATGAAATGAAACTTGAAAGACAGTGGATTATCTAAACTTAAAAAGGCATTTTATTGTTATTCACTTTCTACACATTCATTTCATGGAGATTTAGTATACTTGAGTGTGATCTCCAATTAAATAAAATAGCCTATCTCCTGATCTTATCAACAACTGAACAACCACAGTTTCTTCCTGTATTTTCCTACAATTTTTTTTTTTTTTTTTTTTGAGATCATCACAGTGCTTTGCCTGAATCATACACGTTAACCCTAAATATGTACATACATTACCTTTTCCTTTCTTCTCTCCTGCTAGAAGCCATAAGCACCTTTCTTGAAACTGCTGGTGTTGCTGAGGCTGGTATTGCTTCTGGCTAAAGGCAGGTCAATGCTGGCATAGTAACACCGGGTGGCAGCAGTGGGTTTTCAGCAGCAAGTTGTACTGCAGCAAGGCTTGCCAGAAGTAATGAAGATGTAGAAATTAATTTTGTTTTGATTTCTGGGTAGAACACTTGGCATTTTATCCAAACTCAAATTTCTTCAGTTTGTCATTTGTTCATGCCTCACTGTCTTATATTCCTTCTTTTAACTTGACCTAACATTGTAAGTGCTGTAAGAATGACAGGCTCATCAGGGTTTAGGATACGGAAGCATGTGCTGTCTGTGAATCATCTACTGAGAATTCGGGATTGTTGCCAGCACTTTGTAGCTGGAGGAGAATTGGACAGCAATTTGTCTTTAGGGCGCATCATGTTTGTTCTGATCTTTGCCCACACTTAACATGTCAGAATTGTGACATGCAAAACACAAGAAACCCTTTTAAAAACATATTACTGCAAACTTTGCTGGGCAGATAGCTGACCTGGGGAGTAATCTGCCTGCTAATACTGTCTTCTAACATGAGGATTTCTTCACATGACAGGTCCCATCTGAGTGGGCATCATCTGGTTCTAGGACTTTGCACTGGGAAAAGACAATTTGTTGAACTGTTTGCTTCTTTCTGGGGGAGATCAGAGTGAAGCTGAGCTCCAAATCCAGCATCTTCTTTCTTTTTTCTGATATATGTCCTGCCTGTTGCTTATCCTCAGATGCAGTTATTTTTTAGCAGTTTAGAGACTGAAATATACTTCTTGTAGAGAGAAAAATGAGGGAGGTAGAGTTTCGAGTGTGCACACTTCAGAATGCATCTCATCATTGTTCTCAGCCGTTAGTGAGATGCTCTCACCACAAACTTAAGACCCAAATGGGACTAAATTTGCTAGGAAGTAAAGCATTAGCAGCACAGCAGAATGACTCAAGATACTATTTTTGTTTTTTCTTCTCATTCAGAATAGTCAAAGGTTTTCCAAATATCATACACTCCTCCAGTCATTCAGACTTTCCTGTTTCAGTGAATTAGCTAAACTGTCTCAACTTAGTACCATGTTATCCCTTGCTTGCTTTCACTTCTGAGTAATACCTAAAGTCACCAGTTTTCTGAAAACAAAAAGTTTTCATTGCAGAAGGCTCCTGTTCATGTTGCAAATTTCTCTTTCGAATTCAGGACTTTTTATGTGGTTAAACTGTCGATTGAAACCCAATTAAGACTTTTTTTTATGAAGGCTGGTAATGTATCCATTTACGGTGTAAACCTATTTGCTAAAGAGTTTATGTCTTGAAAAGCTTCCCCTGCTTTCCACAAATTCTTCCCATCTTTTCCTTTTTTCCCCACAAGTCACTGAAACAGCATCTATGTGGCCCAGTTTGTGGTAGTGCTGATAATCCTGCACCCTCAGGGCCTTGAAGCTGTATGTAATTAGGTGCAATACACATAAGGATACTACTGGTAAGATTATTTGTTTGGCTACTTGCACTAGGTCAATGCTCTGAAGTGCAAGCACTGGATGCTCTGTGGCCACAGGTCCATATACCACTGCTCCCAGGTCAGCTCTCTGTGGAGGGATGGGAGATGGGTCAGAGTCTGTCTGGCAGCAGGAAGAAGGAGAGGATGTGAAGGGGCAACTGGAGAGAGGGGGAGGGCCAGGCTTAGATCAATATAAACCGCTGCAGAATCACCTCTAAACCTCTGTATACTCTCAAAAGCTTCGAACAGCTCATGCAGTCAAAACTGCTGACTGTTTTCAGCACCAAGGAGGCCACATTGATCAACTGTAATGCATGTTTACATGAAAGATATTCATGCAGATGCAAAATGCAGCAGCTCATTAAATAATTTTTCACCACATGTCACTTATGGAGCAGAAGAAAATTTGGCTGCTATACAAAAGTTTCTACTGAAGTGGCTAGGACATAATACATTGACATTCAGCTGAAGCAATCAGCTTGAGAAATTTTGTATTGAATGCATTCTGAAGAGTAATTAAGCCTTCTACAGGAAGCAATGCTTGTTAAATTCAGTGTTACTACTGGTTACTTAGAGCAGATAAGAGTACATTGTTTCAAACAGCCTGTCTTATCTTCCCCAAAGAATGAGATTATCTCCTCTGCCATGTTCTTCCCAGCCTCTCATGAAATACACTCATGTGCCTGTCCCTCCATCTGTTTTCACATGGCCTTCCATAGCAGTGCTTGGATCAGAGCAGTGGAGAGCCCCTAAGTGGTAATAGTATTCTTCCACTACTTAGGGCCACTCTTGCTCACATTGAGTAGTATTTTTTGCTATTGGAAATTATGGGACTGCTCACCTGCCAGCTACTACATAAAGGAGTAAGTGCAGCAGAAGCCCTGAGGCATAGGCAGTTATAAAAACAAGAGGATAGAGTTCTGCATAACTTACATAACTAGTTTGGTTATTCAGATCAGGGAGAAAAATAACCAACAACTTGACGAACAAGTGCTGTATCCTCCAAATTTCTTTTTTTTTTTTTTTAATACAAATACCATGTCTAGGACCGACTGTTATGGTCCAGGACTGGAGGATATATAAACACCAAACAAAACTAAATTCACTACTTCCCTTCTAAAACATTTACTGTTTTTTTTTGTAATGTTATTTTGTATAATGCTGTGTTAATGTGACTAGAATTTTCTCCATAATTAGAGCTTACATTATGGAACACCTAAAAGCATAAATGACACTGTTCTGATGCCATGCAAATACGTATCACTTAGATGTGCATTATTTGCAAGTCCCGAAGGAGCAATTGAGTCAAGTAAGCTAATTCTTCTGAGCAGGATTAATACATCCCATGAGAAGCCATGTCGCATTACAACTGATCTCTTTTTTTTTTTTCCTAAAAATGCAGTCACTTTGGTTTTGAGGTACAGTAAGCAATCCATTTTCTTACATCTCAGCTCTGGGATAGCAGTCACTAGGGAGGATTTTTAATCCCATGACTTTTATTAAAACACAAGAGCAGAAGCATAAACTGCATTATTGCTGAAGGAAGTTGGTCTCAGAAGCTGTATTCCCACATGCATGAATAAGTGAATTACAAGTTAATCTGTGTGCAGAAGAGTTTTAGTGATCTCTGTCTGCCTTCTGTGATCCCAGTTCTCTCTGTAAAAATGAAACAAACAACCCTACAAAAGTATATTTTTCTGCTGTCAAATATTTCTCATTTTTAGATAGAGACCCTTGGCACATCAGTAACTTCTTTTTCATTCTTTAAGTGGATTACCAGTCACTTATAGATCATAGGATCATAGAATGGTTTGGGCTGGAAGGGAGCTTTAAGATCATCCAGTTCCAACTACCCTGCTATAGGCAGGAACACCTCTCACAAGACCAGGTTACTCTAAGCCCCATCCAGCCTGGCCATGAATGCCTTTAGAGAGGGGGCATCAACACCTTCTCTGGACAATCTGTTCCAGCATCTCACCACCCTTACAGTAAAAATTTTATTCCTAACATTTACACTAAATCTACCCTCTTTCACTTTAAAGCCATTTCCCCTCATCCTGTCACTGTATGCCTTTATAAAAACACTCTCCCCAGCTTTCTTGTGGGGCCCATTCAGATACTGGAAGGCTGCTACAAGGTCTCCCTGAATCTTTCTCCCAGCGGAAGAGCCCCAACTCTCTTAGTTGTCTTAACTCTACCTGTCCTTGTATGGGAGGTTCTTTAGTCCTCTGATCATCTTTGTGGCCCTCCTCTGGACCCACTCCAATAGCTCAATGTTATTCTTCTGTTGGTGGCCCCAGAACTGGACACAGTGCTCCAGATGGGATCTCACAAGAACAGAGTAGAGGGGCAGAATCACATCCTTTAATCTGCTGGTCATGCTTCTCTTGATGCAACCAAGGATACAGTTGTCCTTCTAGGCTGCAAACACACATTGCTGGCTCATGTTGAGTCTTTCACCAACTGACTTCCCCAAACCCTTCTCTTGAGAGCTGCTCTCAAACTGTTCTCCACTCAAACTGTGTCTGTGCTTAGGATTTCCCTGACCCAAGTGCAGGACCTTGCACTTAACTTTGTTGAGCTTCATGCGGTTGGCATGGGCCCCCCTCTCAAGCGTGTCCAGGTTCCTCTAGATTGCATCCCTTCCCTATGGTGTGTTGATTGCACCACTCAGCTTGGTGTTATCTGCAAACTTGCTTAGAGTGTACTCAATTCCGCGTCCGTGTCACCCACAAAGATGTTAAACAGCACCAATCCCTTCATCAATTGCTGACGAATATCACTTGACACTGGCCTCCACTTGGACACTGAGCCACTGGCTGTAACTCTCTGAGTCTGACTGTCTAACCACTTCCTTATTCAGAGAGTGATCCATACATCAAATCCATTTTTTTCTTCAATTTGGTAACCAGGATGTCATGCAGGACAGTGCCAAATATTTTGTACAAGTCCAGGTAGATGACATCAGTTTTTTTTACCTTTATCCACTAATAGCTGGTAACTTCAAAATAAAAGGCCACAAAGTTTGTTAGGCATGATTTGCCCTTGGTGAAGCTGTATTTGTTACCACCAGTCACTTCATCTTTATTTTCCAAGTGCCTTACTAGGGCCTTCAGGAGGATTTTCTCCATGAACACAGAGACAAGATTGACTGGCCTAAAGTTCTCTTGATACCTTTTTCATTTCTTGAAAATGGGGGCTATGTTTCCCCTTTTCCAGTCAGTGGGAAGTTGATTGGATGGAAATACAACAGGCACAATTTCCAATGAGTGAGCAGACTTGCCATGAAAACCTGCCATCTAATTAGTGAACAAATGGCATCTCCACGACTGGTGGAAGAAATCTCTGCATGATTTCCTTTATTTACAGCTTGATAGGAACCACTAAACTGGGGGAGATCTGAAAAGTAATCCAAGATTATCAACAGATTAAGGCAGGCACTGTGTGTGGCAGTTCTCAGTTTGACTGTTAGTCATCAGGCTAAGCTTTTCCAAAATATAAAAGTGCCTGGAGGTCAAACTGACATCTTCTTTTGTCAGTTAGCATGCTAGCCCTTCCAATCAAGCAAAATGCTTGGCTGTTCCAGAATCTGCTTGAGCAAATGATGAAACACATTCCATTTTTCTGCACTCTTTGTGCAACCTCTGATACTTTGGTCACAAAGGCACATTTGGATATGACAGAGGCTTTATTTCCTTTTTCCAAAAAAATCCCCAAAATTATTTAAGCGACTGGAGGTGCAAACTCCTTGAGGGAGGAAAATATTTAATATTGTTTTGTGTTTTCAACAGGATTTCCTATTTTGCTGATATAATCTGTCCTTTATGCTTTTCCCTTCTGTGCTGGGAGTTCCAATACTAAAATCATGTATGCTGCAGAAGAAGTTGAAAAACTGCTGTAGTGAGTTCCATCATGTGGTGTCTTACTTTAGTGAATGTATTATATGTGCTTCTTCTCTATGTCTTCTCAGTGTGTTTGCTAGCAAATATTCATTTAATACAATTTAAACCATATTTCTAATGGTCATGCCCAAGGTGATTCAATGAAATTTGTTTCCAGAAGTCAAAGATGCAGCCATGGTCTGTTCAAAACCCAGTCTTTTAAAATTCCATAGAGTTTTGAACATATTCTGTTGCTAATGCTGTAAGAAAATAAGCATTTGATATTAAGCTGGAATTGGGTTTGTAAGGATCACAGTATTGCTTGCATTTTTCTTTCCTTCTGTTGACAAATAGGGTCAATAGTATGAACAACTATTTAAGATTATCTATGGCCTGGCTTATTTTTCTATCACGTTCAGAGGTTCCTTGAACAGGGTGTCATCAAAGTGTGTGAACAACCTCAGCCTGAAAACAGAACTGTTTATGAAAAATGTAAAGCCCTTGTGCAAATATGGCCAAATATTTTCATAGGTTTTTTTGTTTGTCTTTCTTGCTATCCTTTTCTGAGAAGGCAGTGAATTGAGATTCTAATTTTTCTTTAGAGGCAATGTAATTCACAGTTGTTTGGTTTCTAGCTCTTGTAAGGCCCATGCATGTGCCTATTGTAATAATTCAAGTAAAAGGGTTGTCTCTACTGAGCTCCACAGAGGAACCTGAGAACCTGGTTGAAAACTGATGCAAAGATTACAGTCTTGACTGGTGACATTGCTCATCAGCAAATTGCTTCTCCCTAAGTTAATATCAGTGACTTCATTTAGATGAATTAACATATGCAATTGTTTGAATATATGGATTATGTAGCCAAACTGGAGCTGTAAATGCATAGAAAAGATTACATTAAATGATAGATGATTAAGAAATGTCAAAAAGACAGAGAAAGCTGATGAAGCTGAAGGCCATCTCAGCTCATGAAGTTCTGAAATTATGAATGTAAAGAGTTATAAACCACGGAAAGTTGCTCCCCAAGTTTCCATACTCTACAGCCTCATGGCAATTTTATGAGCTGTCTTCTACTACTAAAATTTGCCCCTGAAACTGAAATTTGTTTCCACTTAGCTTAGAGTAGCAACATGTAGCAGATATTCTGAAAGGATTATGATTTGAGCCAAGATACTCACTATAGCTCAATGACTATCTCATAGAGATAAAACTTTTTGCACTTTTGTCAGAGACAGAAAAAAATAAAGGAAATCCTCAGGGAATACTGGACAGGACTTTAAAAAATGCAAATCATCATGAGAAAATTCCCCCAAGTATTATGAGTTAATGCAGTAATGTCTGTGTCAGAATCTATACAAAGAGAAATCTTTTCAGTGTTTTCCATCCACCTTAAGGCAGCGACACATTCCAGTGGTTTTGCAGTGAGGTCTCTCCAAATGTTAATTAACATTTAACATGTAAATTAACAACATGAGCCTTGGAATTGCTCTTAGGCTCCATTACAGCCCTCTGGGCCGGACAGAAATGTTTCAAAAAATGCAAGAAAAAAAACAAAACAACACTTAAAATATGATGTGAAAGTTTTATATTAAGAGGATAATAATTATTATGAGTAATACCAACTGTGCAAGACACTTCACAAGATACTTCAAGGTGCAAAGCCTTTGCTCCAAGGAGCTCACAATCTCATGTTTGCATATTCAACCTTAATGTTTTATTTATTTCCTTTGTTTTGAGTCTTACTGTGGCTCTAAACATAGTTGGACGTTTGGGGTCTGAAAAATATAAATATGCATTTGAATGATAACAGTACTTTTAGTCTAAAATCTTTTATCTCAGACATTTGATAATAATTGTTCTATAAATAAATATCACAGTGCTAGACAGATACAAGCAATTTAATCTGAGTGATTAATTTACAGGCTAAGCTAATTAAACTTCACTGGCTAAACTAAGCCTTGCATATATTACAAAAAAAAAATCAGCATAGAACAGCAATAATTTTGGGCCCTGGTTTTTCACGACACTGACTCAGAGCAGTGGACCACACTGGAAAATCAGGTCCAGAATGGACTTTCAAGGAAGTCTGCAATGTTAAAGCAGAAAAGCTTGCTATGCTGATATCTCTTAGTGTTGAATTCAAAGGTGTCCCCTCGGTATTATTAAGCTCAAGATGAAAAAATCCACACCTCTGCTATAGCTCTCATACAGAAGGGAACGTACATTTTGGTTCAGAGTTGATTGCCTTTTTGTACTTTGTAGTTTAGAATAGGGATGACAGCACATGTTACGGCATCAAAATAACATGGATTATGCTGCCTCCTCCTGCTAAAAAACATCTATCTTGTTTCACCTGCTTCCCGGTCTGTACACATGACACAGGTCATTGCACACAGCCCATACTAAGGACAGTGTGCCACCACAAGAAGGAATGAGAATGGCAATGTTCAGCTTTACCAGACAAATGTGGCTGCAGCTGTTTCTGTAAAGCAGCAGCTCGTGAAGAACAAATAAAGCTCTGGGGAATGGTAACCTGGTTCATGCTACCAGTATGGTGCTGTCCTAAAGCATCACAGTTTCAGACCAGGAGCTGAGCTAGTCACTAGGCCAAAAGTACAAAAATCCTCATGCTTCACTGTTAGTATGATCACAGTTCAAAGGCATGATGTTGGAGTACTGTGTCCAGTTCTGGGCTCCCCAGAAAAAAAAAGACAGGGATCTCTTGGAAAGAGTTCAGCAGAGGGCCACAAAGATGGTGAAGGGCCTGGAGGATCTCCCCTATAAAGAAAGGCTAAGTGAACTGGGTCTGTTCAGTCTAAAGAAAAGAAGACTGAGAGGGAACCTGATCCAGGCTTATAAATATCTGAGATGCGGGGTACAAAGTTGTGAGGCCAGATTCTTTTCAGCAGTGTGCGGAGACAGGACAAGGGGAACGGGCAGAAACTGCAGCACAGGAGGTTCCACACAAATGTGTGCAAGAACTTCTTTATGGTGAGGGTGACGGAGCACTGGCACAGGCTGCCCAGGGGGGTTGTGGAATCTCCTTCTCTGGAGATGTTCAAGACCCGCCTGGATGCCTACCTGTGTGACCTGGTGTAGGGAACCTGCTTTGGCAGGGGGGTTGGACTCGATGATCTCTAGAGGTCCCTTCCAACCCCTATGATTCTATGATTCTATGATGTTGCTAAAAAGCTTTCTTGGGAGAATAGGTGTTTTCTGCGTGTCAGCATGCCTGGTTTAGCCTTCAGGCATCTCCCCTGAGAGTCACAGTGGGGTGTTTTGAACTCTTGAGTGCATTAGAAAATCCCTTACTGGAGTCTTGTGAATGGAGAACAAGATGAAAGATGGCAATAGACAGAGCACTGGAATACAGTTCTGTGAAATCTGGGCCTTCGACAGGGTTTCAAGTGCAACCTTACATATAAGGGGATGGTCCCTGTTTTGGAAATGTTTCCTTGCGTGCCTTGTACAACAAAAGAATGTGTAGTGCCCCTTTGCTGTCGGTCTCACAGCAACAAAATGTAACAGAATATTGGTAGGGAGGTTCAGCCTTTACTTCCATACCACCAACATTTCCCTCTAGCATCTTAGGCCAAAGTAAGAAAATAGGAGGTATTACTTTTGCAGCAGCCCTCATTTTTTCTATGATGACTTTTTGTATGGTCAGCTAAACTGCCTTATAACTCAGTTTAATCTGCTTTAGTGCACTTGATGAATCCACAGCTCTCTTTTGTACATGCAACACCTGATTTAGAAGGTGAATTGCCCCACTTACTAAATAGTATTCCTTTTATTGTGTGTTTAGACCATAGCTAAAAAAAAAAGATAGACATTATTTTGTGCATTTGACAGGTTACATACTTTGAGTAAAATAGAGATAAAAAACACCATGTAAGGGAAAATATTGGGCTTTTAAGAACTTGTCACTCAGGGCCTTGCATAATTATTGGGATATTGAACTTACAGATGTGTGAAAACTATTCTTCCCTTTTCCCACACGTATTTGAGTGTGTATTTCTTCATATTACATGAGAATTGCATTTAACATATTGCACATTTTAACTTTGTTACATTTCCCCCATCATTTTAAATTTAAATGATGAAAAAAAAACACAAACACATAAGATTCTAAAATACATAAATATTTGATGATAATAAGGCCAACAACTGATGTATTTTATCTGATAAGTTGTCATAGAACAAACAAAAAAAAATCACTGGACTGAAAATTTCAGGATAGCATAAATCCTACTTGCTAACACAAAAACCATTCTCTTTAATACTGTATGTTTCAGCCATAGCATGACCCCAGTAATTTGGGATAGATTGTACTCTCAGAAGGTAAGTACATATTTTGTAGAGAAATGGTCATGCTTGTACGCCTTGCATGAAAAACTATGTTGGTTCTCAATTTGTTATATACTGGTAGAATACACATTCTTAGTGAGATATTTAATGTAATGTTTACACATGTTTTTATGAGTTGCATTGTCCGCAGTAAAAAACAGTCACTGGATATAGTTCAGCTCAAGGTGCATTTTGAGGGAATGTCTGAGATCGGAATAAATGCCATAGCTTTTCAGAATAAAAACTAAGAATTACACAGTTCTTGTTTTAATAATCGTATCTATGATGTGTATGGAATGAACAGTAATAATAAAAAACATTTTAAAAGAGTAATTTACTTAATTGTCTATTTCATTGCTATCGATGGCTTAGATGTTGCATATTATGTCAAAAAACATCTTAAATAAATTATATTTACTAACTGTATCTTTTAGACTGATTGCCCTATACCCTCATGCTCATTCAATGCTATTTCATGAAGAGAATGCGATTTCACTGGAACAAAACTTGTGTTTTGTTAGAAGGGAAACCAATATTTAAACTAGATCATGAGCTCAGTATCAATGAATAAATGCTGCATATAATGGGTTGCATGATAATCTGTGTATGCAAGCTAGCTTTAACAAAGTAACTACAAGATACGGGTTATAATCCCTCAGAACAAGTGTTTAAAGAAATAAAGAGTGTTTTCGACACCTACCACTGACTTATAAAACCAAAACTAGAAAGCAGAATATGTGTGGGTGAACAAACAGTACAGAGACTCGGAAACTATAGCTGCTTTAAGCAGAAAATGATACTTCTTGAGAGGCTGTTGTCTGAATGAGTCCCAGGGTTTCATTAAGTTTCTTTAGTTGCAAATTCTCCAGTGTTTTGTAATTTAGGAGCTGTAGAAGAAATTGTACATGACCAAATGATAAAAATCTGCCAAGTGCTCATGAATGCATGTTGATTTAGACTGAAGACGTAGATTGGCAATTTCTGCTTCATTTCAATAAAATACTTTGGATAACTCTTGCTTAAAAATAGAGCACACTGGACAGCCTGGACTCTACATGGGAGTAGAGAAGGTCCAGGAAGGAGTAGAGGGCAGCCAGGCACCCTGTGAATTCCAAGCTTGCAAGAATCTGAGGTGCTACATAGAGGCAAATAGTTGGGGAGTGCTATGGGTATGGGATTATGTGAGATGGTATTGGTAGCAGAATAAACAGAAGTGCATGGGAAGGAGAAGTTTAGGACAAAATGCCACAGATCAACAGGCTTCACTAGCTGTAATACAGCTGTAGTTAAATACAGCATATTAGGCAGGAAAACCTCCTTGAACACGTACAAAAAGAAAAACGTGACCTGTATGACTGGGGTCTTTAAGATATGGACAGAAGTTCAGGGAACAAAACTAGTTGCATTGGCACTGGCAGTGGGGTAGTGTTGCTGTACTGCTGTAGAGTGGTTGAAGGAATTTAAATGTGAATTGTCCATAGATCAGGGTAGGCAGGACATACTCCTGCTTGTGTACTTCTTTCTCATGTGGTACAGCCACCACCCAATTAGGCCATGAAACCTCCTTTTGACTCCGAGTGAAATGCTGAGGTTGTAAAGGGAAAAAGCGATAAAATAGATCCAAGTTTACTTCCTTCTCCATGCTCTAATCCAGTGTGACTCAGGTGGTGTTTGCTGGTTTCTCAGCTGAAAATGCTGTACATTTAGAAGCCTTTGCTAGGGCACCTGACTACAAACTGGTAGTAATCCTGTTCTTGTTCCAAGTACTTGATACTAAAAATGTCAATGGATTCATCAAAGGAATGTATTTTGAAAGATTAATCTAACCAGAAATACCAAGATTAAGTCTGATTTTCAAGCATTCTAGTGAACTGAGTCCCAGCATGGGGTGATATGGTTTTCCCCTCTCCTCCCAAGGACAATTTCTGGTGGACAAAACACAAAAATAATCGGAAAAACATATCATTTTCTTGAGTTAAGGTAACTAACTTTCGTATCAGTCTTCCCTTAGGGGTGTAGTCTTTCGGAGGTGAGTTCCCTAGAGCTAAAGCCTTGTTCTGTCTGGCACAGCACAACACACTCTTAATTCTGATAGTCATAGATTTGTTCACATGTATAGGAAAAAGCCCAGTAGTTTCCCATTTCCTTCAGGTCTATAAGGTGATGGAGGTGTTGATTTGTGTGTTTTAGCAGTTATGGTTTGAATTCATTGTTAAGGAAGAAGGAAAGGAGGAGATAAATAGTTTTTCCTGATTATGCTTTTTCTTACTGGAGGAAATCCCTAGCATGTCTTGCAATACTGTTCTCCTGCAGTGTTTTTGCTTACCAAATATGAAAAGTTATGGACAAATAGTGGGGTCTTTCTTTGCACAACTTTCATCAGTAGAAATTGTACACCGATAAAGTGTGAATGGTCAAATATTAAATGTTTCAAATTCCTTTAAGGGAATGTGGGCATTTTCAGTTGGTGGAAGGGGAAAGATTAGATTTCAGTATCATCAATCTCAGATTGAATCTTCTGCATCTTTTACTTCATATGGTACAAACTTCATCTTTCTCCGGAGTACACGAAAATATATTTCCATTAGTCTGAAGCCTGTGATTATTTTCTAAGCCATTCTTGTCCTAGGTACATATGTGCACAACTCCTGAAATGAATGTCAGTGCATCTCCAGTGGCATCACAGGATATTTGAAAGCACAATCTCTATGGAGAAGTTTGCTTTCTTACTTCTTTTTCTGACAAGAACTCTGTGCTGTGTAGCTTATTGAAACCTAGAAAAGCAGAAAGGTATTTCAAATCCCAGGCACTCAATGAATGAGATGTGAAATGAATTTCATGTGGATCAGCCCCCTGGAGGCTTGTCACAATAGATAAGGCAAAGTGGATAGATGCTGCATTAGTTCATGTGTGCTTCTGAGTAGCAGAGCTAATAACTGAATCATAATTTCACTTCAGGACACAAGGCTACTATATACTGTCCTCCTTTGATCTCTTCACCCTTTGCCACAAACTAGAAAATATCATAATAATATAATTTCCTACATACATGCAGGAAGAAAAAACAGTAAAATCTTATAAACAAAATATTCCACAGGCATTTATTATTAACCCTTTTAAAAAGAAAGGTGACAGACATTTTTTATTTCTAGCTCTTCTAGATGTCCATCTTATTTTCAATGGTTTGAATCTGAAGCGAAAGAAAAAAAAACAAAACAAAACACTTCACATGTGACTGAGTCTTCTGCTTTACAAATACTTCAACTCTTGTCGAGAGGATAGCATGGAGACACCTGTGCTGATACTGCAGTGGAAGAGAATACTTTGATCTGACCCCACTGACTCATTTACTTTTTGTTTGTGAGATTAATTACATAATGAATGGAGTAGTACTGAAGTGTTGCTTTTCACCAGCTCTCAGTAGCTGGGTACTGCAAAAGCTCTGTGGGAAAAAGAAGGATGTGATATGTTATTTGAGGGCACTGTTCTGAGAGTCTGAGTTTGGAAAGGTGACCTAATACGGTTTCTGTTCACAGTTGCACCTCTGTTGCCTCTTTCAAGAACTTTCTTCCTTGCTCTCCACATCATCAGGTGGGAAGTACCTCTACTAGGAGAAAAGAGTAGCTCTGTGCTTGACCCAAAATGTTTGGTTTAATACGGGGAAATGCCAGCTGTTCTTCCTCATCCCTTTATTCAGTACCTATACCCAAATCATATATACTCTGTTGTATACACCCTACATTCAAATCATGTAGGTTCACCATAATCCTGGAAAGCACCCTGGAGTAGATCTATCCAATAGCATCTATCCCGTGCATCCTCAGATTCATTTGCCTGCTAATGCTGCCCCTGTGCAAGTCACGTATCACTCAGCTGCTGCAAGGGACTTTTTACTCCTTTGTAAANTGGATAGATGCTGCATTAGTTCATGTGTGCTTCTGAGTAGCAGAGCTAATAACTGAATCATAATTTCACTTCAGGACACAAGGCTACTATATACTGTCCTCCTTTGATCTCTTCACCCTTTGCCACAAACTAGAAAATATCATAATAATATAATTTCCTACATACATGCAGGAAGAAAAAACAGTAAAATCTTATAAACAAAATATTCCACAGGCATTTATTATTAACCCTTTTAAAAAGAAAGGTGACAGACATTTTTTATTTCTAGCTCTTCTAGATGTCCATCTTATTTTCAATGGTTTGAATCTGAAGCGAAAGAAAAAAAAACAAAACAAAACACTTCACATGTGACTGAGTCTTCTGCTTTACAAATACTTCAACTCTTGTCGAGAGGATAGCATGGAGACACCTGTGCTGATACTGCAGTGGAAGAGAATACTTTGATCTGACCCCACTGACTCATTTACTTTTTGTTTGTGAGATTAATTACATAATGAATGGAGTAGTACTGAAGTGTTGCTTTTCACCAGCTCTCAGTAGCTGGGTACTGCAAAAGCTCTGTGGGAAAAAGAAGGATGTGATATGTTATTTGAGGGCACTGTTCTGAGAGTCTGAGTTTGGAAAGGTGACCTAATACGGTTTCTGTTCACAGTTGCACCTCTGTTGCCTCTTTCAAGAACTTTCTTCCTTGCTCTCCACATCATCAGGTGGGAAGTACCTCTACTAGGAGAAAAGAGTAGCTCTGTGCTTGACCCAAAATGTTTGGTTTAATACGGGGAAATGCCAGCTGTTCTTCCTCATCCCTTTATTCAGTACCTATACCCAAATCATATATACTCTGTTGTATACACCCTACATTCAAATCATGTAGGTTCACCATAATCCTGGAAAGCACCCTGGAGTAGATCTATCCAATAGCATCTATCCCGTGCATCCTCAGATTCATTTACCTGCTAATGCTGCCCCTGTGCAAGTCACGTATCACTCAGCTGCTGCAAGGGACTTTTTACTCCTTTGTAAAGAAAAATAAGCAAATGCTTATCCATTCAATTTTGGATTTAAAGAAAAATATATGTATTTTTGTTTAATGATGCACTCACATGCAGTAATTTCTTATTTATTTTCTAAATATTACAGGTCTTATGGAAAAAAGCATTTTATGGTTCTTTTTTATATTATTTTTAATATATATTTTATATAATTATTATATAATTATTATATATTTAATATATAATATTGTAATATATAATATTATATATAATATTCTTATTATTACTTTTTAATTCATTCCAGTGTTTGTGATTTACTTTTGCATCATGTAGAAAACCCAGGCACAGAGTGCACTGGTAGAAATCTTAGATTGTGAGGTATTTCACAGTATTATAGCTAAGCAAACAAAGGAAATATAGTGAATGTGTTGCTATTGTCTCTAACTTAAACTCCCAACATGCGATGACTAACGAAATCACTATCTTTGCAGTCAGTGATAAAATTACTATGCAAACCATCATCAATTTTGACTGTCTTCCTGCTCTTGAGTAAGTAAGGGAGAGACAACAGGAAAGCTTATCATCTCAGTGGATCTTTTATTTAATAAAAAATTTGCAGCAAGTGGGTTTTGAAATCATCTCAATCTATGTATCACAGTGTAGATACAAATAAAATTACTTTCCAACCATTTGCATTCATACAAGTTAATAGACTTGTACTTGAACCTTTTTTTGTGAATGCTCCTTGAAAGGGGTAAAGTGTGTTCTTTGAATAAAAGCTCAGTGAAAGATGATTAAATACTGATTTTTAGGTAATAGAGTATAATATATAAATGAAAATCCTTGCTCTTAAGGGAAATGAGGTCTGAAATGCTTTTGAAATCAAGTTCTGAAGTCAGAATTCTCCACTAAGTCATGGTTTGAGAGATGAACAAATTGCTTAACATCATCAGCTTGTTTTATTGATAATAAGATAGTGATATTATGGTAGTTATTGTTCACAACTGTTCTTTGGCATTACAGTGTTCTCATTAGCACAGTCTGAGAGTTCCCATTCCAGAATAAATCTTCAAATCTATTTTAATTCTTGTTCTGTTGATTATTACTTTTTCTTTTTTGCCCTGGATTTTGTTAAAGGAGAAGATTTCTCTGCTACTAGCTTCGTTTTTGACCTTGTTCCCCTTTGCGATTTTATATCAGTTATTTTCACTGAGTCACAGAATAGGCTTGCCAAGTTCCCAAGTCTTCATTTCCCAACCTATATGAATTTTCTAGCACAAAAACACAAGCCAGGCTCCCTTACCTATTTCCCATANTATATAATTATTATATAATTATTATATATTTAATATATAATATTGTAATATATAATATTATATATAATATTCTTATTATTACTTTTTAATTCATTCCAGTGTTTGTGATTTACTTTTGCATCATGTAGAAAACCCAGGCACAGAGTGCACTGGTAGAAATCTTAGATTGTGAGGTATTTCACAGTATTATAGCTAAGCAAACAAAGGAAATATAGTGAATGTGTTGCTATTGTCTCTAACTTAAACTCCCAACATGCGATGACTAACGAAATCACTATCTTTGCAGTCAGTGATAAAATTACTATGCAAACCATCATCAATTTTGACTGTCTTCCTGCTCTTGAGTAAGTAAGGGAGAGACAACAGGAAAGCTTATCATCTCAGTGGATCTTTTATTTAATAAAAAATTTGCAGCAAGTGGGTTTTGAAATCATCTCAATCTATGTATCACAGTGTAGATACAAATAAAATTACTTTCCAACCATTTGCATTCATACAAGTTAATAGACTTGTACTTGAACCTTTTTTTGTGAATGCTCCTTGAAAGGGGTAAAGTGTGTTCTTTGAATAAAAGCTCAGTGAAAGATGATTAAATACTGATTTTTAGGTAATAGAGTATAATATATAAATGAAAATCCTTGCTCTTAAGGGAAATGAGGTCTGAAATGCTTTTGAAATCAAGTTCTGAAGTCAGAATTCTCCACTAAGTCATGGTTTGAGAGATGAACAAATTGCTTAACATCATCAGCTTGTTTTATTGATAATAAGATAGTGATATTATGGTAGTTATTGTTCACAACTGTTCTTTGGCATTACAGTGTTCTCATTAGCACAGTCTGAGAGTTCCCATTCCAGAATAAATCTTCAAATCTATTTTAATTCTTGTTCTGTTGATTATTACTTTTTCTTTTTTGCCCTGGATTTTGTTAAAGGAGAAGATTTCTCTGCTACTAGCTTCGTTTTTGACCTTGTTCCCCTTTGCGATTTTATATCAGTTATTTTCACTGAGTCACAGAATAGGCTTGCCAAGTTCCCAAGTCTTCATTTCCCAACCTATATGAATTTTCTAGCACAAAAACACAAGCCAGGCTCCCTTACCTATTTCCCATATAACTTAATAACTTT
>VXAB01003978.1:294401-366830 GCA_013399175.1 Odontophorus gujanensis
CCCTACATTCAAATCATGTAGGTTCACCATAATCCTGGAAAGCACCCTGGAGTAGATCTATCCAATAGCATCTATCCCGTGCATCCTCAGATTCATTTACCTGCTAATGCTGCCCCTGTGCAAGTCACGTATCACTCAGCTGCTGCAAGGGACTTTTTACTCCTTTGTAAAGAAAAATAAGCAAATGCTTATCCATTCAATTTTGGATTTAAAGAAAAATATATGTATTTTTGTTTAATGATGCACTCACATGCAGTAATTTCTTATTTATTTTCTAAATATTACAGGTCTTATGGAAAAAAGCATTTTATGGTTCTTTTTTATATTATTTTTAATATATATTTTATATAATTATTATATAATTATTATATATTTAATATATAATATTGTAATATATAATATTATATATAATATTCTTATTATTACTTTTTAATTCATTCCAGTGTTTGTGATTTACTTTTGCATCATGTAGAAAACCCAGGCACAGAGTGCACTGGTAGAAATCTTAGATTGTGAGGTATTTCACAGTATTATAGCTAAGCAAACAAAGGAAATATAGTGAATGTGTTGCTATTGTCTCTAACTTAAACTCCCAACATGCGATGACTAACGAAATCACTATCTTTGCAGTCAGTGATAAAATTACTATGCAAACCATCATCAATTTTGACTGTCTTCCTGCTCTTGAGTAAGTAAGGGAGAGACAACAGGAAAGCTTATCATCTCAGTGGATCTTTTATTTAATAAAAAATTTGCAGCAAGTGGGTTTTGAAATCATCTCAATCTATGTATCACAGTGTAGATACAAATAAAATTACTTTCCAACCATTTGCATTCATACAAGTTAATAGACTTGTACTTGAACCTTTTTTTGTGAATGCTCCTTGAAAGGGGTAAAGTGTGTTCTTTGAATAAAAGCTCAGTGAAAGATGATTAAATACTGATTTTTAGGTAATAGAGTATAATATATAAATGAAAATCCTTGCTCTTAAGGGAAATGAGGTCTGAAATGCTTTTGAAATCAAGTTCTGAAGTCAGAATTCTCCACTAAGTCATGGTTTGAGAGATGAACAAATTGCTTAACATCATCAGCTTGTTTTATTGATAATAAGATAGTGATATTATGGTAGTTATTGTTCACAACTGTTCTTTGGCATTACAGTGTTCTCATTAGCACAGTCTGAGAGTTCCCATTCCAGAATAAATCTTCAAATCTATTTTAATTCTTGTTCTGTTGATTATTACTTTTTCTTTTTTGCCCTGGATTTTGTTAAAGGAGAAGATTTCTCTGCTACTAGCTTCGTTTTTGACCTTGTTCCCCTTTGCGATTTTATATCAGTTATTTTCACTGAGTCACAGAATAGGCTTGCCAAGTTCCCAAGTCTTCATTTCCCAACCTATATGAATTTTCTAGCACAAAAACACAAGCCAGGCTCCCTTACCTATTTCCCATATAACTTAATAACTTTAATGGACAATTTGTCAGGGTAATTAACTGTTGTGTGGGGAATTCACACACATCTCAGTTGACAAACAGAGTTTCTGGAGTCATCCATCTTAAAAATACGTGGACAAAATAGCAGAGACCTTGCTAGGGACAGCTGTAGGAAAGGCTTTTGTTTGTGGTTATACAAATGGATTTTACAGTATATGAAGTTTCCTGTAAAGTTGTGCCTTTTTATCTCTTTAATAATTATTTAGGCTCTGCAAAGTGGATGATGTTTGGTGGCTGAAAGTGTTTCTTGATTGTTCATCTGTTGCCCAGCAGAGATGGTCTGTGCCAGGCAGAGGCAGCCACAGGAAACTCTGCTCTCTTAAAACTGCAAGTGTTTGGGCTCTCCAAACTAGGGCAGTGAGTAACAGAGGAACAACAAGGCTGAGGAATAGCATTACACCAGTAACTCCAACAAGGAGCAGCCCCACACAGTGGATAGTGCCAGGCTTCTTCTAGCACATCGTCCTCCAGCAGAACTGAATAATGTATCTAAGATTTGGTCCTGTATTTTTAGAATGTAACTTCTTTTTTCCGTTGTTTCACAGGCCACATTTATATGTTTATACATTTTTTCCAGAGCAAAAATAGACTTCAGTTTAATATTTGCATTTACTGATCTAGTAGTTACATTACAATTAGCCCACCACTGACAGTTATCAAACCGTCATCTGTTTGGAGCAACTTTTTAAATAGTTATTAGCTAGTGTGTACGCACACAAGCAGGCCTTTGGAAACCCTAGAAAACAAAGTGTTTGTTTGCGCTAAGTGAACTTTCCCTTCTTTCCCTACTTAATATATGCATGTTGTTGAGGACAGAAGTAAATAGTACGAGTAATTGTTTTCTTGAAGCTGAGCTCTCCTGATGACTTGGTGACGATGAACACTTCTGAAGATCCCATTATCTATTTCTCAGTATCCATCCTTATTTTTCTCACATTGGTAAAGATACAATTCTTGTGATTTATAGGTTGCAGTCACAGTGTGTTCCTGCTAGCGAAAGACACACATGATGCATGCAAATCTGCAGTAACTCTGGTGTCTAACTGCCTGGAAAATGGCCATTCGCTTGTCAAGTTCCTCATGGACAGTAATGAAAGGCCTTGTCAAACATACTTTTTTCTCTAATGTAACTAATCTTGTTTTACTGCAGCTTTCTCAGATAGACAGGTAAAGCTCAATTTGAATTGTGTCTTTTGTTGTTGTCGTCGTTGTTAGTTTCAGGTTGTATTTTTTGTTTTGCTTTCAGTGCCAACAAACGTCACCCCTTCCTTCTTTCCCAACTCCAGCATACAATCTAAGGTTATTTGGACAGCATTTGTGGCAACAGAATGATCATAAATAACCTTAGTGGTACAAAACATTTTACCTTGCCAACAACGAGCTAGAAAGGTCTGAACTTTAAATCAGGTAAGTGATGGTAGTACAGAGCATGCATGCTGTGCAGGATGTCCTGAGGGCTGTAAGACCAATTCAGCTTTGCTCAGCCATGTCAACAGTGACTGTCTTAAGATGCTGACATGGCTCAGCTTGATAGGTTGAAGAAACGCAGCTGCTTTGATAAGGTTAAAGGGGGAATCTTGGCAAGAACAGAAAACAAAACAGAACACTGCTTAGAAAATTGACTGCACACTGTAGCAATCCGTTAATGACTGACAACAAAACCACTGCAAATTACCTTTCCTCCAAGGAAAAAAAAATAATAATAATAAAAAGAAAAAACAGCCAGAAGTTAACAAGCCTTGCATTAAAAAGGAGTCAGTTGGTCTCTACAACTGTCCCTGCTCTACCTGGTGTCAGCCAGTGACACCAACAAAACCAATTACATTGCTGTTCTTCTCTGTGTCATCCAGCCTGTCAGGATTGTGAGGCTGAGAGCTTCGGAAGAAGTGATTGCCCAAAATACAAAATTATATCACGAATTTAAATCTTTCTACTGGATAAGATCTCAGCGAGTTGTTGTTCATACGTTAACCTAAAACTCTCTCAACTCTTTTGCAACAAAATACATTTGATAATTGTAAACAAAATACATTTTGTTGCAAAAGAGTTGAGAGAGTTTTAGGTTAACGTATGAAGCCCATTTAAGTCAAAGCAAGAATCTTTACACTGACCTTCAATTAACTGGTTTCAAATGCTTTTCTATATGCAGTTTAAGCCTTCAATGTTTTAATGACTTTATCAGTTCTTCAATCTATTGACTCTTGTTTCCTGTAACTTAAATGAAATCTAGTTATGCTCTGAATAGCTTATTGCTGCAATATTGATCTTGAAATGTATTTTCTAATTTACTACCTTAACCAAATTAAAAACTCTGAAATTTTTCAGAAGTAATCTTCCCCCATGTAATCCAACACATACATAGCAGACTGGTACATTACCAGTGCAGTACTTATCAGGAGCTAAGCCTCTCCAGAATGTTTTATTGCTTTCTCTTTTCACTAAATTTGATGTTTTTTCTTGGTTCCGTGGTCTGTAAAGAATCACAAGTAAAGGAACCATGAAGTATTTGATGCCTGACACATTCCAGGCTGATCTTTGTGACACCTGATTCAAACTTTTCTTCTGACAGATTTGGTACATGGGGGCATGATAACCAAAAGTACGTTGCTGAGAGTTCTCGATTAAGTGGGAAACAAAATTAGATATCTATTTAGTTGATAATTCTAGGTTTTTAAGGGGGTGGGATTAGGAAAAAGAGGTATGGAGATGGGCCAGGAAGACCTCAAGACAGATAGGAAGTCATTTTTAGGGAGCTGCAGGTAAGGTTAAGCACATGTGTACATGTGTACAGCTTGGTGTAACTAGCACAGAGCTGTGAGCAATGGGAAACCTTCTAGAGGGCAAAGTGTCGAAAACCTGTGCCCGTAGGACTGGACTTGATAAAATTCCATGGGAAAAGTATTCTACTGTCATAGATTCAGAGATATATGCCAACTTTCTTCTAAGAGGTCTACGATACAAAAATCCCTGTGAATTTAACAACACCAAATAACTGAAAATATGGTTGATCATGTCAAAACTATTTGAAAGATAAGGGAAAACTACATACTGGAATTAAATGGTTTGGGATCATGCAGTGCTATATATCATTAATTATTTTTTTTTTTGACAAAATCAATTCACTGACATTTCAGAGTTATGACTTTCTGATATGAGAACTTCATGTAGTGTCTTTATACTGAACTATCAGACTAAATTCAGAAGTAGTAGTGTACACCTCTTCCACTTTCAGGCTAATATAGATGAAAAGATTGGAGGGCTCATTTGGTGGGGTTTTGGTTTGGTTTTTTATTTTTTTTATTTTTATTTTATTTATTTATTTTGCTTTTGTTTCTGAGAAAACATTGCTTATTACCTTCTTTCACTTCTTCAAAGTTCAGGGGGAATGTAATGATTAGAGCTTCTACTAAATTCTGGCTTACTTTAAATTTGATATTTTTTCTACCTGAAATTCTGTAGCAAGTCAGGTGGCCTTGTATTCCGTATATCCAGAAGAACCATAACTATAGCTAACTAAGAATTTGATTCGTTAAAATAAATATGGAGGAATATGGCAAAGAAGGAAATGAATCTTGGTTCATTGCCTAGAAGTTAGAATGGCTCATACATTATACAAAGAAATTTCTCTCAAATGTAATCACTTTTTAAAAACCTGCTGATGGCCAGAGTACCATGCCAGCCTTCAGAAAGCAGGCTGGGCATCTAGAAACAGGTTCCCTGATAATTTGAATGACAACCTTGTCACTGCTTGAAGCAAAGAAAGAGGAAAGCATACACCACTGTTTAGGGGTTTATAGCCATTTTAATGAGCATCTTCTATAGGAAATCTTGGCTGAGATGCCACATCTCATTTTGTAGGTTAATATTCTAGGCAACGGGAGAGTTATAAGATAGGACAGAATGATGTGACCTTGGCTGCTGAGGTTCCTTAACTGAACTAGTTTTCTAACATTTTCTTTTAATGCAGTAACTTCTGAAGTAACATTGAAATGGCCTGAAGATCAGCCAGTCTTCTCACCCAAGGACATCTCCTGGCACGTGTCATGTTTGTGTTATTTGATCTCCAGTTTCTTCACATAGGAACAAATGAAGTTTGAGAAAGTTATCATTAGTCCAATTTTCAACTCTTATTGTTTTCATGTGAACTAAATTAATGCTACTTCAGCACAATATTAAAACTACATGTTTATATACTGTTATTACATTTTTCTCTGTATGTAGTGTATAATCTCATGTTGTCTTCTTTAAGTGTTGACCAATAATATTACTGTAATTTTGACTGAATGTGAACTCTTCAAGAGTATTTCAGTACAGAAATTTTTATATTGGACAGTGCTACCTAGCACCACTGAATTCCATTGAAAACTCTGCCACTTACTTTGTGAATAGACCTAGTTAAGAAACTTCACTTCTGTGTTTTTCTTCCTGCAAAATTCAGGTAATGCTGTTTGTTTCTTTTGTGATGCAAAGTGCTACATTGGAGCTAGATGATATTTTTACAATAGCAAAGGCTTGGCATTTTCATACCTGAAGGATGCACTGACATCTCCTGTTAATTTTAATAGTGCAGCTGTATTAATATTTTTGAATATTTATTCTATTTTGCAGGACCCTGGTTTTAACTTTCACCTCTTTATCCAAATTAAGAGATTGTTATATCTCTTGTTCTTTAAATTTACCAACCTTCTTCTCAAAGTAAGGATTATTTCATTTTAAATTTACCAGTTTCTGTTCTCCTATTGCTTTGATATGTAACCAAATCAATGGTGTGTTGTAAGAGGTAAGTCCAGGATATTTCATTTGACACTGTACTTTGCCTAGATCCAACCTCTCCTCCCAGGCTGTGCCACTGTTCTGAGTAGTTGATTTGAAGAGCGTCTTTAGCTTTCTAATGCAGCAATTGTTTTTCTCTATTTTTTTTTTTCAGACAATGCAGCATACCTTCAAAGGCTGTGAAACTGCCATTTCAACAGGCATCAGCTACGTATGTACCCACAGGCACCAAAGGGCTTTATGAACACTCTGGTTGTTATATGTCAGATAATATATCCAGGAGGAAAACAACATGAAAAGATTGCTTAAATGATCAAAATAGAAACAATGAATAATGACACGACACTGAAGAATTTCTGAGCATTGAACCAGTAACAAAGCACACGTCTCAATTTCACTCAAACAGAGTCTGTCAGAAAAACAAAGCAAGTTCAAAACAAGTATCACAGACAAGTTTTCTGTCTCATAGTTTTGGTCTCTTGCCTGTTATTTTGAAGAGTGAGTTGCATAATAGCTCATATGTACTATTAGCATTTTAATTATTTAAAAGGTCATCAATGTGTGGGAAGGCTTCATTTAAAGCTAGAGAATATTTTTGAAATCAAATAAAAAAGACAGAAAAAAGCTACAAGCAAACCTGTAAGTTATAGCTGAAGTGGAGAAATACCCCTTAAGGAGAAATCTGTATGAACACCACTGCTCTTGACTCATTCTCCTTCCTATGATATTAAAAAACTTTCTAGTGAATAACGATGTTACAAGTCCTAGCATTTCTATATTCTTCTTTAACAAAAAATCCCTTGTTTTAATTTTATCTATTCATTTGCTGAGGTATTCATTAAATATCTAGTTACTTTAGATAATTTTAGAAACTGTACAAGGGAGAGTTATGATAACCCACAATTTTAACTTTTGTGCTACTTTTAAATGGAAATTCGGAGTTGATTATGAAAACAAAATATTCTAGCCTTCTAAGAAAAATGAAACAAATAAAACTTTTTTTTTTGGTTTTTTTTTTTTTTTTTTTTGTGATGAAGTGAGCTGGGATCAGTGCTGAAACAAGCTTCAATACCTGTAGAACTGCGACAGACTACATGGTACTCCCCTGTGAGTAGGCTGCCTCCAAGGGTGTTTTAATGATAATGCTGGTGCTGTCTGACACTGAAATAGTTTAAGAATACAGAGAGATGGAAGATTACATAGTGCTTGAAAGGGCTTGCTAAAGATGGTAAAAGCAGAGAAGAACTAGAAACTCCTTTAAAACATCAAATTGAAGCCTGGCATTGTAGCCATAGTTTCAGAATAATGGTAATTCAGTATGTATATCTGTGGGACTCCATCTCTTTCCTTTCTTAGCAATTCTTGGAAATTAGAATTTAAAGTTTACTTGAGACACCCTTATGATTGGTTGAAAAGGACCTCAGAACTTATCTAGTAATCTAGAGGTTAACTAGTTACAAACCCCTCTGGGAAAGGTTGCCAACCACTAGATCAAGCACTAGGTCAGGATCAGTCTCTGGCTAAACTGACTTCTGGAGCTCCTCCTGAAGTCTGGGTGTTTGGAATCATTTCTTTGGGTCTAGCTCATTGAACTGCCACAATAAAGCTTCTCGATATTTTCTTTCTAGGATATATTCTTGAAAGGAGTGATGACTAGTGGTATGATGGACAGTGGAGAAGTATTTCCTGTAAGAACTAATGTAAAAGCAGTGAGGATGCATATATAGACTTGAAATGGGCATAATTTAAATATAGAGAAAGAGGATGCATGACATGGAGGATGGAAAAGCAGGAACAAGGTCATCAGCTAGAGGAAATATTGGCTTCTGAGCAGCTGCCTTTTCAGCAGATCACTGCTCTGACAGAACTCAGCAACTTCGCTTTTATGAGTGAGCACACTGTAAATTTTTCAGAATGAGCACTCTAGCTACCATAGATCTGACACTGACTTAGACTTCCATAGTTTGACATCATATTCATTAAATGAGCTGTGGTTAATAGATGGTTACAGTTGGTATCAAACTCTAAAATGACAGTGTAAGAGGCAACTGACAATTCTGTTGCTATTCAATCGCTTTTCTGTGCTTCTCTCTTCAAACGTAAGCACATTTTAAGCAGTATTTTGCCACTAATTTCATTGAAGAAAATTAACAATGCCTGCCCAGGGAAAAAAATCAGTTCACCATCCTTTAAAGTCAAAATACTATGCTTGAGTAGCTTTAGTAATTTTCCACATTGGAATTTTCAGAATGATACTTTACAGTGCTTCCCTAGGACTTTCTTATGCAGATCATTGCTTTGTAGACATGATGGCCACTGAAGAATCTTTGCAATGGTCCTAGACACAGATTCTACCAAGTCTTTGATTCTATTCTGTAAGCCTTTGAGGGTAAGACTGGATTTCTCCATCTGTTAGGTGCTAGAGAATACTTAAAGTGGAAGTTTCACAGGAGGTAAATCCTGTACTTTCGGACACAGGTTTGAAGAGTAGGTTGGTGCATGTGTTGTAGGCAAAAAAAGAGAGCATGTGCATATGGGAACTGTTGAATGTTGGCCTGAACCGCTGACTGATAACCTGAGGTGAGCACTGAGTCAGCCACAGGAGCACAGGTGAAGGCAATTCACCTGTGTGCCCAGAAGGGGAGGAGTCTGGCTCCACCTCTCCCAGACCCCATTTAAGGGCTGTACGCCACTAAGGAAGGCTCTTTTGTTGGAGATCCCTCCCCTGTGGTGTCCTGGGTAAGCCTTGACCATCGGCAACAGGTGAGCCTTTCCTTATTTACTGGTTGTCTTTATGTCATCTGGATAAGCCATGCAAAATATACCATCCACCTTCATTATTTTGTGTGGGTGCTATTCTTTTGGGTTATTCACTGTACAGTGTGGTAAACAGAGGGTGATAGATGGCTGTGAATATTACAGTAGTGGTCAGGTGCTGGAATTTGGGAGAGGGTATAGACAAATAAAAAGAGGAAAAAAGGTTTGATTGTTACATGGTTCTGGCATGATAATTGTTGAGCATTCACATCCAACACTCAAAAAATGCACTTTTCCATTTACAAAAAAATTGTATAGAAGGCTACTGGGGTTTTGCTCTTTCACTCTTACTGTTTCTCTATAAATAGTCCATTGAAAGCTACATGAGAAATATGGAGGTATTCTTCTCCTTACAACTCATATGTGTTTTAATCTTTCCATCATGTAATATTGTTCTTAGGACCTCTTCATTTTTTTTATTTTTTTTTTCCAAGGAGAAGCCATCTTTATCACAATGGAATTTAGTTATAGCCATGAACTTGTTCCATTTCCCCTGCTAAGCAATCTTATACAGCTCAATAGGGTCAGTATGGTCATCTTTCCCTGTCTGTAAGAGAAAGCTGGCTGCGCACAGATTATCTGCTGTCAAAATGAAGACCTTGCCCCTAAACATAGATTGCAAAGCAGGTGCTTTATGCAGCTTGCTTGTAGTCCCAAATCTCACAACAGTGACAACACAGGAGCACACCACAGCTCCCTCCCTATGTTCTGAATTCTCTGATATTTCTATATTTTATATTCTTTGAAAAAACTAGGATGAGGAAAACACTGCACACCTGGGACATTTCCTGACATGGAGACAGCAAGTGGCCTGTGCGTATCGCACATCCCATGGGACAGGTGTAACAGTGAGCACGTACACCCTGCATTGTAGTTGTGTCCCTTATTACTGGAAGATTTCTGTTGATGCAGCTTTGCTATTTAAAGACAAATGTGTACCCAGTGTCTGCGTGTCTTGTTTTTCCAGCTAGATTCCATGGTAGGAACATGACCTTACTCACCTGAAACAACTGTTCCAACTGTTAAATCAGAATTCTCCTCTTATAACCCCTCACCAGTTTCCTGAGTTTACATAGAGGTGTACTTACATCATAGAGTCATAGAATATCCTGAGTTGGAAGAGATGTATAAGGATCATGGAGTCCAGCTTCTGGGTTCACACAGGACCACCTGAAAATCAGACTTGCTAATTGAGTGCATTGCCCAAATTCCCCTTGGATCCCTCTGGAAGTTTGGGATAGTGCTTGCTGCTCCTTGGGTGAAGAACTTTTTACTAACACCCACCCTGTCCCTCCCCTGGCACAGCTTCATGCCACTCCCTTGGGTCCTGTCACCAGAGAGCAGAGCTCCATTCCCCATGAGGCCACCATAAGTCTCCCTTCAGCCTCTTCTGCTCTGACCTGAACAAACCCAGCGATCTCAGTTGCTCCTCATATCTCTTCTTCTGAGATTCTTCACAGTCTCTGTATCTCTATATATACATATATCCCATGCCCACCAGTGCCTTCCTTTCCTGGAAGCTGTACTTTCTCTGCTCAGCTGGGCACACAGCTCTTCTCTCTCAACCCATTACGCAGGTAGTAGGAAAGTCCCTAGTGGCATTTTGTCTCCTGCATCTCACAGCCCATCAAACTCAGGGAATAGAAAAAATAAAGGGCATTCTTCCCAATTTGTACTTGTAACCACAGGATCTAGGGCGGAAATAGTCACTAGAATAGAAAGACTTTCCCATTTGCAACCTACCAGAACCAAACAGTGTTTAGATGTGCTATTCCTTCACTAATGCACAGCCTTGCAATAAACATTTGCGCTAGAAAAATATTCTCTTCACTAGCTTTGCTTTTTTGAAGGAATAATTTCACAGAAAAAGCTGCCAGTTCAAGAACAGTTGTTTGTTTCTTGAAATCACTGTCAAAACCAGAGTTCCTGCTGAGGCATACACAGCCAGTATTTCTCATGGAAAGAGAGACCAATTATTGTCTAGGACAGTTTAGGAATGGAATATGTTACAGTAAAGGGGATGCTGAAGGATTAAATGGCATTGAGTGATTTTACATATGTTATACTTCTGCAAGAAGCAATAGAAAGTAGGCATACTCACCAAGGAACATGTCTTGTAGACCTTCTAATTGACAAAGATATTTAGGAAAAGCTGTGAAGCAAGAACATGAATGACTGCTCAACCTATGCATTGCTATCAAAACGAATTATTTAAATCAGAGTCTTACTCAGTGCAGTGGATGCTGGTAACATCTATTTTCTGCTCAGCTTGCTGAAGTCCTTGGAGGGCTCAGAGGTTCAGAAGTGCCTCAGGAGCTGGCACCTGGAGTAACACTGCTGAGAGGCTGTGCAGTCATAGAGCAGCTTGGGGCCAGCAGCTTGGGATGCAGTGTTTGCTGCTGTGTTACCTGGCATTCAAAGCAAAGCACATCACATCCCTGCTCTGGATACTGTCTGTGAACTAACATTGCTGGCACATTAAAAGAAAAACTTGGTCTTGAATCAAGGCTTTGGTTTCCAAGTTCATCATGAGAGGCAAAATTAGGGACCTTTGACTTTTATTTTTGTTTCTAAACAACGTTTTTTTCAGGGTATCTCAGTACCTTACAGGCTGTGAAGGTCTGAAAGCTAAAAAGCTATTTTTAGCCCTACTCTACATAAAATAAACAAGGAGATTGCTTAAGAATGGGAAATTCAGGGAAGAAATCAAAATGTACAGGGTTCCAAAACAGCTGCCCTAGCACAGAGCCAATTTTTTCTTCATCTCAGTATCTTAACAGCCCTGCCAAAAAGGACGTGTGGGTAATGGGAAGCTGCGCATGAGCCAACAATGTGACCTCACAGCCCAGAAAGCCAACCATATCCTGGGCTGCATGGCCACCAGGACTGAGGAGGTGATCCTGCCCCTCTGCTTTGTGCTTGTGAGACCTCACCTGGAGTACCGTGTTGAGATATGGACCTATTGGAGTGTGTCAAGAGGAGGGCCTTGGATCATTTGATCCAAGGGATGCAGCACCTCCCCTGTGAGGACAGGCTGAGGGATCTGGCTGGGGCTGTTCTTCCTGGAGAGAAGGAGCCAGGGAGGAGATCTGATAGCAGCCTTTCAGTATCTAAAGGGGAGCTATAGAAAAGAAGGGGACAGACTCTTCATTGTGGTCTGTTGTGATAGGACAAGGGAAAACAGTTTCTAACTGAGAGGGTAAATTTAGATTGGATATAAGGAAGAGGTTTTTACAACAAGGGTGGTGAGGTTGCCCAGAGAGGTGGTGGATGCCCTGGCCTTGGAGACACTCAAGATCAGGACTGGACTCTGAGCAGCCTGACTGAGCTGTAGGTGTTCCTCTTCATTGCAAGGAAGTTGGACAAGATGACCTTTAAGGGTCCTTCCAACTGACATGATTCTATGAACCCATATTTTTATGCAATAAGAACAAATTCTATCAGTATAAAATGGGGTTGTCATAAGCTTTGGGAGCAGTTCTCATCACTGGGACACCAGAGCTCTTCTCTTGGCTTATCAATGAACTGGTTTTGAGCAGGGCTGGAAAGTTCTGGTTTCTACTTTAAAGAACCAGCAATATTTCACTGGCATTTTTCTATTTGATAATGCTTGAGTTCTACAGATGAAATGCTATAAGGGCATGGTACATTTGTCCCAGTCTGTTTTTAATCTTGTGGTTTAAACATTACAATACACCTAGAGAAGCAATTTTCTGCATTCTACTTTGAAACTTTTGACGTACAATAATTGGGATACTAGAGAGTTGAAATGAAGACCACCTTGTCTATGCAAGTGAGGGCCAAAGCCACCACCTCTTGTTCTCTCCTGTCTTACAGGTCAGCTCCTTGTTTGTTTTGGCACAAGGCTTCTTGTAAATTTGATAATAAATATGGTACATAGAGGTCTATAATTCTGTTTTGTACTATTTTTCACCTTTCCCCTTGGTCAATTCTTTGACTAACAGAGCAGGCAATGACTCATACACTGCAAATGAATAATACACTGTGCTGTCAGCATTTTGGTATGTCTGCCAGAGAGAAAAGTCATCTTTTCTTTACCTTCAGCAAGTAAAGGAGCCTAAACAGTTTTACATCTATACACGTTCTATCTCCAGAGTAGGAGAAAAAGAAATATAGAGTAGTTTGCTGCTTTTCCCCCAACCACATTAATTTAATTTTCCTTATTTTTCAACTGCTCTGGGAGAATACTCTTTTTTTATTCACAAGACTCTGGAGTACATCACATATATCTTTGTGGATGATTCAGTTCAGTAAAAGAGATTAAATTCAAACATGGAAAACTAACCTTTGGATACCTACCAAATGTATTTACCCGATGCCTCTTACCTGATGGATTCTTCCTTTACAGAGGTTGCTGCTAGTCACAGCAGGAGGGTGCATATTATTTCTTATTAGGAGTTTCATGTAAATTCAGAATTTTTAGAGATCTCTTTATCACAAACTTTCACAAAGATTAAAGACTACCTACCTATTCAAATACATCCCATATTGAACTGTTTCCATTCAACATTTTTATTATGCCAAATTCCAGATAAAGAAACATTTCATCACGACTTTTTCCAGCCAGTTCCATCCCTGGTGGTGTGTTTTTGCTCTTTCAAGAGTGATCTGAGGTGAGCACTGAAATTCATTGCACAAAATGGCACCATTGATAAGCATGGTAAATTTGTGTGGAGGAGGTGATCTGAGGATACTGTGATCTTGAAAACCCAAACTACCCCGTCTATTGTAGGGCCATAGAACTAAATTATGGGCACGCATTCTATCATTCCTAAATACAATGTTTCTAATGGGTTGATGCCCCTGACGTTTCTGTCTGTAAGCGCTGCTGACATGAACAGCCTGGAGTAGTTTGTAACAGAAGAGGATTTGGGTCCTGTCCTCAGTTCATAAACCTTTTGTTATCTGCCACTTGTCACTAGAGTTCAATTAATTTAGTCTGCTCTTAGTAAAGTATGTATGACTTTTCCTCATTTTTCACTGGTAGCTGAAGTGCCTAGTACGGCAGAAAAATGCTTTCATCTCTGTCCTGTAACTTTAGAGCTGCTCATTTTAGAAAGGAGTGGGGTAAGTTAACCTAACCATGGTGCCAGCTGTAAGAGCTGTAGATTGGCTCAGATGTTATTTTTGCAAGATGAGATCCAACACAAACCACTCTTAAAAGAAATCTTCAACCATGAAAATTTGCTGCAGCAGTGTTTAGCCTGTAGTCAGAATAAGCTTACACTTTCACAGTCCTAATTTAATTTTGCCCTAACATGCTTATCCTTGTCTCGCTTTCTCAATAAATTCCTAGCTGCTTTAAGTATGCAAATTTCTCTTTACTGATGGACACAGGACAGCACTGCTATTGAGATGAATAACTGTTAACTATGGATGTGACTTGGGTAAAATAAGAATCTGCCTGAATTTTTGCTTGAGTAATTTTATTCCAAAAACTTAATCCTAATCTTACCTTCAGGGAGATTTTTGCTGAACTCTGGCTCCTTTGAGACCCATGTTTTCTATTCAGTCTTGCACAATATCATGAATTACTTCTGTGCTGCTTTCTTATTTCCCCAGCTCTGAATCCATTGGTTTCTTTACGTCTCTCTGTCTGAAACATAACTCTCTCCTGTAGATTTCCATATAATTGACAGCCTTCTCACTGATCTCAGATATGTACCTCATTTTGTTGTTGTTGAGTGATTTAGGCTTTAAGAAAGATCTGAATCTGCTGACTCAAATCCTATGAGCTATTATGCTGAAATCTGTCCTGAAGTGTTTAACTGTGCTTTGAATATTTTTAGTGTTGCATAAATATTTATCTAGGTTAGCAAATGACTTGAGCTTATCAGTAGAATTTTTGCTAAGGTTGCCAGTCAAATACTTTAGATAACTGCATGGCTATCCAGGAGAATACTATACTAACATTATGTCACTGCTGTCAATTGCCTCATGATGCGTGCAATATATAAGCCACATCCCCCAGGTTCCCTGCCCTTCTCAATGAATGGTTGCACTACACTCGGCAATTAGGCAGGACCATCTCCTGAAAATAATTAGTACCTGTAAGATGCCTGCTGATGTATGGCAGATGGTGGTATTTTGTGAGAGAGGTTCAGACTATAATTATGTGGTCTTGTAACTTATGGTGCTCCCTTGCAGGATGGGAGTCTACCAGGAACTCTGAAGTGGTGCACATCATGCCAAACTTTCCACAACTGTCTGAAATGAGGAGCCAAACTCCTCATGCGGTCAGTGGAGAGGGGTAGTGATTGACAGCTCTGAAGCCAGATGTCTGAAAGTATGAATAATTCTCAGTATATATTTCTCACTTCCTGGGTACACAAATTTAGCCTCTGAGACTATTCCTGGCCCTAACTAATTTTTGAGAGTTCTTATCAGAATGCATAATGTGCTACGTAATGCTAAATCCTGTGAATAATCAGACTTCTGCATTTCAAACGTAGCTCAAAATCAGCAGAGACATTTCCACATCAGAACGGTTCCACACCCATCTCCTTACCTTTCCTGGAGGATACAGACATTAAATAATTGCTACTCACATGTGGCAGATATGAACTCTGCTGAAAACTTTATGCTGAAATACCCACACTTCTAAATCAGAAGAACTAAGTAGCATCCAGTAGATGAGTAATAGCACCATGTACTACTGACTGATACAAAAAAGGAATACTGATTATTTGCTATGAAGGATGCCATGCAGCAAGAGTTTGCAGT
Organism: Odontophorus gujanensis; assembly: GCA_013399175.1. NCBI lineage: Eukaryota > Metazoa > Chordata > Aves > Galliformes > Odontophoridae > Odontophorus > Odontophorus gujanensis. The sequence continues at coordinate 310,231 of VXAB01003978.1, forward strand.
GATGCTTGAGTTCATGGGTTAAGAGAACTATGGACAGAGGCATTCTGGCAGGTTTGAAGGGATGCAGGCAGGAAAGATGGCAGTAGAGAAGTGATTATCTCTCTTCACTTAACAATCATTACACTACATATAGAGTACTGTGTCCATTTCTGGGCCTCCGAGACACTGAAAAATTGTGATGAATTCAGTAGTTCAACAGGACAGTTGAGGCTTGATCACTTGCCCTATGAAAAGTTGCTAAGGGATCAGAAGTGGTCCAACTTGGAGAAGAGGTGGCTTTGAGAGAATCTAACAGCAGCCCACAGCACCTATGGGGAGGCTTCCAAAAGGCCAGTGTCAGCCTGTACACATAAGAGTGAGAGGACAAGAGACAATGGGAATATTCAGGAACACGAGAGGTTTGGACAGAATCTAAGGAAAAAGTTCTTGAAGAGAATAACCAGGCACTGGAACGGGTTATCCAGAAAAACTGTACTTTGAGCTGAACCACAGACTGTCTGAGGTCCTGTCCAGTCTAAATTATCCTCTTATCTCGTGACATGGTGTAAAGGATGCTGGAGAATAAAGTGGCATTGAGTAGCACATACACAAGCATGTAAGCAAATTAAAAAAAAAGACCCCCTCACTGAATAGTGATGATAAACCAAAACACCAAAGAGCTTCTCCAACACTGAGCACCATTGATTCACTGCTCTGAGGAAGGCCTGGATCCTACACAGAAATACAACTCACAGTGAGTGTTACTGAGTGAACAAATTTTGGTTTCATAGGCAGTCTGAATTTCAATATTTACTGACTTTGAGGAGCTTGACTTTTCAGCCTTAATGTCCTTTTAACATAATTTTCCTGTAGTACTCTGTAAAACCTCTTGTGTAGTTGTTTATATTGAAAATACATTTAGAAGTTTGTTTTGTCATTGTACAAAAGGTTGGTCTCCTTGACAGATTGTCGTACCAATACAGCTTTCTTTCTTAGCTCTTGATCATGCATGAAGCATAAACAAGGTGAAGGGTGTTTCATTTCACAGTCTCTGAATGGTAATGTTTCTGGCTGCTGCTCTGACCAAGTGCATTAGGATGTTACGCAGCCTTGTTGGTTCAAGTGGCAGGCACATAAGTTCCAGGAGATAAATGTCCATATTCTTGTATCCTCATGTTGGTCTCTGCCAAGTGGACCTATGTCAGGCTGTTTTTTGATACTATCATCAACAGATCAATGAATCTGTATTCATACTCGCATCAATCATATTTTCTACTATGAGCTAAATCCCAAAATCCCTGTCTACACAAATCTCTCACTGACTCTCAATGCAGAGTTATCTGGACTGAGGGAGTGGATAAAACAGTAACTGCTGAAAACAGGGATCATTGCATGAAAACATCTGTTTAATGACAGAACACTTTTTTATAAGATCTTAAGTACACCAGTAATCCTTACCTTAATAAATATATACCAGCATGTTATATACCTCATCTATACTGCTACACAGTCTGGTAACTCTGGTCATCCAGGTCCTGTCAGTGCATGAATACACAGTATCATAGTAGTAGTGTTATAGTAGATACACAGCATAAGTGTGAATGTTACAGTTGATAAAACTACTTTTTCTTACAGATGTTATTTGTTATTTTCAAATTGGGGTTGTGTCTTATGCATATATATAATATAAAGGAAGAAAACTTCGACTTTCAAAAGAGAAGTCTGAAGAAGAATATGTGACTTATTTTCTAGTGCACAGTACAATCCTGTCCTGCAAGATAGTTCCAGTTTAGCAGACATATACCTACTGCATCTTTACTGTCATTTCTCATACTGATTATTCATCTGCTATCAAAGAACAACAGCAGTGACAGGAGCAAGGTTTGCAGAGTTGATTACTATAAATTATCTTCCTCTTAGGTGGCAGCGTGTCCTACTTATAAAAAAAAATATGTGCACCAGGAAACATTATTTGCATCATGTCCTTTCATATGTCTTTCTTTATGACAGCAGAGATCCACCTATCATAATAAAATACTTTCTTTTTAATAAGATTTTTAATAATGAATGTATTAGTCATTTTCCACCATCTGCTGCCACAGGTTTTGGACACAGACATCACCAGGGAATCAACTTGTGTTTGGAAGACCTAAGGCAGCTGAATGGGTTCAGTGTAATTGGTACTAGATGTTACAGAATCTTTGTCACTTAAATATAGGATATTTTAAAATGTTAAATGATATTTAAATATTTAAAATGATACCTAAAAACAGTACAAAGAAAGCTTTTGCTATTTACTTGTTTTTATTTAATTGTTAAGGTTTCTGAAGTCATAGTGTCATGAAATTCTATTAGGTTCATCTTATCCAATCATTGGTTTCTGACAAGGCAAGAAGGAAGAAGGCTGAAGTCTAGGAACTGAGTTGCATTCTTCAAACCCAATTGCTAATGGCAAGAGACTTCTTCCATCACTAGAGAAGGATGATGCACTAGTTATTCAGTATCATTAGTAACCATTCTCTCTCACTTTAGACTACATTTTCAAATCTGACCAATGCTTCTGACAGCTGGGACCAGTGTATAAAGAGGCATAAGTGTTGCTGTGATATGACCATACAGTTCACTAGTTTTAGATATACATGCATGTGCAGCAACTACCACCATCTTAACTGTTAGAAAGAGCCATTTCCAGCCCTTAAAATATGTTTAGTCAGCTTGAACAGAAGGGTGACATTTGGGACATGGAAAATGTAGTAGTCATACAATCCAGAAATCAGGAAGAGAAAGGGACATAAAAATCCAGTATACGGCAGATAACATATGGTCACTTTAGAAGTCTTCTTTAAAATGTGGGAATTAAATGCTATGGACAATTTATTATAAAAAAATATGGTAGCTGAACTCCAAATTTTAGGAGTTACATATTTTAACTGACTTTTTCTCAACAAAAGACACATGATTAATTTGTTGTTTTTTTTCATATGTGTAGGTGCTTTACTGCTTATCTCTGATGAATAGAGCATCTCAATACCTAAAGAAACGGATAACTACAAATGAGTGTATAGCATCTTGGAATGCAAATATATGTATTTCTTCTAGTTCAAATGCCAACTGGAACTCAAAAAGTTGTATTTTATGTATGACAGGTGCACACACTCAAATTTTACACCTTAGTTTTCATGCTTTCAATAATTTGACATCTCATCTGTTACAGATGCAATAGATCAAAGCTATCAAATATCGTAGGGCACTGAAATACTATCTCATAGTTTCCAGTGCTGAAAATACTCTCTTGAGGTATATGTATATCCTGTAAATAAGTTGTTTGCCTCCACATGACTTCAATTGACACATCAACTTTAGTTGAAAGGTGGGACTTAAATACGAAGCTATTTTTTTCTGATGATTCTTGTAATGATTTTTAAATTTACTAGGACTGTTAGGAAGTTTACAGAACTCAAATGCATGTGCTAAAGTATTAGATTTAAAAGTGCCTTCTAAGCTTTACAGTGATTACTTATTCAATTGTTAGTGTTTCTAGATATTTGTATGTCATGAAGGATTCATATTAAAGGAACAAATGAAAAACAATTCTGACAGCTTTTTGTTTTTCTTCAGCAATGGGAAAGCTCAGTTGAAACCAGACTGTGCAGTACCCCCAGCACCACCTTGGAACTCCTGGACAGGTCAAGCTGCAGTCGGATCCTGCCCCATCTCATGTTCCCTGCAAAAGGTTTTATAGGGAAAAAGATGATTTTCAAGCTGAGCAGGAGGAGGAAAGATCCTGTGAGTAATACTTAATTTGTTTATCTTGCTCCATAGAGCTTTAAAGTTCTTAATATATCAAAAGTCAGAGCTGAATGAAGAGAAGGCCTTAACAACAAACATTATAGAATCATACAATCATTTGAGTTGCAAGGGAGCATGTTCAGAGAAGGGCAATGAACCTGGTGAGGGGTCTGGAGCACAGACCTTATGAGGAACAGCTGAAGGAGCTGGGACTGCTCAGTCTGAAGAGATGGAGGCTCAGGGGAGACCTTATATAACTATCTGAAGCGAGGTTGTAGTGTTCTGGGGGTAGTCCTCTTTCAACTAGTGACAGGACTAGAGGGAATGGCTCCAAGTTGCTCCAGAGGAAATTCAGTCTGGATGTTTGGAAATAACTTCTCTGAAAGAGCGGTCAGGCTCTGGAATGGGCTGCAACGGGAGGTGGTAGAGTCACAACCCTGGGGGTATTCAATGAACATTTAGACACTGTGTTGAGGAATATTGTTTAGTGAGAACTATTGATGATAGGTTGATAGTTGGACTGGATGATCTTGTAGGTCTTGGTGATTCTATGATTCTATGATCTTTAAGGTCATCTAGTTCAACACCTCTGCAATGGACAGGGACACCTATAGCTAGATTCAGGTTGCTCAGAGCCCCATTCAGATGGACTTGAGTGTCTCCAGGTGTTGGGCATCCACTGCCTCCCTGGGCAGTCCGTCTCAGTGCCTCATCATCCTTATCATAAAAGACTACTTCCTTATAATCTATCTAATTCTCTGCTCCATTAGTTTGAAACCATTTCCCCTTGTCCTATCACAACAGACCCTATTGAAGTGTCTGTCCTTTTCTTTCCTTTAGCTACCCTTTAGATACTGAAAGGTCACTACCAGGCCTCCCTGAAATATATCTCTGGTTTACTGAATGACAAGGGTAGGAATGGAGTGGGGATGACCAATCTAAACAGCAGTGGAACTGCATGAGGGATCCTTTGTTTTGTATCCCCCACTAGACAAAGCTGTGGCAACATTTGTAGCCTACTAATTGTGTGACTTATTTTAATGAACTGGTGAACCAAGAAAGTCTGGTGATTTCACTCCACTATTCTCTGAGAGGGCATGCTGTGCAGAGCTGCAAGCAGGACTTTTATTCCTTAGGGTTATTGCTTCGTGTTCTCTGCACGCTCAGATGAATGGCTATATTTCAGTGCATTAGTCACATTTTCTAGCTCTGCTATTTTCTCTTTTTCAGATAGAAATGTGAACTATTAGATCAATCTAGATCACATTTATATCACACCAGGGTCTTGGTGTAGATGTTAAATTCTGCTTGCTCCATCTAGCACAACTCACACATATTGCCCCAGAAGAAATGAGTCTTAAATGTAGTGTGCTCTTTTCATTACCAGTCAGAAAAGAGAGGATTTTTATGACTGACTGAGTCAAGTTCAGAAGTTCTGTTTAAATGTGGCAGACTCAAAATGTGACACCTGAATAAATCTGGGCCAGAAATACCAAATTCACTCTTATTTTTATTACACATCATGAATGGAACTAGCAGATTTCAACTCCTTCACTATTTCAGGTCTTCATTTTTTTTTTTTTTTTTTGTTTAATTTTTTTATGGTCTTCTTAAGCAAAGTAAAAATGCTACTGAGTTTATTGGAGAATTTGCTGGGCAAAATTGCCTGTTGTGCAGGAGGTCAAGTCAGATTAATGCAATGGTTCTTTTTGGCTCCAAAATCAATAACTCTTAGGAATTATTGCAAAGGTTTGGTGTATTACTGCCAGCTCCTCAGAAGAAAAAAATCTATTTTCAGTGTCCTTACACTCACCCTGGCCACTCTGAAATTATACTCTCATTGGCAGAATTAATGCAAGTGCATTTGCCAATTTAATTGAAGTAGCATTTTTTTGCTGCACAGAAAATACAATTCTTTGTAGTAACTGATCTTTTACAAGTAAATAAAGGGTAATTATGTAGTCTGCTGTTCATTATATTACACAACCCATCTAAGCTTTTGCTCTACAGATATTTAAGTCTATACAGATGCTTGGCAGCAGACAGAGAGCATATTTACTGCATACCTGCAGCTATCAGGGACCAAAGTCACTAAATCTGCAAAATATGGTGAGAGATCACACAGATTTTCTAGCTGGTGTCCAGCGCTGCACAGATGCTATGCAATGAAATTGCGAAGTTACTTAGTCCTGCCTGTGAAAGCATAAATCAGCCAAGTGAGAGGATCCCACAGATGCAGCTAGTCTTGATTTCAGATTCAAGCTGTGTCTGCAGCTTGTCTGTGTGCCTCAGTGTTGTAGTTTCCTGCAATTTCAATTTGGAGGCCAGTCTTTCTATTAAATGTGTCAGCTGTTTGAAGTGTAGATTTAGAAAAGAAGGTAACAAAAGTAGAAGAAAATGCTTACCTTGGAAATTAGTTTTACCTGTGTTAAAAGTGAGGCTATGTACAATGAACTGTAAAAATATAGCAAGCAATGACAAGGTCTCAACAGATATATTCTACAGAAAATAAAACCCAGTAGAATCTCATCTGGCTGTCAGAAACAGCCCAAACATTATACACATGGCTGTTGCAGCTAAGAACCTGGAACCAGAGTATGCTGAAGTGCTAAATGGGCTTTTGACAGCACTGACCTCTTGCAGGACAGGGAGAATGATTTTATTCATTTCACCACATTTCTTTAGTTCCATAATTTAATTCAAACCTGGGAAGCCAGACACAACTTGAAAATGCAGAGGCTGCCATTCCTCCTCAGATCTCTCAAAAACTGGGAGGAGAAGACCTGCCACCTGTTTTGAAAACTTGGCAAAATTGTGACTGCTAAGAACTACTCTGTCCAATTCACCAGTAGATATTATTTTCCTTATTTAAAAAGTCAGCTAATTTTAGAAATGAAACTCTATTTCCTCAAAGAAATTACCAAGAAAAAAAAAGTTCTCAGCACTTAAGGTAGGTTTTGCTTCCTTCCTGTGACTTTTAATTGGACTCCAGTTGCTCTCCATTTGAAGCTTGGTCCTAATCATAAATAAGAAAGGAACTAGCATCTGGTAAGTAAGAAATGAAGTGGTTTCACAGCTTGTAATATGATAGAAATACCGAAGAAAAAGAATAAGAGTAAATACTAAGCAAGGCTTATTTCTTCAGTCAGGAGGGATGTGGCTTGTGATCTGCAGGTTTTGTGCAGTCTGCCAAGACCGCTCCTCTGGCTCATGGCCCATCCCTCATTGCTGTCTTTCCTGGTGATTTCTCAAGAGAAACCTGCCAGGCAGATGAAATAAGAGCTCTTCCAACAGATGCCTCATCCAAGCTGCCCTCTTCTAAGGGTGTTGCCCTTGTGTGGGTGTGCAACCAGGTGTGTCACAGGATAGAGACTGAAAGGACTTGGAGGAAGCTGGCAGATGAAGGTGCATGCGCTGTACAACATGTGAGGTTCATGGTTCAATGGGACTTGGGTCTCAGGAGCCCCGGGGAACCTTTAATCAACCTACTAGCAGGTAACAACATGAGTGCTCATCAGTCATCCATTCCCTCATGTTTAGGTCAGCAAACCACAGATTTCTAAGCAGAGTACAAAATAATGCAGAATAATTGATTTCCTTCAGGGTTTTTTTTGTTTCTTTCTCTCTGTGTGAAGATGTTCGTTAGGAGATTGTATTACTTTTAGCAAATCTTAATGAAAATTTAGATTCTTGCAGCAGAGGTGTCAGCCATGAGGTGGAATGAGACACGTTGATTAAAACGACTCAAGAAAAGGAAAAAAAGAATATTGCTTTTTTAGAGGTGCAAATTGCAAGTCAGATCACAGCAAAAAGCTGCTTGTCTGCACTGTTTATTTCATAAGCTTCAAGCATGAATGTTCATCACTGTGGAAAACTGGAATATTGCTGGAGCTCTGGTAATACTTCGGACTTTGCAGTTTTTATTCATTTCAAGCTGTTTCTCACTGTTAGAAAGGTTTTCTAGACAGCAAGAGAATAGCAATGGTAAGACTATACTTACAACATCTCTCATTCAACAGATAATACAGTGTTTCCATAGAAAAATACAGACTTCTGGAGTTTAATAGATCCAAAAGGGGGTTTACTCTGTACAAGGCTTTCAAGAATGTCTTGAAAAAACCTTTGCTTGGGGATGAGTTTTTTAGAAAATGTTTGATACATAAGAATAAATATATAACACTAATTATGTTGAAATGTAATTTCTCATTATATTTGTATACAAGTTTCCCTCACAATGTATGCAAGGGAACATTTCTATAAGTTACATAGACTTGCTTAAGAATCGTGGCCTTATATCCTCAAATTTCCTTAGGCATACAAATTGTACTACTTAATTAGGTTCTTCTGATGAAAGAAGAGGAATGTCTCACCATTTGGTAGAAAAAGACTGTTAATGGTAAGGTGGAATAGTGATTTACAACTGTAGAAATATTCTAATCCCTATTATCAAGCTAGTCCCAAGTGAGGGATGTTGATAGAAAATAATATTAAGCAAACCTTGAGTACTGATGACTAGGTTTTTCTAAACTGTTGATGAAAGTTTATAGATTTTCATTATATTGTAGAGAAAGTAGTTTAGTTATGTGGCTCTGTCATTAAAATAGTCCTCATAATCAAGAAAGATAACTCCTGGTAACTTTGTTTTCTGAAAGGAAAGGAGCAATAAAAGGTGTGCAAATTCTTCATTACGTTCCTCAGACGAAGAGTCATTGTGAGAGGATTAGAAAAAGAGATTTCAGAGTCTGTGCTATTCTGTTTCTGGCTTCCTGGAGCATTTGTTTGAAGTATCTATTTTCCTGATCTAAAACCTCCATCTTTGAGAAATAGGAAGCATTCCTATTTGTTATTAGAAAACCTAATTTGTCTCAGCACCATCTAGGGCAATGGTCCCAAAATGGAATGTGTATACAGCTCAGGAGGTGTGGAAGACAATCCATTGGGTGAAGTAATAATATTTATTTTTGTAAAAATATATGGATATTTATAAATAAAATATTTTAAAATAGCATTTATTTCATCCAGCCCATCGCTTTTATTTTTTTATTTCTGTGTATATTTGATACTGTACATAATGTATTAGAATAGCAGTAAATGTACATAATTTATTAACAAATATACACCTATTGAGGTGAGTGGACAAATGTTTGTTATTGCTAATGTGCTGTGATTTAACTTGTAAGGCAGCTAAGCACCACAGTCATTCATTCACCCCCTTCTTCAAGTGGCATAGGGGAGAGAACCGAAAATAAAAACCCCAAACAAGTAGAACTTGTGGGCTGAGATAAAAACAATTTGCTAAGGCAGAAAAGAAAAAGAAAAGTACAGTAACAGTAATGATTATAATATAATATAAATTTATGAAACAGTGAAATTTTTCACCACCTGCTGACTAATGCCCAGCCAGACCCTGAGCTGCTCTCCCTCAACCAACAATCCTCAGTTTTATTGTTTTTTCACATGAATGTCACATAGTATGGAATATCCATTCGGCCATTTTAGGACTACTGTCCAACTTCTGCTCCCTCACAGTTCCTTGCGCCCCATCACTCCCACTTTGATGGCAGGACGTTACGAGAAGGTGAAACATCCCATGCAGCACTGTTCAGAAACAACTGAAACATTGGTTTGTTATCAATATTGTTTTTCTCCCGAAGGCAAAATATAGCATCATACCAGACACTAAGAAGAAAAAAGTCAACTGTTTCATCTGAAACCAGAACATAATGGTGTGTGACCAAAAAAGTCTGGATTCTTCTGGTCTATGTCCACATGCCTTGCAGACCTTCTAAACCTGCCAGTATTTCATATGTTTTCTCCTGTATGTAGCTGAAAACAGCAAAGATCTTCCTCACAGTGTTCCTTCCAGGTCAAGAAGTCTTCTGGGAACTTCCCCAGAAGTCTTCCCCCAACCAAAGGATCATTGCTTTCCCTAGCACATAATAACTTTAACAACCGAACTTTTGGAGCAGGGTCTTAGAGTAGGACACAGCTGTGATGTTGATAGCTACAGCACTGCCTGTTCCAGGCTGGTAAATACAGAGTGCTGTGTTCCACTTGAACTGCTGAAGGATTGTCAGCTTACAGGTAGATCATCAAAGCAGTGTGCATATTGCCTCACTAACTGTATTGCTTCATTTTAATTTCCAAACTATTTGATGAGTTTTGTGGACATGGTTGAGGATTTACATTCCAATGTAAAAAGTTTTTTGTTTGTATTTATTTGTTTGTTTTCTTTCATTGAAAAGAGATACTGAATTATTCTGTGGGGTATGAAGTGGTTATCTGAAAAGGTTGCAAAGCAATATAAAATAGTCAGAAAGAGACAAAGACATGATCAAAAGTTTCAGGTGAGGGCATGGGAAGATGTGACTCCAAGAAATAATCTGACAGAAGCGCAAGCATAAAACACATGAAAAAGGACTTGAGATCAAGGATAATGCCAACATACAGACAAAGGAAAAGTAAAGTGACTTGATGTATCTAAGCAATTTCTTATGTTTTGCATAGATTTTCTACTTCTAACTTCAGGCAGATACGTATGTTGGTATTTCCTGTCTTCTGTTTTTGCTCTGTTGATTTTCTTGATCATCGTTCACTAGTACTGCAAAAATTACACCATTCATCTGTCATTATTCTGACCTCATTTTATCTATAGTATCCTGAGTTGTTTTTATGCCCAATTTAACACTTATTTAATTGGTATTTCTTAATATATAATTTCAACTGTTCATTGTGAACACAGAAAAGGTGCTATGTGAGTTATGGATTGCATCAGTGGATGACTTGACATTGCAGTTTTTCAAGAACAACCACCTACTAAATATAATAAAAGCAAGAATGAGAAAAATAATCAATATTCGGTACTTCAAAAAAAACCCTGAACTCCAGTGGAGGGATTTGTGATCAGGTAACTAATAAGCAATAGGAGGGGCTTCAGCATGGAAAAATTTTCCCAGTTTTTTGCAAAACCAAATAATAGAATAGCAAGTACAATCACTATCTGAGGTACTTAGAGTAACAAAGCCATTTTGGGGGCTTATAACTTTACTTGAATTAAACACAAAGTTGCAAATGGAAAACCCTGAAAAGGGGCACTGGTGGATCTTGTCTCATTGCCTCAACAAAGTTCTTTAAAGTGAGACTACAAAACCTGATCATTTTTTCTCCTTGTCTTGCTTGTCTGAGTACAAATTGGTAAGTATGCAGTGCTTACCAGCTTGTGGCCATGCCAAAACTGAGAACAGCTAAGAGGAAGTGCCATGTTCCTCTACAGCTCAGATCTGTAATGGATGATGGGATGAGAGTTTTGCTCCAGAAGATGCAGGATAACACCCTGCCTTGCAAAGCAGAGGGAGCAATTTGTCATCAGTGGTGAGAGGCAACACTGGCATGGATCATGGATAACTAACACAACCCACCTGTTTAGCAGATGGAGTTAAAACAGGAGCAAACTTCTCATATGCCTCCATATGGGCACATGTGTCAGTTTCTAGTACTCACTAGGGAAGAAAGAGAGGGCAGCTGCAGGAGAGCATCATCATCAATCTCATCATCCATCTGCTTTTGCAGGCTTTTATCTATTAGAGGATTAAGTTTATGATGGCTATAAAGCCCCACCCAGAGCTAAAAGGCAGAACATGTGTGGTATGCTGGAAGTTTACGTCTCACATACAAATGGTTACATGGAATTGAAATTCTCTTTCCAGCTGCATCTGCTTTTTGTGGCAAGAATGTGCAATTTTTATAGATGTTATGGTATGACCTTGTTAGAAGAGAAAATAGGCATTGTGTAAGTAGGATACATCATAAATAGTCATTACTTCTAGCACTTACAGAAAAAAACACACTGATATTGAGAAGGATATGAACAACTTCAAAAATTAAACTAAGAGGATGAAGGCCTTGGAATGCCATAAATAACAGCTCACCCAAAAGCCGTGTGATAGAATAATTCTCTCAAATGTGTCACCCAGTCATCTGGACATGTTGCTAAGTATCATACACAGCAATTACAGACCTTTCCCTCTCAAATCAAGATCGTTCCCTTTATGATTTCCCCTTGGCTATATCACAGTATAATCATTTGGCTGCTATTAAAATTTCTTGCTGAGTATCGTTTTCTCACACTGCAATTCTTTATAGTCATTTGGTGAGATTTAATCTTCTTTGCAAAATAATTCTAGCAGGATAAAAAAAATATTTTTTAAACAAGATTGTAAGCTTGTTTTCATTTGCTTCTGAGGTTTTCATTTGCTATTTGTTTAGCAAAAATATGGTGTAAAAATTTAACTTACTGGGAAAGATACTTTAAATTAAAGAAGTAATATGATTTTGAATTCAGTACATTCCTGAAAACTTTAACTAAAGAAAACACATTTGCAGAAGTTCCTCTATTTTTCAGTTCCTTTCATTTATAGGAAAAAATAATAAAATAAAACAAAACAATGAGGAAGATAGCAACGCCATAACTAAGAAGAAGTAAGAGAAGATTTTCACAAATATTTGATGCTACAATCTGAATCAATTTTCCAATTTCCAAAATAATTTCAAATTGAAACAAGCAGTAGCTTTCCTGGATATTTTATTTTCTGTAGTTATTTTGTGAGCAAGCAAACCTTTTTGTTTAACTTCAAAGTATTTGTGAAAGTTGTATCTTGAGATCTTGTATCTGCTTTGTTGTGTTGCCAACAGCTCCCCTTGGGAAAGGGACTTCCAGCATATCATAGCAGCCCATTGTCCAATGGAATTAGCAGTTAATGCTTTAACACTACAGTTTGTGCTAAATCTACATCGATACTGATATACTGAACATGACAAGCACATTCTCACAAGCTGTGGCCCACAATGCTCTTTATTTTTTCATATACTTGTTTCGTATAATTTTGACCAAAGCAGGGTCAAAGGACAGTAATGGTCAGGGACTGTCCTGAGGACATCAAATGGTCCCAAACAATATAGAGGAAGATGGCTATTAGGGCACAATGCCTGTGGGACTAGAAAACAGATCCCTGAGCATTTTGTTTACTAGCACATGCTACTGAGTTATCATGACCTAGGTGTTTATCAGTATGTTACTTAGTATATGCTAGAAAATTTCCATCACTAAAAGCCAGTAAGTATTGAAATACATGATTAAAACTATGTTGCTGACAACGATGTACTTCAATGGGCTCAGCTAGTTGAGATGCCCAAGTCTAAATATAATGTACTTATATATACAGGAGTGTAACAGTGTAATAATCATTTATAAAATATTGATATTGTTTTGGGATGTGGTTTATAGAAGGTTGCTGATATTTATTATGATAAAATTATTATTTTTTAATTTCCCTCTCTTTTGATGTTTCCTGTTTTAACGTGTCGTTTATGTGCTCTCTGCTCATCAGAAAGCAATCAGTGCTTTAGTTGTTAACATAAAAACAGGGCAGGATAAGACAAGGTGTCATTGCTCCTTGTCTTCCTACTCTGTATATTCTCACACTAGAGAACTTTTGGTTGTAATTTCCAAATTCTATTATCCCTTCTTATCTACTTCATTTTTAAGGCCCTCCTTGGTTTGGGGCAGTCGCGGGTATGTATACAGACTGGGAGAAAAACTCTTAGAGTTTTCTTGCTGAGAGGGATTTAGGGATCCTGGTGGAAGAAACACTTAACACGAGCCAGCAGTCAGCTTGCAGCCTGGAAAGCCAACAGTATCCTGGGCTGCATTAGAAGAGGGGTGGCCAGCAGGGAGAGAGAAGGGACTGCCCCCTCTGTTCTGCCCCTGTGGAGCCCCATCTGGAATGTTGTGTTCAGATCTGGGGCCCCCAAGTCAGGAAAGATGCAGAGCTCTGGGAGGTGAGAGGGTCCAGAGAAGAGCCACGAAGATGATCAGAGGTCTGGAGAACTTCTCCTAAGAAGGTAGGCTGACAGAGCTGGGCGTGAACAGTCTGGAGAAGAGAAGGCTGTGAGGACACCTAATTACGACCTTCCAATATTTAAAGGGAGATTATAAACAGGAAGGAGATCAGCTTTTTACATGGATAGACAGTGATAGGACAAGTGGGAATGGTTTTAAACTAAAGGAGGGAAGATTTAAATGAGATATCAGGGGTAAATTTTTTGACTGAGAGGGTAGCGAGGTGCTGGACCAGGCTGCCTAGAGAGGTTGTGGATGACCAGTTCCTGGAGGCATTCAAGGCCAGGTTGGATTGGGCCCTGGATGGCCTCATCTAGCAGTTGACAACTCTGCTTAGAACACAGAGTTGGAACTGTTTGATCTTTGAGGTCCTTTCGAACCTAAAACATTCTATACCTCTATGATCCTATAGTTGTTGCTGCAGCTTGGCTGGGTGACACAGGCACTGCCCACATCAGCTGTTCCTGTCACTAACAATGTTTATCTCCTTCCCCACTGGAGTACTTCAGATGTACACCATAAAACACATGTACACTGCCAACAGAAATCCCAGCTCCTCCACTGAGGAAGAGGAGGAAGTGAGGAGAAGGAAACAGCCTCCAGCCCCTTCTCTGGTGTGATGTAGGCCAGCAGAGCTGCCGTCAGCCATCTGCATTCCCTCCTCCCTGCTCCCGTGGAGGCTGCATGCCAAACGCCTGCAAATCGAAAAACATTTGTTCTGTACTATAAAAACCAGTGGCTAACAGCTGCACATGTTGTCTCCAGTGTTGTAAACCTGTCATCAATGCTGTATTGTTTACATATGGCTACAAGGCCTTGTAGCCCAGCATCCCTGCGCAGTGCAGTGGCGGTGGAGGTATTCGTGACAGCTGTGTCAGCTAGAAGCAGCACAGCCAGCTTATTTGTTTCAGCAGAGGCCTTGGTAACCCCCACTCCAAAGACACAAATCAGATTCTTTCATATTTTTAATGAGCTCACTGTTAATAATAGATCCACTGCAGTGCAGATGCTGGAATGGAAAAACTAGCATTTCCCTAACAAGGCGCATAATTCTATAAGATATAATGGATTTCAACTGAAATAGTTACATCCAGCCAGGCAGCACTTAGAATTCATGACCAAGTGTCCAAAATGAAATCAAAATCTGGGAACGATGCAAAGGTGCTAATTTTCCACATCAGTGGAGTTTATCAAGTTCCTACTGATTAATATGAAAAGATGTTTGCTTATTCAATTGTTTTCCTTGCACAGACATCTGAGAGACGTTGATTTAGATATTACAAGAATTTCTAGATTGACACAGTGCTTTTAACATGGTAACTCAGTTCTTTCTGAATTATAAGTGGCAGTTACCATATAGGGGAAGATTATTTTTTTCTCTTAGTGACAATATTCCTATGTAGAGAAACGATTTATATATATATACTTACATGAAGACCTTTCTTGAAATAACAATTAATTCATTGTTTCTTCCAACATCTTCTGTTAAATAAAAAAAAATCATTAACTTTCTCTGTTCAAAAGGAGTCATTTACCCAGGATTCTTAGCATAGTATGATTTGAAGTTGCTTGGCCAGAGATGAGAGAAAAATATTACATAAGCTATCACTTCAGAACACATGCCATCCCACAGAACTCATAGAATGTCCTCAGATCATTAAAACTGAGGTTGAATGCTTACCTCCACAGCAGGGATTATCCCAGTTATTTGTTAGGTGTAAAAAAGAGAAGCATAGGCACATGCTTTCCAAATCTACCAGTGTATATTTGTGGCTAAATAAAAATCTGCAGTCCTTTCATGATGGAGTAGGCAGACTCCTGACACAGAGTAGAACAATTTCAGATGGCGATTACCTGCTCTCACTAGTTTCTCCACTGATGTGGCCCCTCTTTGCTCTTCAAGGATTATCATTCTGCACACCTTCATGACCTTTAGAGCTGCTGACAACCTGTAAAGAAACTGCAAGTCATCAACAAAAGCTGGTGCCAGCACCCAGCAAATAACAGATCAGTGTTTTTGATGCCCATGTGGGTTTTGAGAGCACTGTATGCTGATAATGCTATGCAGACATGATTATTTTACTTTGGTTTCTGGGACAGATTTGGACAGCAGGTACTGTCCTGTTCTACTGCATGGTGCTGATACTCTCTGAACATATGCCTTTGGAAGAGTTAAGGCCTGATTTTGCAATGTGCTAAGCACCTTAGAGAAATTCAAAATATTCCATATCTCTGATATTTGCTGCACCTTGCAGCTTTGGTCTCTTATACTTCAGTTCCCCAAGCATTACTTATGTTACCCTTAAACATTACTAGCACTTCAGTTAATTAGGAATGGACACATAACCACAACCACAATAGTCTACTTTTGCTGGTTGCTGCCTATTTGGCCTTTGAAAGTCATGTTTTATCATGACCATAAAACTCTTATCCAAAAAAAAAAAAAAAGGCAGACTGAAATGCTGTAAAGGTGCTTGAGGTCTTCACTGCTTGGCATGACTGGAAAATCTGCAGCCAGAGCTCCTTGTGTGATATTACTCTGTCTGAAAATGATGGCAAGAGTTAGTCATTCTCCTGTAAGGACATGCTTTAGAAGATGACAAATATCTGCTGAACACAAATATGCTGGGCATCTGCCCCTCCACAACAGTGGACACCATACCAGTGAAAGTCCATGTCCTGTGAATAGGGTCTCATTCTCCTGATTCCCAAAATGCCAGGAAAAATACCAGCTCTCATGGTCATCCTGACAGCACATTTCTTGTATCTAACCACAGCTACTTTTGGAACTGCTTTCATTAGCACTCCCTGGATTGATGGGTGGTCACCACACTGGTAACTACTCTTTAGCCTTTGATCTACCTAAAAGAGTATTGATTCTGTTTTAACTAAAGCATTTTCTTTACGGGTTTTACCTTTGAACAAAGATTGAAAGAACCAGACTGAACTATCTTTTAATCTTATGTATTATAGATTATGCTAAATTAGATAGGATTTGAAAAATCACCTCTAAATGTCTCATAATTATTAATCATTATCCAGAATCCTCCAGCCCCCACAGGATGATCAAAGAATATTTGTTGTGTTGTTAGATGCTGGTAAAGGTTATGATATTCAATACTTCTTATTTTCTTAATATCAATGACAAAAATAAGTAACAAAAATGTAATGTTTTTGGAATAGATTAATTTCATCCCCCTATTTGTATTCATTGGTTTTATTAATAGCATCACATTATCTGATACTGTCTAGCATTTTAGACGGTAGGATGACTTTATGCAGTAAGGACAACAACAAACATAATAGTAAAATAGTACAATGTTCCAGCAGATAAATATGCATTAGCATTTCTTTGAACTAGCTTACTGACTAACCAACAAAAAGGGAATTAATCTTATTTATTGTTACATCATTTATATCTGGAATTGCGTACATTAGTCTTTATGTGATTAATATACATTAGTACCACAGCATCCTTTTCATGCCCTTAGTAATTAGCAGTTGCTTGACATGAGGCTATAATGCTACTTAAAAGCAATTATAATCTATCATTTGCTGGCTTAGTCTGACTTTTAAGTTTGGAGCTTTTTGGCAAGAGGTACTACGGTTTTATTATTTGGTCATACTGCAGCTGTTCCAAATGGAAAGCTTAAAAATTCTCATGGACAGATTTTATTGAAAGAAGAGCATGAAAGCAGTAGTAACAGTAATAGTTGTGAAAGAGAGATTTGGTTTGATTGAAATTTCGGATACCCTCTTTATAGCATCAATCAGTCTTCTCCAGAAAGAACATACAGACAGAAATATGTCAGCTATTTTATATGATAGGCTTTAAAAAACAGGGAACTGTGTTTTATGACCTTTTCTAACCTTGAATTTTTGAATATTCATCCTTTTTTCTATTTACTCCCTCTGCATTTTGTTTTTGTTTTTGGTGGTGGTGGTGGTTTTTTTTTGTTTTGTTTTTTTATTTGTTTCCAGAATCTTAAGGTTTTTCTACAGTAACATTCTATGTTGCATTTTTAAGGGTTGTCTATAACTCTGAATTCTTGTCTTCTACTGAATCAAGATTTATAATTAGAGTAACTTTCAAACAGAAATTGAGCAGTGGAGAAGGAAGGATAATACTGACGGTATTCTAATGCAGATGTGGATAAGCAGGTAAAGCAGGAGTATCTGACTCTGACTACTGAACATGCTTTGATATTTTCAGATGGCAGAGATAAACAGTACAGGTATCTTTAATTTTTTTTTACATAACTGAAATACTTAATGGCAAAATTGGAACTTTCTTACACCTAAGTGCTGCTGGAACTGAGCCAATGTGTAGAAACATGCTGAAATGTCACAACAATTCAATTGCCCTTGGTTGATTGTTAAAGTGATATCCGAGTCTTTAGCATCAAGAGATTACAGTTGTAGTCAGTAAAAGAAATCTTGACACTCACGTACCTATTCTGTTGAGGAAGCAAAAGAAGGTGTACTGGTATGAAGTATCATTATGCTGTTATCACTCAGGTTCAAACTACAGCTGTGTCTGATCATTTCTTTTACAATAATGCACCTCTTAAGCACAGTGGTAACAAAGCTATGTATAATTTCTGCCTTCTATGTAAGCTACATATATTAAGTCCTGATTTGATCAGTCATTTTGGCTTGAACACATATTCTGAAAAAAGATCACATGATCAAAGGATTGCTTCCCTTAAAACCACTAGCAAATTTTGTAGGTCATTTTTTGTTGTTGCCCACTTGATCTGGCTTCTCATGAGTCAAAAAAAAAAAAAAGTGGAAGTTTTAGTTTTCTGTTCTTAGTACCCTTGTATCTGACGCCTGTGTCTTCTGTGGCCTGTCGTTCTGTTTCACTTTTTGGGGTTTTCTGTTGTAATTTATTTGACATAGGGATCTTCTTTCAGGGACACTGCCAAACTGTCTGAAGTTTCCAGCTCCCAGAGAGTGTGGCTTGCTCTATTGACATTGGTCACTGTGATAATAAAGGGCGATGGAGAAGACAAAAAAAAAAGAGTATAATCAAATGCACAATTTGTTTTACTAGAAAAATATTTACAATCTAGTGGATCATACGAATGTTAAGAATTTATTTTCCAGTTAAATATGCCACTTATATTGGTATAACTGCTTCATTTTTGGAGACAGTGCTGACCTTTTGAAAGGTCAAGTGAAAAATATTAATGGTACCTCTGTTATCCTTCCTCTCAGGCAACACTGGTAGCATGCATATGCTGAAAGCATAGCACAGTAGTGTAAGAAACATATGTCTCTCCATCTTGAAACAGTTTGTTACAAGAGGGGTCATAATGCCTCTACCAGTAAATATGTGAAGAAATATCCATATGCCTTTCAAGCCATAATGAGAAAAGATACATTGCCATAATCACCAGGAAACTGACAAGGATAGTGTTCAGAGCAGAAATGAACTGGTTTGTAAAGAGCAGAGCATTGAAGTACATATGTAGCCTTCTAGAAGGAACAGTGCACTTGGACAACTTTTATGACTTCATAACTTTTAAGAACAAGTTTTACAATGAAGTTCATGAAAAGGATTTAGGGCAAATGCTGTCTGTGACAATAGGATATACAGGCACAGTAACCCAGGATGTCACCTCCCTCAAGTTTTCAAACTACATTTTTATATATACTCTTACTATGAAGTAGTTCTGGAGGAGAGACAAGACTAATTTCTGAAGTTTGGTGCTCTCTTTTGTTTAAAACTGATAACATTTCATTTATCTATGGTGATTACTAAAAAAGATGTGATCAGTACTTCTAGTAAGTTAGGTATGGAAAATGATACCTGAAAATAATGTGTTAAAGTCCTTTCCTCTTTGTACAAGGCTCAGCAACACTGCTTAATATCATTTATTTAGGTTGTGTCACTATGGGATCCAAGTTAAATGCAGAACTTTTGACACAGTTGGGTGGTTCATACTCCCCAGAATATCTACTGTTTCTAATCTAGCTGCTACCATCTGGATACTGTGAACAAGAAAACACACAAAATACTTAGTGAGCTCATATATCTAAAGAGAAATATGGTGTAGTACACAGTTACTTTTACACTGAGTTTGAATAGATGCTTACAGCTATGAGACATACTCTTAAGTGGATATGCCATGATAGTAAGATTCTCTTTGAAGTTGTTCAACAGCCATTTATACCATCAACAGTTTTCATGGAGTTTTAGTCACCCTTTCCTTAGGTCTTGGCTTGAATGAGAACTTGCCAGAGGAAAGATCTCAAAGTGGTCTTTGATGATTAAAAGACAGGTCATTATTATTATGAAATATGAAGCAAACAGTTCTCTCTGTTCTGGCTTCTTTAAAATTTAAACAGCTCTTGCCTCTCCATATGTTTTCATATATATATGGATATTTGTCAGAATCCTGCTATAGAAAGGAACAGACACAAAGGCACAATGGTAGTCAGGGCACTACTATTTTCTATGCCAAGCTCTTACTGTGCCCTAAGGAAAGCTGTTACAAAACTAGCTCTTCTCAGCCTTGAAATCTGCACCTTAAACTTATTTTGGCAAAATAAGGGACATGTTGATATATGGAAAGCTCTGAGACATCAGAGTGACCATGTTTGGAAAAGATATGATCATTCTGCATTTGCTTAACTTTATCACTACTTTGGATACTTCTGCTTTTGTCCTACTTTTCCTTCTTTTGGATGACAGTATAAGATATACTCAAGTCTATAACTTGATAGAATTCCTGTGAGCAACTTGTACTAAAGTTATTATATGTTTTTTGTGTATCCTGTGGAGAAAAAAAAAAAGAAAGAAAGAAAGCATTGACAAAATGTCCTCAATGTACCATTAATTCAGTTTATTATAGCCATAAAATGTATTGACTAAGAGTAGTATTAAGCCTATGTTTTTCAACCCATTTTTCTTACTACCGAAATAATGCTTCATCAAATCTACATTTTTTCTGCTTCATGCTTCATACTTCCTGCACAGTCATTCTTCTGCTAATATAAGTGAAGAAGTTATGCTGAAAGCAAAACCTTCACTCTCTGATTTTTCACACTGAAAAGGCAGTATGATTTAGTTGCTGTCTTTCATTAACTGGAAAAGGATTAAAAATGTGAAAGTTGGTAGCAAAGGACAAAAGCACGAACTGTTCATAAATCAGCAGAGGCTTGAGGTCCTTTTAATTATTTATTTTTAATTATTACAGTTAATAATAGTTTAATGTAGCTAGAATAATTGAATTGATTATTATTGATTTTTGTGATGACTTCAGAACAGAGAACTCTCACCCCAGCTTAACAAATTGGCCGATAAACTGTCTACATTGTTAAACATTAGCCTGGAAGTAAAAGATAGGAAAGCACACGCTTTGTCCTCCGATCAAGCAAGCTGTCAGTCAAAGCTGCAGAAATATAGCTAAGGAGTTTGAGAACTGAGGGAACATAAGTTCAAGATCCAGGAGGGGAAACATAAGTCCAGACAATATGCCAATTAATTGAATTAAACAAAAAAGATTTAAAAGGGGTTTCCCTCAGGAGACAACATAAAAGAAAAGACAATGGTTAATTCAGTAAGGACAAAAGCATAAATGAGCTAACTATGAAAGATTCAGAATATTTACAGATGATGGTGTCTGAAGAATTGAGGAACACTAGCTTGCAATTACTGTGAATTTATTATGCCCCAGCAACACTTCTAATTTGGTCTCTTCTATCCTCTGAACAAATATGCTCATCCTTAAAATCCAAAGCAAAAGAAATAATCCCTTTCTAGTTTCAGTCAGATGGTGAAACTGATTATGATCAGCAAAAATTCAAAGACTGAAAAACAAAGGCAACTTCACTGAAGTTTCTTGTCCATCATCTGTATCAGCATTCACAGGCTTCAAGGCTTCACAGCAATTTAAGACGTATTTAGCAATGTTGTGTTTGTGAAGCCCATGAGCAATACAGGTCCTTATGCTTCCCTTCCCATGCACAACTCAGAGATAAATGGAAGAATATGAAAAGTCTCCTTTCCCACACTGGACAAGCATGAGTGAAAGGCTGTTCATGCAGACTGGAGTTGTTCCTCATGCTGTGCCTATTGCTGAGGATGTTGAGACCTCTCCCAGAAAGGAGCTCTTGCTCCACAAAAAGAGGTGACTTTCAGAGAAGCTTTACAAACTCTGTGAAGAACGTATCTGCCATTAATAAATACCCAAGACTTGCAAATGATGTTTTGTCTTATGCATTGTGAAGATATTTAATTTTAGAGAAGGAAAGATAATAAAAGGAAAGAAGAAGAAAGTTTCAGTATCTCTGTGATTGATATTCAAAGGGTTTTAAATATTACAACTTTACAGAACTATATACTCGGAAGTTTTCATGAACCACCACCCTTTCCAAGATAGAAAATTGACACTCAGGTATGCATAAAGTTCCACAAACACAACATTCAAGAGTGCATCCGTATCTTCCAGCAAATTACAGAGCTCTGAACTGGTGGAGAACTGACACTCAGCAGCCTCTTTAAGCCAGAGAAATATATTGTAAGTAAACCTGCCTCACCCCCTCACATGTTCTGAAAGGGAAAAACTCACTTCTTTTTCTCCTGGCTTCCTAACGTAACGTAACGTAACGTAACGTAACGTAACGTAACGTAACCTAACCTAACCTAACCTAACCCACATCAGATTGTTCCAAAGCAAATCAGAATGTTTAATTAACTCAAACTTGTAGTCCTTTACAATGGTTCTTGCTTCACTTAAGAAGGCAAGTGCTAGGTAGCTCCTTAGCTCAGTAAAGTCTCCATGCCCTAATTTGGAGGGCAGGACTTCAGGGTTTGGTAAAACAGATATTGCTTTCTACTGTGTAGTTCTTCTGCAGCTTCTTTATGGTTAACAGCAAAGACCATCAGACCAGCATTAGCTGCCTTCCAAGCCTGTATTTTCTCCACTTTGTGAGTACTTCTTCCTTTTCTCGGTTTTGTAATACTTGCCTTTCTTCTTTGCTTGCTGGAGTGTTGCTTCTTTGCATTTATCAGAATAGGGACAACTTCCCTTGCAGTAATTAACGTCTGCTATTCTGTACAGGGATGAGCAAAGAGGAGGTCACACAACCCTAGGGAAACCTGTACTTTCATACACAGGTACTCTCCCCTCACAGTAGGTTTTTCTCCATTCCAACAGCTGTACTACTTCAACTTCTCTTCCCCAGTGAAAAAATAAATAAATAAATAGAAGTGTGAAACTGTTACTCTGTGGTGTGAACTAATCACTTACCAAATTAATTCCAATAAATCAAATCCCTACTGAGTCATATGTAGAGTCATGTAGGTGGATATTAGAAGAGAGGAGCAAGAAATATTGGCATTCATAAATTTAAAAGAGAGCAAATTGATATTTTTTAATTTGTTTAAACAAAAATTGTTCCCTGGATGGAACACTGTGTACTGTATTTTGCCTGGAGCAAATGTTTATGGCTGAGTTAAAAAATAGAAGTTTGTGACATCTTATAGCACTGCACATGCACACAGAGACATATGGACATGCACACAAGCCAGTTTCTGTCCAATTGCTTTAAGTCAGATTAAATCTCTGCTGTCTCAGCTATTAGTGGGTGTCTTGGGAGGCATCAGGTTTGAAAAGATCCTTCATCTGAAGCGATCTCGTGTCAGCTTGCTACAGTGATGTGTGGTATGCTTTTGTTATGCCCTCCGTGTCACCTATCAGTACTTCAGGTAACAGCACAGGGAACTGGAATTCGAGTACTCATGTCCAGAGGAGATATTTTAATGGCAACTCTAAAAGCAGAAACAGTGCTTTGATTTATCAGAAGATGATTCAAGCAAGTGCTGTATATTAGATGTGTATCTCTATAGACTACTGAGAGAATGCAATAGTCAACAGAGTTGTTCTGCAGGATTATGAATGATATGAGCATCATCAATAATTCCTTATTTATTTTCTCCTTGTGCACGACCTATGGAGAAAGTGAAGAGCTGTCACTTCTACATACCTTTTTTTCCTAATGCATACTGTAAAGCAAACGATCACTACATGGAGCTGTGCCAGCTCACAGTTCTGCAAATTGCAAATGTTGCAGAAGAGTGGTTCATCAGTTGTCTTGGTCAGTATTGCAAAACTAATTTTCTTTTTATATTGAGAGAAGTGCTTGCTGTTTTGACACACCATTAACTGTTTTGCATGAAATGTATAATAATGGGTTTAGTCACTAAGGTATGATCTTAATAAGGAAGACAGGCAGAATAATAATTCAGAGACTGTGCTGCTTGTGATCTCCATACAGGCTTTTAACTGCTTCTGGGGCTGTTGTGTATGTAAAAATCTATACTGTAAAGGTACATAAGGTGGAGACTGTGTTTCGCTAAAACTGTCATTAAAGCTGCCCCCTCCCAATAGGAGGAGTCTGCTTCCATTGCCCAGAAACAGTTGTCAACTGGGGGCCAGGAAATGAGTGAGAGCTTTGCTGTGAAGAATCAAAGTGTCTTGAGGTTGCAACGTGGACTGAATGCAAAGTTTCTCTGAGTGACAATCCTATTACTGGTGAGAACTTGGGAGACCAACCAAAATTCCCAAGTTAGGATGCCAAAAGGTATTTATTTCCCTCTATCTTATTCACACTCATGCATACACATTTAATTTTTGAGAAAATTCAGCAGTGTGCCCCTCTGGGGATGTTTTTGGGAGTGATGGTCACACTATCTTTTCAAAATGTCTTTCTTTTCATACCAACAACAACAAAAAAAGACATTATTTACTACTGATAGTAAGGATAGCACAAGCAGCATCACACAGGACAGATCTAGGAAAATCCCTAGAGTGAATTCTTGTACTTTAATGAAAAGGCACCGCATGAGTGATGAAGGGACAAGTCTTTCATTACAGATGCATTGGACTAGTGTCTAAAGACATAAGTTCCACTTCATGAGCATTTTGAAAATGTGTTTTTTGTTCTGAAAGCAGAGAGCTTCAAAATAATTTACAAAGGAAATGGTCTCTTTTGAAGCATATGACTCATGCCAGACAGAATAAAAAGCTTCTACTCATTGCTGCTTCATAAACCAGACCCAAAATATCCCCTCATTCTCTTGAATTGGTAAAGTAGCATGTGATATTTCCACAAGGTACTACTTTACAGAACTTTCGTCTGGCTCATGGAGTTATACTCTTCCTCTTGTTCACCAAAGACAGGGTTTGAAGCTCTCCCAAACGGAATTACTGGAGACCAAGAAACCTGGCAAAAGGATTCTAACAAGGAGAGTGCCCAAGAAATTATGTCTCTTGTTGACACTTCTCTTTGCTGGGAACAAGGAACCTGGGGTAGGAGACCAGTTTATGTACCTGTCAATATTGCCTTATTTGGTTTTCTGGGACAGAAATCTTTTGCATGCTGGACTACTTTTTAAGTTGTTCGATGTTACCAAGTATTGTGACTTTCCTAACTGACTGCTGAAGACCTCCAGTTCCTTGATATGTTAAAAAGCAAACCAGTTTCAACATACGAAGCATTATTGTCCCAACCATAAATTAATTCTAGTTCATGTAGGGTTCTCCAGGATAACAACTGAATTACAAATCTTTTCAAGTAGTATAGTGATCAGGATCTGCTCAGAGGTATAACAGTTGCCAATGCAGTCTTTACATTCTTCAGACAACAATACATACTCATGTTTCTTTCCCTCTCCCTATTGTCAAAGGCAATGAGAAAATGCAAAGGGGTGAATTTTCATCATCCACTTGCATCTTGAAGCCTATAGCCAAATGCCTGTCAATCAACTTTGAGGTGAGGGCAGGAAAGGGAAGCTCCCTGGCATATGGGGCAGTACACAGGAAGTAGTAAGCAAGGAAGTACCCACCACACTGGAAAGTAGATAGCAGCCACAGCAGGATTGTTGCTTTCTGGAGGCAGGGTGTTTTGTTGTGCTTTTTAGAGTTTGAGTTTTATAACAGATATGGATCTCATCACTTTCTGAACAGCCTATTCCTCGTTACTTCATATTTGGCTTCCAGTGGTGTTCTTCGTTACACAGTAACTAAAGTTATTGCTTTCAGCTTTCATTACAGGTGACAAAAAAGAAATAGGACTTGCTTAGATTTAATACTTTGAGAAAGATGACCCAGTTGCCCTCTTTCCCCTGGACTCATTTATCTAGTCCCAGTAAAACTGGCTCTTACCCATAAGGTTTACTCACCAAAATACTTTCTCTAATTCTCATTCTCTTGAGGGTAAAGAGGGCACTAAAACTGAAGGACAGCTCACAAAGCAAGACAAAATAGTGAACAATTTAAAATACTAAACTGTAGAAAAATCTACGGTTTCTGTAGACAGTCCAAGAGAAGATTCCCTCCTATATTTGATCCTACAGTTTCTTCATGAAGTTTATTTATACCTTGTAGTCTAAAGTAGTGGTCTCACCCCTTGGGCTTTTCACTGAATGGATGAATTTGTCATACAACCCAGTTTACCAGTGAAAACAACATTTCTTGTGAATTTTCCTATTCTCTTTCAAGGTGTGTTTGTGCGTAACAGCTTTAAAGTGCTTTCTCAGCACTTGTGGTTAGCAGAATTTGATCACAGCAATCTGTAAAAATCAAATCAAACACAGAAGAGAGTGTCAAAGCAGCAATGCTTTAAAATGTGCATGTATACTCAGCAAGGTTTGTGCAGGGAATTACTTTACAGATGGTAAGTAGGGGTGGGAGGATGATGTTCATTTGCTTTTCCGATGTCTCTTCAGCTCCAGAGTATTTTGCAACCAGACGCATAAACCATAGAACACATGGCCAGAGGGAATCTGAAAAATCATCATCCCCAGTTCTTCTTCATTTCAAAGCCTAAACTACTACTGAAGAGAGGTGTTCAACTCATCCATTCCTGAGATAGTCTAAGAGACTCTGCATCCTACAATACAAGGGCCTTCAGTCCTTGTCGTATTCCTTTAGGCTCTTGTTTCATTAGTTAGAAAGTATTTTCTGGAAGCTAAAACAAATCTCTCTAGTTAAAAGACTGCAATGAAATTGCAGGAAGTTAACTTTTTTAGATCTTGCCCCAACACCAGTGGATTCAGAGGACAGAATTTACTTTCATCATTTGTAACACATCTAGAAGTTCTCACTCTGTCTGTAGTATCCTCAAATATTTTCAATATATCATGTTTCTTAATCTTCTAGTCAATTCTTCTGTTCTCCCATGAACTGTCTTTACTGTGTCTGTCTCATTTTTATTTGTGATACAATTAAATTAGTTGAAGAATTGATAAAAATAGCTGTTATTATATGCAATGACATCTTGAACCTATATCACTTTCTGAAGTAAAAGGATTTATTTCCATCATTTGTGGAGAGCTAGTGAAGCATTGCAAAACCATCTAAAACCCTTAGGGAGCCAAATATTCTGAGTAAGTTTCATATCATATCTTCCACGTGAGGTAGTTACAATGCATTAAAAGCAATTAGGATCATGTATAGCAAAATTTACATTAACAGTATGTAAGATGCAAAAAAGAGAATTTTGCTAATTTTCTCTCCAAGATCTTCCTTCCAACTACCTACCCAAGATTACAATCTGGAGCTGTTGAAATTCTGTTTTTCACAAATTTAGTTCTAATTAAAGAAGAAAACCTACTTCACTCTCTGTCAAAACTTTGTCATTATGCATATTTGCAGATTTGCAGCTACATGTGTCTGGTTTTATGTTAACGACACACCAGAAAAGGAACTGCTTTGAGCACTGCATAAGAGGCTGTTCATCACATCCAAACATTTACTGAAGTTAGGCCAATTCCACCACCATTTTTTTTAATTGTATATATATATATATATATACACACTAAAAAAATAAGAAATAGAAAAAAAAGCCACAAACAAGCAAACAAACAAACAAACAAAAAAACACCACCAAGAAACACAAAAACCCACACAGATGCAAGTTGCAGCAGTGGCAAAATGTCATACTTCTCCACCTTTGAAAGGTATGCAGTATCCTTCATCAGAAAGGTGACACAAACAGCTAAGGAGATACACTGTACAGAAATTGTCTGGTTACCTGTAAAAGACCAGTAGAAACTTTCTTTCATACTTCATGGAACTGAATTTAAAATATTAACAGAGCATAAACTTCTACACTTCTTTTCCTTTTCCATAGACTTCCACTGTTCCTTAATTCTGCAAGTCTAAAAATCCCAGAAGCTTTTGTACAGCATTTATATTTTTCTGCCCCCAGCCCAAGTCTTAAACATAAAATGAAAGAGCAACAGCAAGAATCAACTGTTCTTGAATGTCTGAGGAGTCATGTTGAACACAGAGTTTTCAATTTGTTTTCTTTTCTGGATTGGTTCTTCTGAATCTCTTTATGCCACATAATAATAATAATAATAAAAAAATAGCATTTATGCACGTGTATAAGTAATTGTATAAAATCATCCACAATTACAGTGTTAGAGTTTCCTGGAAATTAGCAGTCTTCTTTCATTCTACATTTCTTTCCTGATGTTAAATGTTTATCAAAGTAAGGATAAGAATAACTTGATTTTATGCATTACCGCTGCTCCACTAATATTACTGATGTTGATGCCTCTCAACATTTATCACCTTCTTACCACATTTTTCCATTTAATAGTTCATGTCACAAGACTTCATACAAAGGCACAAGGACAAATAAATATTGTTAATTTAGTGCTCCCCTCAGTAAGCTTTATGATAGCATTTTTGAATGACCTTTTCTGTTAAATGAAAATCATTCCAGCACCACATCTTATTTATTACATCAATAAATTCAGATACCAAAAACTTTTTTTGCATAAGTTTTGTTGTGATTAGAAAAATATAAATTCAGATGTGAAAACTAACCTGGTGTTTTGTTATACTATTCAGTATTATATTTGAGTATGCAGTAGTATCACGGACATGACATGGACATGGTTCATGCTGTACCTGTAGGCTGGTTACAGGTCAAGATTCTGTGCTAGGACCTCTACTGTTCAATACCTTTATCAAAGATCTGGAGGAGGAGAGAGAATACACCATCACCATGGTCTGCAGATGACACCAAATCGGTGGTGCAGTCATTGTGTTTGGTGGCAGAATTGCCATTCAGAGGAAGCTAGGCAGGCTGAAGGCCAACAGGGACTTCATGATGTTCAACAAGGAGAAAGGTGAGATACTACAGGTTAGACATGCTAACTTCACGCAGTGATACAGGTGGGAACTGAGCAGCTGGGGAGTTATTCTGCTGAACAGAATCTGGAAGTTCTGGTGAACAGTGGGCTGAGTGGGAGCCAGCAGAGGGCCCTGGCAACAAGGAAGACTAATAGCTTCCTGGACTGTGCTTAACGAAGTATAACAAGGGTATCACTGTAAGTCATTATTTACTCAGCCTGTGTTAGACCATACCAGAAACACTTTTCCCAGTTTAGTCCCCCCCGGCCCCCGCCCCCAACCATGACAAGAATGATGTTAATAAAATGGAGCTAAATCAAGGAAGTCCAGTCCAAGTCACAGTCTGTAGCTTGCTCTCTACGCAGAGACAGTGGAATTGTGGCTTGTTAAGCTTGGAACAGCTTCCAGAGCACGCAAAAATGGTCCCCTCAGTACCACTGGAGAAGTAATAAAAATTACAGAGAGGTATTGCATGGTGGGAATGTGAGAGCCAATAGGCATAAACTGAAACAAGACAAGTTGAAATGTGATGAAAGGAAAACATTTTTCTCAACGAGCGCAATCAGGCAATAGAATGGGGTGCCCAGGAAAGCCTCTGTGAAGTCTCCAACTCTGTTGCAGCTGATTCTGCTTTGAGCAAGACTGGAAAGAGGACTCCCAAGACCTTTCCAACCTCAAGGATTAAATATTATTACTAAGATATTGAGCCTTGCACTCTTTTCTTCTTGATAAGCTAGAGGGCATATCTTGAACCCTTATTTCAAGTGATTGGAACAGGTCGATATGTACCAGTGTGCAATACCAATAATTTCCATTTATCACCACTTTCTGAAATGTTAATAAACATGAATGCAGCTCAGACCACATTTAGATAGGTTTTTCTTCATCAACAAGGTGTTCTCAATTCTTTCTTGTGTCATTATTCCTTCTTTCCTACTCTATATGTACCTCACCTCTGCTGTGTGAGCTCATTTCTTTATTCTGACAAATAGCAAGCTACAGTGGGGAACATATCCAGCTGAAAAACAATATGCAAGAGAGGAGTAAAAGGGACTTTAAGGCTTTGTTCCTACCCTGAGTAAAGTTGCAATAAACATTTAGTCTCTGGAGTTTTTAGATCATGTATAGGATGTGTATAAAATGGTTGCTACTGATGAATGGTTTAAGGTAGGAAGGATGGTACTGAGGCAGTTTGTCATTAATGATGTGGATTGACATGCTGTGGGAGAACAAAAAGACTAGCCCAAGAGAGATAATGTAAATATCAGACTAACAGCTGAAACTGTCACTTTCAAACACAATTTACAGCCCAAATAATTTTATTTCCAAGAGGGTTAGTAGATAAAGCTGACTCATCCTCAAACATGTTTGCTTTGCAGGAGGAGCTATGCATTATCTTGAGATGAATTTGGGAGTACATCTTAAGTTCTGTGTATTTATAAATAACATTGAAAATACAGTGAACGTTGAAGTATGAAGTTTGCTGATACTACAGAGTTATTCAGTGTAATAGGAAGAGCAGAGATTAGAGGAGTGCCCACATTAGCTTTCTAGTTTTTGTCAAGAATGTGCTTTTGAAGCAAATTTTATGATCCTCAATTACTAGGCTGTATACATGTGCTGTCAGGAAGTCTCTGAGTGCACAATCTAGATTGCAGCTTAGGAGAAACTAAGCTGGAAGGTGCACTCTGACTATTAATTAGCTTTCCATCCACATACCCAGGCTAGTTCTAAGTATTCTCCCATGCAAACACCTCAAAATGTGTTTATATGGATGTTGGATTCTCAACATCATCTGGTTCACTCTGTAATTGTTTCAGAGTTCTTACTGAGCTGCACCACTTAGTAATGTACACATACTGAAGGAAGAACTGTGGGGAAATATTACAAGTCTGAAAAACACAACAGAATTAAAGTTCAGTTCAGATAAATACAGACTAATGTGCTCAATAAAGATGGAGAGCCGCTCCAGTGTAAAATGACAAGATCTCTCAACAAGATCTTGGGGATCTGTTAGATACATGAAAAATCAACTATGTAGTTCTTGTACCTCAAAATAGATAATCAAAGACAAGTAACAATCTTTCTGAACAAAAAATGGCTGAGCAGCCTAGGAAAACAAAACAAATCCATGGTATACCAGCATGGCTGACACAGAAAAGATGGATAGGTGCTGTCTCTTCACTGTCTTCTCCAGTACAAAAGCTGTCATTAGAAAGATGGAACTAGTAGGAACAGAATTCAATATAAAAGGTGCTGATTCTTTACCTATCAGCAGTGCACAGATGGATGTTGTAGGCACAAAATATTTTTTCTTCTCTTGCTATTTGTATTTGCCTACTGCAAGGACCAGACATCTAAACTAGTTGTACCCACAAGCTGACAAAAATGTAGAAAAACACGTGTGAAAATAAAAAGGAGTGTGGGTTTAAAAAAACTTCCAAGTCACTGTAATTTAACTTCTGGTTGTAAAATCTTCTGTCTTGCAATCAAAATTTCTGTCTTCTTAGCAAGGTCAGTAACGAAACACAACTGGAATAAGAATCCCTATGACTTATTCCACGTTTGTCATCTTGTTCCACTTTTTTCATCTTAAGCATCAAGTTTTACTTAAAGTTTATTATAACTATGTATTCTTGGTTGACTGTTGTGGGTCAGCAAAAGTAAAGGTAATTTTTAAGGTAGTAAACCTTTCAGAGGGATGTTTCCCAGTCTATATTCCAAGTTCAAGAAAGCCTATGGTTAGTAGATGCTTAAATCACTATATAGGATTTTTCTCACCTCCACTGGATGCTTCCAGGATATCTCAGTTTGAAAACGATTCACTCAGAGGCTGAAAGGGTGATCTATTTCTTTTCAGCTTGGATCCCTGAACATAGGTGTTTCACATCTCAATATCTCATAGATATCGAGAGCCAGTTTCAAGAATAGCTGTCACTCTATCAGACTGAGTTTGGAGCTGGTGATCAGAAAACAGGAAAAATCTGTACAACTTAAAGCGAGACAGAATGACATTTAAAGACACTTTCCCCAGAGCAAAGCTGAGTCCCTTCCTGAGCACTGTTCTGATTGCACTGGTAATGTTTGACTTGGGGGGGACATGTCAGGCAGGCAATGATAAAAGAATTAATATAATTGGAAAATGTAGTTTTCAGGAAGCAAAGAATTGAGCTCTTCAGTTGCCGTTTAATGTGTGCTGGCTAGGAACACCGATTGTCTTCTTTTTTCTGCACTGCAGTGTTCATTCTGCTGCTTTCTGCAGTTTTGAATATATGTTTCCTGGCCTTGGAATTAATGTACTAGCTGAGGCATGGCAGCTCTTAAAAGCAGAGTACCTCACACTACCACTGCAGCATACATCATTTTCCTGGTTCAAACCATCCTAATGGGAGACAACCAAGCTTAATAGAGTTACCCCAGGGAAGAATTTGGCCCATAAAGCCTACCAAGATCTCATGGTCCATCAAACATGGCCTTATAAACTCAAAAGATAAAAATTCACCTATATTTTATCTTCTCTTTTTAAGTCTCATAATATAAGTAGCTGTCATTTTCCAGCTGCCTATTCAGTTGATTTACGCTACTTATATTGATGACTTTAGTTCTTTGTTCCTTTTCTGTGAGGGAATTGGCCTGAGATGCTTATTGTCTACTCATAGCTTTCCAACTTCAATACCTTAAGGTATGCACAAGGGCTTTGCAAGGAGTCTCCCATTTGTTCCCAGCTGAGTGTCCCTTTCTCAGCAGCTTGAACAGCCATAGCACCCATTACATGGCTACAATCAGGATTCAGAGGTCTCCTGAGGGATAATCTGGGACTCTGGAAGCTTTGTACAAGACCAACAGCAGAGTGAACCCCACTGCAATGATTGCAGGAGTACTGACAATGGGATCTGCGTGATTCTGTCATGGGCTTATGTGGTAAGCCTTTAGTAGCAGGGGGCTGCAGGCCCCTCTCTCTCTTAGCAGAGCCCAGCAGCACACAGTAGGGCAGGAGGGCTCTGGGGGAGCTTCTGTACATGGGAATCCATGTTGGAGCAGTTCCTGAAGGGTGGGCCCTATGATATAGAGCTGTGTTGGAGCAGTGCTTGGAGAAGTGTGGCCAGTGTGGGATCAGTTTGGGAAGAACCCCACACTGGAGCAGGGGAAGGAAGTGACCATGAAGGAACAACAGAGTTCAAGTGTTATGGGATGATCCATGACCCCATTCCCCTGTATTGTTTGGTGGGGAGAGTCAGTGGAGGGTGGATGAGTTGAAGGTGGTTTTTGTTTGCTTTTAGTTCTCACTGCTCTAGACCATTATCAGTAGACAATAAATTACATTAATTCCCCTATGCTGAGTCTGTTTTGCCCATAATTGTAATTGGAGAGTAATCTACTTGTCTTTATCTCAACCCTTGAGATGTATTTCATCATATTTTCTCTTCCTGCTCTTTGGAGGATGAGGACTGAGAGACTGAAGTGGTGGAGCTTAGTTGCCAATCAGTGTAATAGCTGCCAATCAGTGTAAAACTACCATATATTCTAGGTAAAGAATTTTATAACCAGTAGGAGATGATAATTTGTACCTGTTGAAATGGATGTTAAAGGAAGCAAGCTGAGAATCTCAGTCTTCATCAACTTTTAAGCACTGATTTTGAAAAATCCACTACTGACATTTTTTTTCTGAAGTGACTGTTAAGTCTGTGGGCATATTGTTGCTTGTATATGATCTTCTTAATTAAATTCTTCTCCAGTGCTTGTGGCATACTAAAATCCACAAAAATTGTCATATTATAAAAAGTATAAAACGCACATGTGCATACACGCACCAAAATGGAAATTCAGAGGTCCTAGTATACAGAGTACTTGTATGGGTATGTATGATGCCCTGAGAATTACAAAGATGACAGCTGCTCTATATTGGCTCGTTTCAACAGTGAGCAACTTTCCAACCATCACTGCAGAGAATTAGCTGGACCTTGTTTTATTCAGTCCTGCAGTGACAGACTTCAGTGCGAACCTGCCCTTGTGTGAAAGCTAAAGGCTCAACTATGGGAACATATTTTATAGCAGGAGGTGACCTGGGGTCTGACTAATCATCTCCTTTCCTTCTCACATCTGCTCTGTAAATTCTAATAGTCAATAAATCACTTAACTGCTAGATATGACTTGAAACTGTACTGTGTCCCCACATCAAGGGCACTGGAGCAACCTGCTTTCTCAGTGCTCAGAGAAATCTGCAGAGAAACAGAGGCCCAATAAAAGTTGTAGTGGACTCTGAGATCACAGTCATAGCTCTGCAATGGCCAGCAGTTCCCATGGGATGGGTTAGTCCTGACCAGGCTGCCCTGCACAGCATCTGTGCATGCCTCACCACTGCTTCAGAGGGACAGAGCTGCTCTCTTCTACACAGTCTGAGAGCTGGCCCCAAAATAATCCTCCAAGGAGGCTTGGAGGCTCTGAAAATAGTGGGGTGTGTTCTCACGGTCTTGAGGAGGTAGTTTGCTTCAGCAGACTCAAACTTGGATATTGCAGTAGCACCCACGGGAAACGCTTTCCCTCTGTAACGGGGCAATGCAAAGATTGTCTGATTTCATGGCCTAACACTAGAACTTCTGTTCAGTTTTCTACTGGAAAATGATGCTTAAGGAAAACATTTAAGTATGTAAAACCAGTCTTTTAGTTAAGGTTAGTAACAACTCCAAATTGATATCTGGCTACGTAGTTGTATGAATTTATGGCAAGGAAGTGTGATAACATTATGAGAAATTAATATTGATGTCTGTAGTATATAGAGACAAATTGAGCTCTAATGATTTCCTAATAAAGTAATTTGTTCATAGATCACAAGGGGATACAAGCAAGAAATTTTTAATGGTAAGGCCAAGGTAATTATTTTTCAGCATCTAATTACACCTATATAACTAATTTGGGCTACATTTGCTGAACTAAATGATGATATAGAATGTCCCACTGAGGTTCACATTTGTCATTAAAAGCCAGTTCCTGGACTTTGACAAGAGGGCAGAGAAGCTCCTGAGAGGTAATTTAATATAATTAGGAGGCTATTATGTTTACTATCTGCACATTGTTCTTGCTTCAGATTAAATCTGACAACTGGAGAAGGTAGAGGAACATTTTCCCCAAAATTAGCCTTGTCATCTCAGATCAGACTTTGCCTGCAGTTTATTCTCCTCCCATCTCTAAATTGGAGCTAATGAGAAAGAAGAAGCCTGTGCAGATGTCACAATAACAGTGTGCACTTCGTGCTGTGGGAGATTCAAAGAGGGTTGTATAAAGTTTGTTGAGACATACATGAAAGGGCCAGTCTGGTGTCTTTAATCACATAGGTTTGTATTTTCAGTACACCCTACATGTTTCTCAGAAAACTTAAAGGGTTTAAAATTTTGTTCTGTGTTTCAGTTGATAGGCTGCTGGACAACAGACTATTTCTCTAAGTTTGCTTACACAAATGAATCCAACCTCTGTTTCATGGTAAGAACAAACTAATTAAGAACAGCTTTTTAATACTTTGTGGGGTTGCTTTTGCTGCCTGTGTAGTCCAGACACTCCTGTGAAGATACTTTTGGTCTGTGAAGGAGTTTATATACCTTCTAGAGAAGGGAAAAGCCATTGTGCTCATGCAGTTAGAGCAATATTGAGTTTAGCCACTTTTTTTTTGCCAAACTGGAACATCAGACAGACTAACAACTTTTATGTTCTTCTTTACTGCAATGCTTTGAGGGAAGAGGACAGTGAAAGAGCCAGCAGATATGATGCAGAGTGGGAGAGAATATAGCGTTTCTTTGGAGTGGAACTTTTCAAGGCAAGATGAACAGCAGGAAATGGGAAATTCAGGATAGATTGATGGCATTCAGCAAAGAGATTTTCAACAAAAATTCACGTAGTTTTTTCACATCTTGGACACATGAAAGTTTCTAGAAGCCAATGCAGCAAGATTCCCACAGGCCAAGTAAGAACATTGACAAAGGAGATAAAAAGAGAGAGGTCTTGTGGGAATTTATTTAAATGAGAAGTCTTCCTCAGTAAAATATCTGCTTGTTGCGTTCCTCCTTCCACTCTTTAGGGATATATTTCCCACAAGGCTCGCTGGCCCTTTTTTTTCTAAGCAGATCTCCTCTGTGGAGGAACAGATCCAGGCTCCTGCTGTAAAAGGGAGCACTCAACATAGTCCTTCAGGGACGATGTCCTGCCACTGATGGTCTGCAAGTTTTCTCTGCGCTGCTGCTTTTCCTCTGAGATTCACATGGTAGCTGCTGGCAAGTAGAAGAACAAGGTGTTTTTCTTGTTCAATTCAACCAGTCTTTGTGGTGAATCAGTGAACAGCCCTGCTTGGTTTGTCGGTGGGGTCTTTCACCTTCCACATTCTGCTGGAAGCTGGCCCCACATTGCACCTGGATACAGGTATAGAGCAGATCTCCCACCCAGCACCCTGGGGGCCTTCCTCCCAGTGCCTTGCATCTTTCTTTCTTTCTTCTCCTCACAACCACTGGCTCATATCTTTATTGCAGGCTGCACAATAAGTTTCCAGGTAGTTCCTGAGCTGTTCCCTGTTCAAGATGAAATTTAGCTCCATCCTCAAAATCTGTCTTGCTTCCAAAGATTACCTTTATGAAGCTTACCTGAAGAGATATGATCAGCATTGTGAATCAAGAATCTGATTTCTAATTTACCTAGATTTTCAAATCCCTTTTTCCATTACTCAGTTAAGCATAATAAGTATGGTGTATTAATAACAAAGGATAATATGAGCTACATATTAAAAGGAAAAGCTTTGGTACTCCCTATACAACTGGTGCTGCAATGCTGTAAAAAAGACATTGTCACTCTGTGACACATTTTATCCTGTAATACTATTAAGAAGACTATCAAAATACATTATTTGCTTTTCCAGTTGCAGTCATATAAATTAAAGATGCCTAGAAGCATCTTACATTCATACCTAGCAGCTGTGAAAAATGATCTAATTTTGATTGCAAATAGTATAACAATCTCCTTTGTGGCATAACTCTTTATTTGCTGTTTTTTCTTCATTCTCCAGCCTCAACTTTTGTCAGCTACAAGCACTAACAACAGGCTTCTCTTTACCACCTTCATTCTATCTACGAAATTAGAACATAGACAATAGAAATTCTGGTTTGTTTTCCTATATTTTCAGTGTAGTTTTGGATCTTCTAATTTAAAAGGGATATGGAATTGGCTACGCTTACTATTAACATTTCATTAAATGCATGAAAGATGTCAATCCGTCTGTCTTCAGTGACACGCTTCACAGCCCTTATCTGCAGTGTGACTAGATACATAGTCTCATGACAAGTCTGCTAGGGTTTTTTAAGTGACATGATCACCTCACTTAATCTCGTATCTCACTGGCACAGGCTGCCCAGATAGGTTGTGCCCAGAGTCTCCTTCACTGGAGACGTTCAAAACCTGCCTGGACGCCTACCTGTGCAACATGGGCTAGGGAGCTGCTTTGGCAGGGGGTTGGACTCAATGATCTCTAGAGGCCCCTTCCAACCCCTACAATTCTGTGATTCTGTGATCTTAGCAAGTGAGCTGAGAGGAAGAACTCTTTCTTTTCTTCGGGTTAGTTAGACTTCCTGGTCAGATTTTTTTTTTTAATTGTTGTTGCAAGTTGTTTTTTCTGTGAATATCAGGAAGAAATTTGCCTGTACCTCAAAATCCTCCAGTTAAAAAGGTTTAAATCTATGATATCTTATTGATATGAATTCTGAATAACCATAGGAGGCATCTCAAAATTAAAAACAGACAAACAATCCCGGAATCTATGAGGAGTAATATATTTCCGTCATCGTTAAAATGTTGTGTCAGAGACTAGAATATATCTCCCTGTGGGAAGATCTGAATGATTTAGTTTTGCATCTGTTATCAGACTTCTTAAAATTATGGTTTATTTGCCACATAAAATAAGAATTTCCTATTTTAATTTTAATTTTGGAAGTGTCTTTGCTGGCTATTTTTGCTCAATACACCACAAACTTGCACTACAAATCATATCCAGTCTTTCATTCAGGATGCATTCAAGTAATTGCTCCTGCCCTGTCCTGCTCGTGAAATTGATGGTACCTGTGATGGTTCTTTTATTTATCGGATGGATTTAGGAAGATTGCTCTGTGTAATGGCAACTTCCAAAGTGTTCCAAAGTGTTGTTCCAAAGTGTCTTTATTTCACGTCAGTCATTAGAACTAGGTAGTCAGACTGCATAGTGGGTAACTTAAATACAAGGCTGGAAGCAAAACACAATCCTGCAGCCAGCCACTCAGTACTACCCATCTTCCCACAGGCTCACTCCTCCACTATGCTCACAGAGGCAGTGTCAGGCTAGCATCCACCACTTTCACACTGCAGCTGCAGACTGGCAGGGCTGGCACCCACTGAGGGCAGAAGTCTGTTAACTCTCCTCTTGAGCCCTTTTCCCTGGCACTGACAAACCCTGGAAATAAGCATGCTTTGGTGGCTCCCAGGTGTATCTTAAAAGCAGACAAACCAAAAGGCTCAGACACACTGCTCAGAGCACAACCAATGTAAATCAACATGCACTGATTTACAGCAGCTGGGGATTAGGTTCAGGAAGGCAAGCAGTCATTGATGGCATTATGGAGGTGAAACTGCAGACAGAGTGAGGCCCACCACATTTATTTTGTACAATTCTGGGATGTGAACACTGCTGTCCTCAGAGGGAAGCATCCTGGACAGCCAGATGCAAGTGCTGTCTGGAATTCATCAGTATCTGAGAGCTTACAGCCCCATACTTTAGTGCTGTAAATCAGAGGTATGCACACTAATGCTGAAGAACATTGCATGTGTCAATTCATTAGTCAATGGAGTGGGAACGATCAGCGTATCAGTCATGAAGATAAATGAAGTCTGCCTCTTAATGATGTTAGCTCGTAGGCAGATTGTGATGGAACCTTTGTGGCCTGATGACTGTGTTTAATATGTGTAATCCATACCTCAATAAATCTGTGGCTGGCAAGAGAGCATAGTCACTTTGTTCAGTTTATGGAAAGAAGCACACCAAGGCACTGTTGGCAGCATTAACATTTAACAACATTTGGCCTGAATATAGAGACTCTCTTTATTGGAACCAAATTAAAAAATTATAATTACCCAATGAAAACAGTGTGAGTTTTGCTGCTTTTCAGGGCAGTACAGACACACATCAGATTCTATTAATGTTGTAGTCATGTCAGTGGCCATAGGATTTGGGTGTTCCACTGCTGTGTGCAGCATTAATCAGCTTGGAGTTTGTCCCTGCTTAAGGTGCAGCAGCTCAAAGTGCAGGCAAGGACTGACTTGCATCAAAACTATCATGCTGACACACTGCTGAACAGAAAAACAAACAAACAGAGAAAAATTTACATATAATCCAAATAGAAAACATTGTTCATGCTTGAAATGTACACTAGGAAAAAAAAAAACTCATCAAAAGGAAAAGAGTTGGCAGCAAATTTACTTATTCATAACTAACTGTTCTTTAAAATTCTAAAGACCTTGTCAAGATCTTCAAACACAATGAGTGGGCTCTGCCAAGGTAAATGAAACAGCACAAGCATGTACCAACGGAGAACATAGCCCTACTCAGTGTTCTGCTTTCTTTCTCCTATGGTTTGTCACTGTAATAATGTGGGAAGCTCTCTTTTACCTTTGCTTCATTCTGTCCCCACATAAAAAATTGGGAAACTCATTCCAGTTTTTAGAGGATATCAGTTTTCAGGAACAGCTCACTGATAAAGCTGCAGTAGCAGGTGGCAGCAGAGTACCCACCCACGCAAGCTATCTTCAGGGACTGGAGAGCCAAGCTAATTACACTGCAGCTAGGACAGCAGCAGCACATAGAGGAGTTAGACCGGATGCAAGAATGAATTGTGAGAGCTCTTTTATTCTCTGTATCATAAACGGTGAACCATGGCTCTGCTTTGCAATCAAACAGTGGTGAAATAGCTGGAATATTTGGGTCTTTGAATGAATAGTCCATTAAGACTGACAGAGGAGACCGTACGCTTCAGAGAATACGTTGTAAATTTCTTGTAGTCTCAGAAAACTGCATGGCATTTGGTTCACATTTATAGGAGTTTTTCACATACTTACAGATGAGAGGGATTTTTTTATAAACAAAGATGAAAGCAATCTAGCCACCAGAACAACTGGTGCCCTATTGAGTACTGACTTAATCCTGCCTCAGGACACACACTGATCCTGAGAGATTTTTTTTTTTTTTTATGAACTGCAGAAAATGTTGAAATATTTCTGTGAGTGCGAGGTAAGCTGAACTTCATAGCATACGCAAACTGCAGATAAAGGTACAGGGACTTAGCTGACAGCACTGAAACAAGCTTATCAGCTTCTGAAGTTGTTAACTGTGATTTTGAATACTGCCATGTGAGTGACATGGAACTGGACTGGAAAATCTGGATAAGAAACTCAGTAAGAAAACATGCTCATAGAACTATTTTGTTTTAAATTAGTCTTAGGTGTCCTATATGACTTTGAAGTACAATATTTTTTCACATATGTTTATATATTATTCATGACAGAGAAAAATGGAAGCCCAAACATCTCAAATGTTTAGCAGCATGTATGGAGAGCTAATTCCCACCTAGAAAAAATACATTCTGCTTTCAATATTTTTGCCTGGTAGTTGCAGTCTATGGCGCTTATCTTTCACTTCCTTCTCTAAGCTGCAGGCCGGATTATGTCCATCCAGCATTTGACACATTTCTCCTTACAAGCATCTACCTTTATTTAGATGGCATTATTCCTTTAAATCACATGTATCTCAGTGTGAGGAATTAAGTTTGCAGCTAAATTTATGTCTGCTTTGTGTCACAGCAGTCTTGCTGATCCCTTACAGAGAAGGGTGCCTCCCTCTGATTTCATGTGCGTTCCTCAAGGTGAGCTGACTAGAAAGCAGATGATTGGAGGCTGGAAAACTTCATTCAGCTGACATTCATTTGGAGCTGAACAAGGAGGTTTCATTCTTGCAAAACACTGAGGTATATACAAAGCAGAATCTCATACCTACCAATTTGAGAAGAGAAAGGAAGGCAGAAAGCTTAAACTAAAATCTTCTTTCCTCTGCAACAGGGAAGGCACTTAATTTCCACAAAGAAATGAAGGCAGTGATTTGCTTAGGCTTATCTATCATTTTCTAAATCTTTATCATGACACCACTACTGTTTGAAGCAGATATTTCTCTGCAAAATCCCTGCCAATTTATATCATAAGAACATGGTTATTCTAAGTCAGAGCAAAAACTGATCTATACCACTATCTTGGTGTGACGGAGAACAATATTGGATACTCAGAAAAAAGGTTTTAGAACATAAAGTGATGCTTATTACCTCAGTCTCCAGTGGTGTGCAGCTGAGAGACGTCACTGACCACTGTTTTATGCTTGTGTTTAAAGCTTGTTGGTCAAGAGTTTTTTTATCTCACAGCTTTATCTAGTGCTAGGTACAGCAGTGCTGCATTTGGCATCCTGACCATACCATGGCAAGGAGTTCCACCACTTGATGCATCTTCTTTCTTCTGAACCTGACACAGGTTCATTGTTTCATTTAGTTTCCTCTTTAATGCCTTCACATTCATGTTTTTCAGAGTACTCCAGATAAAACTGTTAGTGAAACTTTTTGGCAAAGACAGTGAAGTACCTCACAGAAAGTCCCAGGGATGCAGAAGGTTTGAGCACAGGGAAGGTGAATCAAGGACTCTCATGGGGCGGGGTATTCCCACACAATAAGTATTGTAGTTGAGGAACTTGCACAGGATAACGGAGAGACCAAACCCCATGAATTCCATGTCTGCACCGAATATGCAAGTGTAGTGAGTGCTGGGGAGAAGGGAATTTGTCCAAGGCTGTAACAAATGGTGACATTTGGAAGACTTCCAAAGGAAATACAAGTACAGGATAATATATATTTATTTAAGATGTACTCCCAGTTCAGGTTTTGGGCAAACCTCTTTTTGCTGCAGGTGCATGGCCGGTGATCAGAAGGTTAATGCAGCAAAGCACCTCTTATTATCTTTGGCTCTCTTATTCTAACTGCCTGTCGTTCAGAGAATAGGAAGCTTAACACTGCATGGAGAATTGTCCTCTCCACCTGTCAGTGATTAATTTCACACATTCACAGTCACTAGGGACTCTGTAGGAGATTCTGGTTATTTTTCTTTCCCATTTCAAATTAGAACTTACTGTCTGTATTTTGTATCCTCTTCTAAATTAATGTTCATAGTTTGGGGAAAATAAAAGCCTTATTACTTTTCTACTGTTTTAATAATTCTCTGGAATTGAAGATATTTACATTTGTTGCATTTGAATCAAACAATTTATAGATTTAATTTTTTCATACATGCTATTAATCATATTAACATACATAATCAGCAAGCAAGGTACAGAGGATTTTTTTAACCCCCAAAGGAAAAAAAAAAGGCACAGATTTTTTTATATCCTCTCCCCAGTGATGTAAGCATGGATTCCTTGTTCTTTTGACTGGTCAACCAAGGCTAAGGACTAAGGATTAAACTGATGATGTTTCTTCTTTTGCCCACAGTACAAGTTGGACAACACTTCATAACAACACTTCCTCTGACAAATCTTGAGAAGAACATTTCCATCGACCGTGGTACAAATGAGATCCTCAGTTCTGAGAAAACAGGAAGTCTCCAAGCTGCAGGTAAACATTTTTTTCTCTGTTGTTTCTAACCCCTCCTGAAGTTCCCTATGATGATTGGAGGCTTTAGCTTAATTTGTTTTCTAACAAGATTTGTAAAAGAGCAAGATATTTGGGAATAGGGGTAAGAAGACAAAGGTGGCTGAGATCCAAAATGAAAAGA
Organism: Odontophorus gujanensis; assembly: GCA_013399175.1. Lineage (NCBI taxonomy): Eukaryota > Metazoa > Chordata > Aves > Galliformes > Odontophoridae > Odontophorus > Odontophorus gujanensis. The sequence continues at coordinate 352,915 of VXAB01003978.1, forward strand.
ACAATGTTATTTGTGAGAAAGTCGCTGGAAAGGAAGAACAAGAAGTAATTCACTGTCTAAGTGAGAGAAGGAGAGAACAAGAATTTGGATGGGGAAAGTATTGGGAAATATAACATCCAAAAGATGAGTGAGGAAGGAGAAATGGAGGTGATAAGATATTGTGGACCTAGTACACTGGAAGTGGATATATTGGTGCTGCAGCAGGGACTTGAATGAATGAGGTATGTGAGAAGAATGAGAGGGAGAATAGACAGAAAAGAACAGAGAATAGTGTTTAAATAAGACAAAGTTTACCTTTGAAGTAATAGGGAAGAGAAGCAAGGAAACAAATATTGTGGAAAGGCTGATGGAAGATGTAGAAATTCAGAGACGTTGCCATTTTACCCAGAATCTGAGTTTGATAAGAATGGGGATAATACTCAAAGCTTTGGCCATGTAAAAGCCAAAAGCCCATTAATATTTAAGGATCAGTGCCCTAAACGAAAGAGCTTAGGACAGTGTGCCACAGGCATTGCTCTAGGGAAGAGGGTAAGTAATAACTTAAATATCTACTCATATTGTGTGTAAAAAGCAGTGTTTTATCATGGGGAATTTCCATCTGAGTATCTTGTACAGCTAGTCTCATTCTACCAATAATAAAATGTCCTTGGAATTTTTAAATGTTACAGATGACAGTTTCTTAAATCAAAAATTGCTGTATCCAGCCCTGGTGACTTTTAAATAGACTAGATCTTGAAATAGAAAGAGAGATTCTTAGTAGACCGAGATTGGTAGTAACTTCAAAGCAATGTGTTTTCTAACATGGCAACATTTGTTACAGGAAAATAGAATAAATTTCATTCTGGTAATATACGCATTTGAATTTTGAATGAATGAAGTTAAATTGAGATTCACAAATAGTTCATAAACATGTGAGTATTAACTGAGAATATTCAAGAACATTCTAGAAAAAAAACAGTTTTCTAAATAAGAAAGGAAAATATGCAGCAGACACACGTTGGGGAAGGGAGGAAAGAAAGGAATGCAATACTAAATTTCTCTTTTCTATTTATGTAGTATCATATGTATATCAGAAATGGAGTATTATAGAAAACTGGACAGTCAAATGACAAAATTATAGCAACAGATCATTGATTTTAAGGAAAGGCTAATGTAGGAATTGTCTTTGGATTGCAGAGTACTCTTTTCCCTCCAGCAAAAAGCACAACAAAATCTAGTAGATGGAAGTGGAAAGTGAAAAATCTCAGTTATTGTGAGTTAATTTACCAATGTTATTCTTGTGATTTCTATATTAATGGAAAGATTCAAAATTAAATATGGGTCTTTGTGTACTTTGAATACTGGCGTATTTTATGGTTGTAAGCCTTCAGTGTAGCAGAGGTCATATTAGATGCACATAGTGGCCTCTTTTGAATTGCAGTTGGTACAAAATTTTTACAAATGGGAGTTCTGCGACAAAAGAGGCAGCAGAGGAAGATATCGCTCCTTCTTTACAGTGAACGAATTTTTTTCAGCCAGAGGGTTGGAAGAATGGAAAAGGATGGAGTATGAGGTTAAAAATAAATACAATTTGGAGCGGGCAGGAAAAGAGGAGGAAATAAGCATAGAGATAGGCAATGCTAACTTTAGGAGCTTGTGTGGTTGATAAGACTGTGGAGTTCATGACTGGAATAGAAAAGGAAACCTTAATAAATTCAGTGTTTGTTACTGAACCCCAAAATGCAACTGGGACAAGTGATATTCTGATAGCTTGGACAAGATGCCAAGCAGAGGGCTGCAGGCTGAAAGTTGGCAGAAAGCTTGGCAGCCTCTACACTTACAGGCCAGGAGTGGTATTTAAACAGGTGTTAGGTAGAGCTGACTGACCTCCTGAAAGTAACAGGATAAGAAGACTGTGCCCTGAGAGTTCAAGCAGAGCCAGCAGAGCTGTGCACATGCTGGAGCCGTGGTCCCTGGAAAAGAGGTATTATGGTCAGAGAGGCAATGTGATTCTCTCTGCACTGGATTAGACTGCACTAGAAATATGTCGGAGAGAATGGCAAGATGAAAGATGGATGTACAGTTTGAAAACATTATTTATAGGCCAACCTGTCTAAAGCTGATGGGAAACAGCTAGAATGTTAGTCAAGATCAAGTGAAAGTGAGGCACTATGACAACGAGCAGGGGGTATCAGCTCCTTGTGGGAACAGGGGCTATGGTTGTATTTCTCCAATGTGGAGATTAACAAGGACTTTGGTTTTGAGTTTGAAAATATTAAAAGTGACTAAGAAAAAGAAGAGCTAGGAGATTGAGAGGGAGGAAGATTTGTGTCTCAGGCAGGCAGACTGCGAGCACATTTTTTACAAATGACACCTGCTCTGAGCAAGTATGTTTCGGGGGGGGGGGGGGGGGGGGGGGGGGGGGGGGGGGGGGGGGGGGGGGGGGAGGGGGGTCATGTCTCAGCCCAGTCCATTTTTTAACAAAAATGCATAATTTATTTCTATAATGAGGACATGCTTATCTAATTTAACTAGGCTAATTACAGGTCTGTGTCAAATACAGGAGTGAAGCATGTGGAGTTGGGTAGAAGGCGTAGGCGTGGAAAGAAGGAAAAGTCCTTGTACAGAGCATCACTTTTCACTCAGAAGACGATGACAGGAATCTGGGCAATACTGAATCTGATAATCATAATGTTACAGAAATTGTGCATGGCTGGGTGCTATGGTGCTCACTATTGAAGCCTAAGTAAATTGAGCTATAAATTTTACTTGAATATAAATCATGGGAGAGAACAGATCTTCAGAGATAAACATTTCTTTCCATTGTTCCAAGGTCTTTTGGAAATGGTCTTTGGCAGTGTTTTTGGAGCTGGGGACAGTGAAGGAAGGGAATAGAAAGGTTGGTGGTACAGAAACAGGAAGGGGGAGCTAAAAATATATGTGATTCAGGGTCATAAGTCAAAAAACAAGGTGAAATGAAAGAAGGAAAGAATAGTATTGTAGACAGAGACACTGAAATGCACAATAAGATGATAAAGAAGAAATTACTGGATTATCTGTTGTTTCTGAAGGTGGGATAGCAAGGCAGGATAGGGTTTCTCCCTCTTAGTGGTTCCAAGCAGGGAATATATCCTTCTTTTGAGAAGGGAGAGGCAGATGCTGTAACAAGTTGAGTGTCTCAAGTACATGACAGGAGTGATTTAAGTCAAGTTTCTATCACCACCGAAAATAACAATTGAACTAAATCCAAGATACTGACCTCTGCGAAGGTATTTACTGCATCCTGATGAAGACTGATAATGTAGCCATAAATACATCAAGTAGCTGGAAATTCACGGACGAGAAATATTAAGAACCCCTGAGGCTTTTCCTCTCTCACAGTGGGTAACGTATTTCAGTGAAATGTGAGAACAAAAAGATGATAACCCAGAAAGATTTATCTTCTTACTTGGGCTCTGTGTTGCTACCGAGCTTGGATTCACTTCAGTCAACATTTTTATGATATAGTGTTTCTTTGTAAAAAGAATTTTACCAAAGAGATTCAAATGGAAAATTATGCAATCAATATATCTGACTTTAAAAAAGCAATGGAATAGTTAACTTTCTCATAACAAGTGTTATTTTGTGGCTGTCCTGAAGAACGAAAAGACATTTGCATTAAATCATACTAAAACTATAACAGTGGAAGGTGCAGCCAATGTGAGCATTTTAATCTCGTGAGAAAAGCAAATCTTTTTTCACATTTGATTAAACAGGGAAGCTCAGATATGGTGAAGTCCTGGTTGCAAAAGGAAGGTGGGTTTAAAGTACAAGAGATTTCACCCAAGGAAAATACTCTTTGCGCCCAATATATTGGAGTGGAATATAAGAGAACTGTAAAAAGCCAGCCCCTCCCTTCTGCTACTTCGAAGTCTGAATAAGCAACCACAGCAATGGGCCCCAGATCCTATAGCACCCTTCTATATCCACTTGCCAACCATTTAAGCACCCGGACTTTCCTTGATAAAACTGTTATCTAAAACAGATTCTGAACCCTCCCACCTCCCAGTCTCATTCTGAATTATATTCCTGCGCTGAAAGGTGTTAATGGCCATAGCCAAGTGGGACTTTGATCTGTGGATAATCAACAGACTTGAAGCAGACGGGTGTGCTAATTGCACAGGCTGCCACACCACACAGATGGGTGTGATAATAACCCAGACTGTGAGAAAGGATGCAATAAGTTTTGTAGTTTTGATAACTGGAAATAATTGAAGCTTGTGTCTCATAGTTTGCATGGCAAAGAAGCTAATCTGTTTGTAAGCTCAAAGGCAGCAAGGTTTATGGGGCAAACTGTGTGGAAGATGATGAGGACGGAGGAAGCTGCAACACGTTCTGAAGAACCCACACAGTTCTAAGACACGGAAAGAAAAACTGAAAAAATGACTCAACAGGCTTGGAAGTTAACCATACACCCTTTTTGTCCCCTAAGTAGCAGAACCTAGCGTGGATTCCTCAAAGTGTCCGGTATTGCTACTATTGCTATTGAATGCACAGTCAAAGCTGTCCAGCAGCAGAATAGCAACTGTTTATTTACCTACTAAAATTACTTACGACATGAATTATACATCTGAGGCAGGTTTCTGTCCTGAAGAACTCAATGAAATATTCTTATTAAGGAATTTTGTTAAAAGAGTAACATAACATATTCATTTCAGGGATAAAGTTGAAATATATAAAATAAAATAATGCTTTATTTTTTAATAATTTGTCTTATAAATGAATAATTTGTCTTAGTTCTGAATAAGTAGATAAAGTTTATGTATAACATAAACTTTATGTGGTATGCCCCACTGGTGAATCAAAATTTCATTTGAGACTTAAGAAACTGGAATATTTAGGACAAAAATGAGCAAGTGCTTACTGTGGTTAATAAAAATGTGATGCTGACAGCACTCTTCTGATTTTACCACTACTGAAATAGAACTTCTGAAAGTGATTAAAACAAATCTAAGGCAACGTGAGGAGATGGGAATAAGAAAGATATTCATACTTTGAAACTTCCTTGCCACTGGGGTTTCAATGGAAATTCTCTCTCCACAAACATAGGCTAATATCTCGTTCTTATGAAAGACAGAAGGATGTGAATGTTGCTGAGAGTGTGCATCTCAGTGCCATGAGGACCAGATATGCTCTTCAAGACAAGCAAACAAATTGTTTTGTGAAGTATGCACACATGAGCATTATCATCCTTGGAAGCTGCATTAGATTTTCAAATGCTTCACTTTGTTAGCTATATCAGTGTTTGGCAGTCTGAAAAATTTGTTAGAGAGAATCTCTACATTAGGAAGGGGGAACAAAGAGATTGGCAAAATTTTAAATAAGAGCGGATTCCCTTTGATTAGAAAGCTGGACTAGTTCTAAGGGAAAAACAAAGCTTAGTTTGCCTGCTATATGGAACACATTTAAATGTATAAAACTGATTGAATTTGTAAAAATCCTATTATATATAATAATCCACTATATAACTTTGTAATATATTTTAAAGAAACAATTTTACTTGGTTGATTTCTGTGCAAAACAACTCTGCTTTTTTTTTTTTTATTCACAAAGAAAATATAAAGGAAGATTGAAAAATTCAGAAATAAAGGATTTATTGCAGGTTTTATCCTTGGATAGCTTTATCTGAAATGGCTCTGCCTTTATGCTTTTACTGACAGCCCCAGTCCTGCAATATAGACAGAGTGCTAGTCCTGGGTAACAAGTATTTAGATTGGGACCAGTGGTGGTGGGGTTTTGGAGTGCAGTTTGAAACACAGTTCTACTCAGCGTTTTGAAGTGTGGAGAGGGAGATGAAGATAGGGGCAAAGGGAGACTTGAGTGTATCTATTTCTTGAGTGTTTTAATCATTACCATTTGGCTTAATGTGGTTGGTTCTTTATGCGCTTTTTTAATGCAAAGGAGTGGATGATGCTTTAAAAGATAAAGTGAAAATTACATCTTTCCTTTGCCATATTAGGTGCCTAGAACTGTCTAGAATGAGCAGAAAACCTCCACTGGATGGAGAGGAGCCTCAGGGCCTTCTGCCTGGGCAGATGTAAGTTGTAAAGATGGATCCTAGATGGAAATTTGTATGATGTTAGGTGGAAATTCTTCACTCCAAGGGAGGCGAGGTGCTGGCACAGCTGCCCAGAGAAGCTGTGGGTGCCCCAACTCTGGAGGTGCTCAAGGCCAGGTTGGATGGGGCCCTGAGAAGTTGAGCTGCTGGGTGGCAGACCTGCCCACAGAATGGGGTGGGACTGGGTGGGCTTTAAGGTCTTTTTCAACCCAAGCCATGCTATAGTTCTATGAAGCTTGGTACGAACAGCCCTATAGAGGCACAAATAGCGCCTTAGTGCTAGACTTGACATTTCTAATCATTCTTCATACTTTCAGAAGTCATTACATGAGACCATCATTAGCACAGTCCATGATAGCCAGCCCTTGTACAGCAGATCAAGCTGCAGCTCAGCCATATATGTGCCCTTTTGAATGCTTTTGAAATCTGGGGGCAAATCTCCAACTTCCTGATTACAGAAATAAAGCAACAAACACATGGAAAATATTCTTAGAGAGGCCCTCACCCGTGCCAGGCTGCTGCCCTTGACTTTTTGACTGAGGGACAGCTGCTGTGCTACCTGTTGCCAGACTGTATGTCACCCTGTGCCTCTTCCAGTGTCTGGCAGTAGGTGCTAGGAAGAGGATGCTTCAGTTCTTTCCAGAGGCTGTCATAAAAACTGAAAGGTACCTTCTTGCGCACTATTGAACATTGCTTGTGTTTACCTTGCTCATGCCAGCATTCCTTGCTGCTCTCAGCAGCTACAGACCTGCAGAGAGGGGGAAAAGCCTGCGTAGAAGCTGAACTTGTAGCACCTCCCTGGAGCATATTATATAAAACCTGGTACAAATAACTTGTTAAAACGTACCTAACAGGTAGAAAAATATCCCAGATCATTTATTCAGACCTCATTTTGTGATCAAGGTCATTTTTTGTAAAACCTCTGGCACTATTTGAATTTGATTACAGTAAAGCTAAAATTTCATCCTCATTTACTGCTCTTCCCTGCTTCATACATTCTGTCTGAGCCCAATAAGAAAGCACAAAATCAGAAATTTGAGCGGGTTGGCACCTCTCTTGCTGCTTCCCATGCAGGTGCTTATTCCAGGCAGCCACCCTGCGCTGCGCTTGCATTGCTAACACCTTCATGCCCGCACGGAGCAGGGTTTGCTGGGCTCCTGACTTTCAACAGGCTGCGTTAGGAGGATGCGAGTGACACCTAGTGTTTTAAATAAGGCATATAAAAACGCCAGGAAACCCTTCGGGTTTGGTTTTTAGAGGCGGTGCTGCAAGGGACAGTGCATTCAGGCATGGCTTCTCCCAGACTTGGGGACGCGGGGAAGAGAGGCGAGATGGTCAGCGGGGTGCACAGTGTCCTCTGTTCTATGCAACGTACTCTTCACTAGCTAAGGAACTTATCTGCCACTGGGCTGTGTACACTGAAATGCCATCAGGTCATGGATTCAGCATACACGTATCTAAACTAATTGCAGTGGGAGTGGTGTGGGAGGTTTTGCACTATAGTTGAATTTGAACAAGGAAGGAAAGACAGTCTATGAAAGCAGGATTACAATAAATCCTAAAATAAAATTCTCTCTTATCAAGCTGAAAGCTGGTGACACACTGCCCAGATTCAAAGGAAAGGATGAGAATATTCCAAGGATGCTGGATATCGCACAGCAAGAACATTGATGAATTCAATGTTCCTACAAGTAACCCTTGCAGTTAAGCAGCTTTTTTTTTTTTTTTTCTTTTTAAATGTTGGGTTTGTTAAAATTTCTGTTTCTAAAAATAAGGGTAAAATGGACTGTGAGATCATAAACTGCATAAAAACAGATGTATGCTTAACCTCAAACAACAGTTAAAGAAGTTAGCATATGAATAACTAATCACTGCAAGTATTTTAAGACATGATTAATATAAAAATACCATAATTTTGTTGGTAGAAATAGAACATTTGCTTGAACTAAATGCAGGTGTACGACATTTTTATCCCTTTTGATATTTACCATATTCAAGTAAAAGGTAATAATAAAATTAGATCAAGTGAAAAAGTTACTATAACATTAGCAAAATGGGAAAGCTCACAGTCTGATTCATTACAAAGAATCCAGACCAAAGTTTAAGGCTGCTGTGGCTCCCACAGACTCACACACATCCATACATGATTAGATTACCTCAAGGCTTCAGAGATGTGAAGTATTCCTGAATCAGAGGTGAGCTATAGATCTGATGTCTTAGATTAGATGAACCTAATATCTTTAGTGCTTTGAAAGTCATATAAAGTCACTAGAGACTTCTTGAATTACCTTTTGGAATAAATTCAGCATCTGTGTTGTCTGATAAAAGAGTGACACAGGTGTCTGAAGTTTCTGAAGATAGAGAGCGTCAGTGGAGGTTGTTTGACGAAGATCATGGGACACAACAGGAAATGACTAAGATGATTTGAAAAGGTCCACCTGAGAAAAGCTGCTTCAGGGACATAAGGTGAACTATTCTGTTCCTGAAGGAAAGCAATGCTGCTGTATTAGTGTAATATTTTATCTTAGATTGCCACTGGGAAACTGTTCATCATGAGTTAAGGCAAGTTTAGTGGAAGAGTACTTGAAAATGAAAGGCATAAGTATATTCCATCAATTCTACTCACTCAGAGAAGAAAACAAGCTACTACAGGAATCAACATACTGTATAGATAAATAATTAAGGCAACTCTGCCTGTTCTGAATGGGAGAGGGCTCTTGGAGTGGCTGTTTTGGGCACTGAATTTCAGCAGCAGCATAAGCAAATCCAAAACACATCCATAAATACTCCTCATCGAACCAAGTGATATTTTAAAAGTCTTATTTTTTGTATGACTCTTAATTATCAGAGATGATGCATGGATAAGGGTAGGTACTTCTGGGTGAGTGAAGGAATAGATAGAAATTCTCACTGGGTCTGTACCTAACAGCCATAATGGATTCTTGTTTACTATGTGCTTCGTTAGGATTGACAGGAGCAGGAAGGAAAAAAATGCTGTCAGGTCCATGGTCATTATATTTCTGTAGGGTTCCTTCATTTTGATTACTGCTTTTACTATAATCATGTTCTTGGTACTGAAGAAAAATCAGCAGTTTTCTACAATTTTAGCAACAGTATGATACCTCCAAATTAGTATCACACTCACAAGCTTTTGATAAAGTGATGGTGATGCCTATTGAGTTCTAATGAGCAATATTATTATGCTTGCTATAAATAATTGCTCTCATCAACCGTATTCTTGACCATATATCATCAGAGAAAGTTGCAGCAAACTCCAGGTCTTCACACATAGTAGCACTGATTTATTGTCTCACCTTCTTCATCTAATTCAAGAGTGGTACAAGAAGAGTTATCTTTATACGCTTTGATTTTGTTCTTCTTTTGTTATTTTCTGTGTAACTTTTGAGTCTGACTCTAGTGACTTTGGGAATGGAACAGAACAGTTTTCTGGTAAAGAGAGTAATACATTTTTTTTAAGAGTTAGATAGCCGAGAGATCTTAAATTGAGGATGTTGTTCCAGGTAACTTATTCTCTCCATTTGCTATGCAGAGGTATTGGTGCTCATCTGGACAGATTCAGGAAGAAAATTAAACTGGTGTTGCTCCTTCACATCACTGGGAGATCAAATGCACGTGTATGCCAGTGCAGGGAGTGAACAGAGATGCATCTGGGGAGGGGTTGGGAAGAGGATAGAAGGCAGAGCCATTGCACTTCCAAAGCTACTGTGAAACCACAATCACAGAAAAGCTGCAGACAAGTCTCCTGAAAATATGGGGCAGAATGTAGAACTGGGATGGCAAAATGCAGTCTTTATTCTGACATTTTGCCATATAAGAAAGAGCTAGCACCCATCCCTAGGAGTAATCCGCTGCTTATGCGTGAGGGTTGGGAAACAATCAAAGCAAACTAAAATGAAGTAATTATATTAACAGCACTTGTAAAGTCACTCACAATCCACTGTGTGCAAGTTGTATGAAGGCACAGACTTCACAAAGCTCTTTCTTGGTTTGTGAAATTTATTGCATAGCTTCTGTATTTCTCCAAAAAGATGATGACAAATAAGATTCTTAAGAATTAAAAATATTTGGGGCTTTTGGACTTTAAGGGGGAACAGGTAAGAAATTAATTTCTAACATGTGCTTATTCTGACAGCACCACTCCGATTTGCACTTAATTGGCTGCTGAATGGCTGTTTCCATGACAGCACAGCAAATATACAGTACGGGCACTATAAACACTGATAAATAACGGATCATTAGACTTCATGGAGAGTTCTTCACTACTCCGTACCTGCTTTTTACATTTGTCAGGCAGACAACACATAAACCACAATCCATGTCACCAAGATAAGTGATGTCTGAGTTCCAAGGCCCCTGCATGCTACAAGACAGCAGTTGCTGCCTTTGAAAGTAGGTCAAATACCAGCTTTAAACTATGTCAGATTACCTTTCCTAACAGTTAACATGGTAACTACTGTGAATTAATGCACAATACTGTGTTTTACCTATCCTTGTCAAAACAGCCCTGAGCTCCTACTAAGCAACAGTGCATTTGAAATGGAAGTGCCTTCTCCTGACATACTAAGATTTTTTCCAGACACACTGTCTGATAGAGGGAAACTCCTATAAAAAGCAAATGTTCTCTGCGGTTCTCTGCTCTGGGGTTCACCATGCACTCTATTTGGAAAAGTGTTGGGATCATTCATTCTACTGAAAGCCAACAAAGGGGGCACTCTGTGAGTGGGAGATGAAAGGGAAGGTGATGGCTGCTGTATGCAAGGTAACCGTGATGCCCTGAATAGTGTTTAACCAAGATCCACTCTATTTCAGCCTTGAAACGTACAAAGAGATGAGAAAGAAACCTGTTTAAGTGTTGTTGCTCAGAGTAACAGCAGTTGAAGCACTCCTTTTTCAAAGGAGGTCTGATAGAACTAGATGTGTCCTAGTGCAAAATTCAGAAACTTCTGTTTTGCAAGAAATTAGATTAGCATTACAGAAAGAGATCAAATCTTTTCCCTCTCAAAATCAATGACAGTTTTGCCAAGAACTTAAGGGAAAGCAGAATTTTCTTCTTGTTCTGTTGCTTTTTATGGTAATTCCCTGTTTTAATGAAACCAGAAGAGGCAGTGTTGAATAAAATATTAAAATAAGAATAATTTTCTGCTTGTTTAGACAATCTGGAATGCAGGCTGAAACAGAAAGGATGTTTGCCTGCTCCCAGGTTTTGTGTCAAGATTTTCTGTTCTTTGCCATATACCAAACATGTATGGTATGTTTAAATTTTCTAAAAAGTACATGCTTTCTGCTGTATCCTAGCTGAGACAGCCAAATCTTTGCTACCACTGTTTGTGTAAGAAAATAATGCATCTCAAACAAGTCCCTTGGTCTTCTATTGATCAGATTTTGAGCATATGCTTCAATGTACATTTGTTTTGGTGGCAGGCTTGGCTCAATAAGCCTTCATATATTTGCACCTGTGATCAGAGCCCATCCCTGGTTCTCCAACCTATTCTCCAAAGCACAAGTTAAGATACTTTGTAAGACTGCATGTTTAATCAAGCTAGAGATCTGAACATAGCATGTTTTGTCTTTCTCTTTTTAAACAACCATTTAGTATAATCTCGTCAATTACTAGCATTTGCAAATCTCAGAAATTTCAGTAAATGTTTAGTCATCATTTGAGAAAACTGTTTCCCATAAAGGTAACTTAAGTCATACTGAAGATATCAATACACTCAAGGACTATTAATTTTCTGGAGTTTGTCTATATTGTGTAACCAAGTAGCTTTAGAAGAATTTGTTGATAATTATCCCCCTTTTCTCAGGAAGAAAGGTTTTTAGCAATAATACTCCACAGGAAAGTTTACTTTGTACACTTTTGCAGGTATATGTCTCCCACAGAAGACCAAAGATCATCTGTTATCTCCTGAACAACACAGTGGTTGTTATAAATCAACAGGGGGTTTTTTTTGTTTATTTTTTTTTTTCGGCAGCTGAAATCTAACCAAGAACTTTCATACCCTGGCACTGGAACTTCTTCACTGCACTGGCACCCAGGGTAATACTGTGTAATAGAGATGTGTGGCATTTCTCAGTCATCCCCATTATACAGAGTGGTACACCAGCATGGTGAGCCATCTGTGCTAATGCTGATGATGTTACTAAATCATTCATAATATTTCACAATTTTTATTAGATCATTTAAATTCTTATTTTGGCATAGTGCATAGATTTCTTCCTCTAGAAATATGAACTCAGTATGCAAATTTGTTTCCCTTGTTTTCTAATAAATTCATGACTGTGTTGAACATCTTTACAAGTGCTGAGGCTCATGTAATTATGCCCTCAGATCTTGACAGTAGAAATAGAGAGCCCTGGTTCCTGCCAGATTAATAGATCAGTTCACAGCACGCATAGGTTTGATGCATCTATTTCTGCTATTTGTTCTGTACCTACAATATACACTGCCACCCAGAGTTCTGCTCTGTTCTTCTTTCTTTCCCAGCAAGGAAAATTTGTTTTTGTTTTTTTCTCTTACATTTTACATTACTTACTAGTAGGAATACTGCCCTAAAATCCTACTTTGGCAGTAAACCAACACAGGTTTCAGTGTTCACCACTTTGGCATGCACGTAGCATGCTAGATGACCTATTTATCCTAAGTGAGAGCTAAGAATGCTGCTAAGTGTGCACTTAGGCACTGTGCCCTAAATACCTCTCAGCTCGGGTGAGAGTGCAGCCCAGTGCACGGAGTCAGACAAAGGAATGGATAAATAGGCAAAGAAAATGATACACATAAAATTATTTCACTGGAAGCTTTTATTGATTACCTGCTTACACATCTGAGAATTGCCATGGAGACACTGGTGACCTCTGCATCATTAAGGTTGTGTTATGATTTTCATTGAAAACAGAAATCCTTTTCCACGCATTCCAGACTGTGCCAACACAGTGCAGTCAAGCATCCTACAATAATCAACATTTTGTTGTTTGTTTTTAAAGGTTGAATAACCTTGCAGATGAAACAGAAAAACATATATGTGTCTGTAACTCCCTTACAGAATCATAAAATATTCAACATCTGGGCCCAATATTTGGCTAGCTAATGAAAAAAGCTCTCTCACTTTACTGTCACAGACAGTTTGCTAAAAAAAAAATAAAATGAAGTGTAGGTGTTTTGTATGACTGCACCTTTCATGAAAGAGCTGTATATGACCTGTAAGTGCATAAGCCCTTGCTGTGCTTTGGTACAGTCCCCTCCAGTCTTTTGAAGTGCCTGTAAACAAACATTAAAAATAACTGTGAAGTGAGAGTGAATGAAGAATCCTCACTGTGTATATGTTACACCTGCTTTCCAAGGCATACATGTGATAAAAGAAAAGGGACCTTAAGATGCTCTAAGTTGCACGTTTGACAGATGTTTGACCACATTCAAGGCCCAGGGCAACAACCATCTTCTCCAGGAGAACAGTTTTAAGTCATTTTATCTGTATTGTGAGCAGGCTTCTGCAAGGTTCAAGATCTGTCTGCAGCTCCAAACTCTGTATATGAAGTATACTGGTACAAGTACAGCTTACAGGCACTGGATGTCTGTATTTAAAAGGGCTGCAGCATTCAGTCGCATTTAGGAGAATAATGTCTATCTCCTCAAGTAGGTTATGCTTTATAATTCATGTAAAAAGTCTTCTCCCTCCGCACAGGATCCTCAGCATTGGAGGGACAAGTGGTGCAAATGCAGTTTCAGAACAGCTCTGAACATTTCCATGAAAATGACACCATGGGTCAGTGCAGTTATTCCAGGAGGAAAAAAAAACAAACATGACCACAATACAAAAAAAAA